>CAWUDS030001856.1:77500-85000 GCA_963859935.3 Lathyrus sativus
CGCGCGCGTAATTGTTTGCGTGTGTGTGCGCGTACGTGTGTGTATGTGTGTGCACGCGCTTGTGTGTGTGTGAGTGGGCGCACGCGTGTGCTTGTGTGCGTGCAAGTGTGTGTGAGTGAGTGTGAGCGCGCACGTGTGTGTGTATGCGCACGCGTGTGTGTGCATGCATGTGTGTGTGCGTGCGTGCGTGTGAGAGTGTGTATGCGCGCACGCGTGTGTTTGTATGTGTGTGCGCACGTGTTTGTGTGTGTGTATGTGTAAGAGAGAGAGTGTGTGTGTGAATGCGCGTGTGTGTGTGGTCTTGCGTGTTTGTGCGTCTGTGTGTGTGGGTGTGTGAGAGTGCGTGTGTGCGTGTGCATGTGTGAGTGTGTGTGCACGCACGCGTGCGCGCGTGTATTTGCATGTGTGTGCGCGCACTTGTGTGTGTGTATGCACACGCTTGTGTGTGTGTGGGTGTGCGCACGTGTGAGTGTCTGTGTGTCTGTGTGTGTGTGTGTGTATGTGAGAGAGTGTGAGCACGTGTGTGTGTGTGCGCGCTTACGCGGGTGTTTGTGAGGGAGCTCACGCGCGCACACATGTGTTTGTGTGTGTGTATGTGTGCGTGTGTGTGTGGGTGCTTGAGTGTGTGTGTGTATGTGTGTGTGTATGTGTGCGCACGTGTGTGAGTGTGTGTTTGCACGCACACGCATGCGTGTGTGTGTGTGCTCACGTGTGCGTGTGTGTATATGCATGCGCGTGTGTGCGTCTGTGTGTGTGTGTGGGTGTGTGGGTGTGCATGTATGTGTGTGTGTGGGTGTGTGTGCATGTGTGTGTGTGTGTGTGTGTGCTCATGTGCGCGTGTTTGTGTATGTGTATGAGTGTGTGCACGCGTGTGTATGTGTGTGTGTGTGTGTGTACAGGTGTGTGTGTGTGTGTGTGTGTGTGTGCATGTGTGTGTGCGCATATATGTGTGTGTGCACATGTGTGTGTGTATGCGTATGTGTGTGTGTGTGTGCACGTATGTGTGTGTGAGTGAGTGCGTGCGTGCGTGTGTGTGTGTGTGTGCGTGCATGTGTGTTTGTGTGTGCACGGGCGTGTTTGTGTGCAAGCGAGGGCCTGTGCATGTGTGTGTGTGTGTGTGTATGTGCGCGAGTGTGCCCACGCGTGTGTGTGTTTATGTGCGTGTGTGTATGCGTGTGTGTGTGGGTGGGTGCACGCATGTGTGTGTATGTGTATGCGCGAGCGGCGTGCGTAAGTGCATACGTACGTGCGTGCGTGCGTGTGTGTGTGTGTTTGTGCGCATATGCATGTGTGTATGCCCGCGCGCATTCGGGAGTGTGTGTGCGTGCGCGCACGCGCGCCCACGTGTTTGTGTCTATTTGTGAACACATATGTGTTTGTGAGCATGCATGTGTATGTGTGTGTGTGTGCACACGCGTGTGTGTGTTTGCGCGCACGTGCACGCGTGTGTGCGTGTATGTGCGCACGTACGTGTGTGTGAGTGTGTGCGCAAACGTGTGTATGTGTGTGTGTGTGCGTGTGTGTGTGTGTGTGTGCATGCGTGTGCGTGTATGTGAGTGTGTGTGTGTGTGCGTGTGTGTGTGTGTGTGCGCACGCACGTTTGTGTATGTGTGTGGGTCTGTGTGTGTGTGTGCGTGTGTGTATGTGTATGTGTGCGCACGCATGATTGTGTGTGCGCACGCGCGCACGTGTTCGTGTTAGTGTGTGTGTATGTGCGCGCACGTGTGTGTGTGTGTGTGGGCGAGCGCACGTGTGTGTGTGTGTGTGTGCGAGCGCACGTGTGTGTGTTTGTGTGTGTAAGAGAGAGTGTGCGCACACGTGTGTGTGTGTGTGTGTGTGTGCACGTGTGTCTGTTTGTGTGCGCGTGTGTGTGTGCGTGCGTGCGTGTGTGTGTATGTGGGTGCGCACGTGTGTGTGTGTGTAAGGTTGTGCGCGCCCGTGTGCGCACGCACGTGTGTGTGTGTGTGTCTGTGTGCGCGCGCGTCTGTTTGTGTTTGTGTGTGTTTGTGTGTATGTGTGCGCGTGCGTGCCTGCGTGTTTGTGTGTGTGTGTGTGCATGCGCACGCGTGTTTGTGTGGGTGTGCGCGTGTGTCTGTGTGCGCGTGTGTGTGTGATTGTGCGTACGTGCGTGTGTGTGTTTGTGCGTGTGCGTGTGTGCGCACGCGTGCGTTTGTGCGTACTCGTGTGTGTGTGTGTTTGCACACACGCGCGTGTTTGTTTGCGTGTGTGTGTGAGTGTGTGTGCATGCGCGGTTGTGTATGCGTGTGTGTATGTGCGTGCACGCGTGCGTGTGTTTGTAAGTGCGCGCGTGTGTGTTATTGTGCGCGCGTGTGTATATCTACGCCCACGTGTGTGTATCCGTGTGCGTGTGTGTGCACCCGCACGTGTGTGTGTGTGTGTGTGTCTGTGTATGTGTGTTTGTGTGTGTGTGTGCGTGTGTATGTTTGGGCGTGAGTGTTTGTGTTTTCACGGGCGTGTTTGTATGCACGCGAGTGCGTGTGTGAGTTTGTGTGTGTGTGTGTGCGTGTGTGTGTGTCTGTGTGTCTGTGTGTATCTGTGTGTGGGCACGCATGTGCGTACACATGTGTGTGTACGTGTTTCTGTGTGTATGCGTGTGGGTGTGTGTATGTGTGTGTGTGTGCATGTGTGTGTGTGCGAGCGGTGTGGGTTAGTGCATGCCTGCGTGTGTGCGTGAGTGTGTGTGTGTGTGTGCGTGTGTGTGCGTGTGTGTGAGCGTGTGTGAGTACGATGTGTGTATGTGTGTGTATGTGCGTGCGTGCGTGTGTATGTGTGTGTGTGGGTGTGTGCGTGTGTGTGAGTGTGTGCGTAAGTGCGTGTGTGTATGTGTGTGTGTCTATGCGCACGCGTGCGTGCTTGCGTGCGCGCGCGTGTTTGTGTGTGTGTGTGTGTGTGCGCGCGCACGTGCGTGCGTGCATTTGTGTGTGTGAGTGTGCGCGCGAGTGTTCCTATTTATGTGTATGCACGTGTGTGTGTGTGTGTGTGTCAATGTGTGTGTGTGCGTGTGTGTGTTTGTGTTCGTGCGAGCGAGCATGTGTGTGTGTATGTGTGTGCGCATCGTGTGTGTGTGTAAAAGGGTACGCACGCACGCGTGTGTGTGTTTGGTTGTGTGCGCACGTGTGTGTGTGAGAGAGAGAGAGAGTGTGTGTGCACACGCGTCTGTGTGTGTGTGTGTGTGCATGTGTGTGTTTCTGCACGCACGTTTGTGTATGCATGTGTGTGTCTGTGCATGCGTGTGCAGGCGTGTGCGTGTGTATGTGCGTGCACGTGTGTCTGTGTGAGCGCACACGCGCGCGTATTCGTGTGTGTGTGTGTATGTGCGCACACGTGTGTGTGTGTGTGTGTGTGTTTGTGTTTATGTGTGTCTAAGAGAGAATATGCACACGCACGCGTGTGTGCGTGTGTGTGTGTGTGTATACGTGTGTGTGTGTGTGTGCGTGTGTGTGTGTGTGTGTGTGTGTGTGCATGTGTGTGTGGGTGGGTGCATACGTGTGTGTGTGATTGTGTGTGCCCGTGTGCGCATGTGTGTGTGTGTATGCCTACGTGTGTGCGTGTGTATGCGCAGTTGTGTGTGTGTGTGCGCGTGTGTGCGTGCCTGCGTGTTTGTGTGTGTGCGTGCGTGCCTGCGTGTTTGTGTGAGTGTGTGCGTGCGCGCACGTTCGTGTGTGTGTGTGTGTACGTATATGTGTATGTGTGCGTGTGTGTGCGTGTATGTGCGTGAGAGCGTGCGTGCGTGCGTGCGTGCGTGAGTGCGTGTGTGTGTATGTGCGTGTGGGTGTGTGCGCACGCGTGTGTGCGTTTGAACGCACGCGCGTGTTTATGTGCGGGTGTGTGTGTGTGTGTGTATGTGCAAGCGCGTTTATGTATACTTGTGTGTGTGTGTGTGTGTGTATGTGTGCACGCGTGTGTGTGTATGTGTGCGTGCGCATGTGTGTGTTTGTGTGCATGTGTGTTTGTTTTTGTGTATGTACGTGTGCGCGCACGTGTGTGTGTCTGTGTGCGTGTGTGTGCGCCCGCACGTGTTTGTATGTTTGTGTATGTGTGTTTGTGTGTGTGTGTGTGGGTGTGTGTCCTTCTTTGCGTGTTAACAGGCGTGTTTGTGTGCACGCGAGTGCGTTTGTGCGTTTGTGTGTGTGTGTGCGTGTGTGTGTGCGCGTGAGTGTGTGTGTATATTTGTGTATGTGCGTGCATGTGCGTACACATGTGTGTGTGTGCGTGTATGTGAGTGTATGGGTTTGGGTGTGTGTACACGTGTGTGTGTGTGTGTGTGCGTGTGTGTGTGCGAGCGGTGTGGGTTAGTGCATATGTGCGTGTGTGAGCGTGTGTGTGTGTGTTCGCGCGTGTGTGTGTGTGTGCGTGAGTGTGTGTGTGTATGTATGTGTTTATGTGCGTGCGTGCGTGCGAGTGTGTGTGTGTGTGTGTGTGCGTGTGTGTGTTTGTATGCGTGTGTGTGTGCGTGTCTGTGTGTGTGTGTGGGTGCGCATGTGTGTGTGTGTGTGTGTTTGTGCGCGTCCGTGTGCGCACGCACGTGTGTGTGTGTGTGTGTGTGCGTGTGTGTGTTTGTGTGCGTGTGTGTGTGCGTGTCTGTGTGTGTGTGTGGGTGCGCACGTGTGTGTGTGTAGTTGTGCGCGCCAGTGTGCGCACGTGTGTGTGTGTGTGTGTCTGTTTGTGCACGTGCGTGTGTTTGTTTGTGTGTCTAAGTGGGTGCGCACATGCGTGTGTGAGTGTGTGTCTGCGCAGTTGTGTTTATGTGTGCGCGTGCGTGTCTGCGTGTTTGTGTGTGCGTGTGTGCGCACGCGTGTTTGTGTTGGTGTGCGTGTGTGTGTGTGCGTGTGTGCGCGCGTGTGTCTGTGTGCGTGTGTGTGAGTGTGTGTACGTGCGTGAGTGCGTGTGTGTGTTTGTGCGTGTGTGTGTGCACGCGTGCGTTTGTGCGCACGCGTGTGTGTGTTTGCACGCACGCGCGTGTTTGTTTGCGTGTGTGTGTGTGAGTGTGTGTGCACGCGTGGTTGTGTATATGTGTGTGTGCGCATGCGTGCACGCGCGTGTGTATGTATGAGCGGTTTTGTGTGTGTGTGCGCGTGCCTCCGTGTTTGTGTGTGTGCGTGCGTGTTTGTGGGTGTGCGTGCGTGCACGCCCGTGTGTGTGTGTGTGCGCGTGTGAGAGAGAAAGAGTGTGTGCGAATGCGTGTGTGTGCGTGCGTGTGTGCATATGCACGCGCGTGTATGCGTCTGTGTGTGTGGGTGTGTGGGTGCGTGCGTGCGTATGCATGTGTGTGTGTGTGAGTGCACAAGTGTCTGAGTGTGCACGCACGCGCGCGTGTGTGTTTGTGTGTGTGTGCGCGTACATGTGTGTATGTGTGTGCATGCGCTTGTGTGTGTGAGTATGCGCGCACGCGTGTACGTGTGTGCGTGCACGTGTGTGTGAGTGAGTATGCGAGCGCACATGTGTGTGTATGCGCACGCGTGTGTGTGCATGCATGTGTGTGTGCGTGCATACATGTGAGCGTGTGTGCGCACGCACGTGTGTTTGTATGTGTTTGCGCACGTGTGTGTGTGTGTGTGTGTGTAAGAGACAGAGAGTGTGTGTGAACGCGTGTGTGTGTGTGTGTGTGCGTGTGGGTGTGCGTGAGTGCGTGCGTGCGTGTGTGTGCATGTGTATGTGTGTGTGAGCGCATGCGTGTGCGTGTGAGTGTCTGTGTGCATGCGCGTGCGTGTGTGTTTGCGTGTATGTGTGCGCATGTGTGTGTGTGTGTGTTTGTGTGCGTGTGGGTGTGCGTGAGTGCGTGCGTGCGTGTGCATGTGTGTGTGTGTGAGCGCATGTGTGTGCGTGTGAGTGTGTGAGCGCATGTGTGTGCGTGTGAGTGTGTGTATGCATGCGCGCGCGTGTGTGTTTGTGTGTATGTGTGCGCATGTGTGTGTGTATGCACGCGCTTGTGTGTGTGTGGGTGTGCGCACGTGTGTGTGTCTGTGTGTGTATGTGAGAGAGTGTGAGCACACGTGTGTGCGTGTGTGCGCTTACGCGGGTGTTTGTGTGGGAGCTCATGCGCGCACGCATGTTTATGTGTGAGTATGTGTGTGTGTGTGTGTTTGGGTGCTTGAGTGCGTGTGTGTAAGTGTGTGTATGCGCACACGTGTGTGACTGTGTGTTTGCCCGCACGCGCACGCGTGTGTGTGTGTGTGTGCTCACGTGCGCGTGTTTGTGTGTGTGTATGAGTGTATGCGCATGCGTGTGTGTATGTGTGTGTATGTGGGTGTGCGGGTGTGTGTGTGCGCGTGCACATGTGTGTGTGTGTGTGTGCGCGTATGTGTGTGGGTGCACATGTGTGTGTGTGTATGTGTGTGTGTGTGCACGTGTGTGTGTGCACGTGTGTGTGTGTGTGTGAGTGCGTGAGTGCGTGCGTGTGTGCCTGTGTGTGTTCGTGCGTGTGTGTTTGTGTATGCACGGACGTGTTTGTGTGCAAGCGAGTGGCTGTGTGCGTGTGTGTGTGTATGTGCGCGCGTGTGCCCACGCGTGTGTGTTCGTGTGTGTGTGTGTGTATGCGTGTGTGTGTGTATGTGTATGCGCGAGCGGCGTGCGTAAGTGCATACGTGCGTGCGTGCGTGCGTGTGTGTGTTTGTGCGCATATGCGTGTGCGTGTGCGCATGCACACACGCGTGCGCACGTATGTGCGTCTGTTTGTGCGCGCGCATGTGTTTGTGTGTGTTTGTCTAAGTGTACTCGTACGCAGGTGTGTGTGTGTGTGTGTCTGCGCAGGTGTGTGTGTGTGTGTGTGTATGAGTATGCGCGTGCAGCGTGTGGGTGTGTGTGAGCGTGCGTGTGTCTGCGCAGGTGTGTATGAGCGTGCATGTGTGTGTACATGCGCGTGTGCTTGTGCGCGTGCGGCGTGCGTGAATGCGTGCATGCGTGTGGGTGTGTGTGAGCGTGTGTGAGCGTGCATGTGTGTGTATGTGTGTGTGCGTGCACGCGTGCGTAAGTTTGCACGCACGCACGTGTTTGTATGTGTGTATGTGTGTCTGTGTGTGCGCACGTGCTTGCATGTATGTGTGTGTGAGTGTGCGCACGCGTGTGTATGTGTGCACGCACTTGTGTATGTGTGTGTAGGCGTGTGTGCGCGCACATGTGTGTGTGTGTGTGTCCGTGCGCGCACGTGTTTGTGTGTGTGAGAGAGAGAGAGAATGTGTGAGCACACGTGTGTGTTTGTGTGTTTGCGCACGTGTGTGTGTCTGTTTGTGTGTGTGTGTGTGTGTGTGAGCGCACGCACGTATGTGTTTGTGTGTGTATGTGCGTGTTTGTATGGGGGTGGGTGCGTGAGTGCGTGTGTGTATGTGTGTGTGTGTGCACACGCGTGTGTGTGTTTGCGCGCACGTGCACGCGTGTGTGCGTGTATGTGCGCACGTATGTGTGTGTGTGTGTGTGTGCAAATGTGTGTGTGTGTGTGTGCGGGTGTGTGTGTGTGCATGTATGTGCGTGTATGCTTGTGTG
>CAWUDS030001856.1:90000-95000 GCA_963859935.3 Lathyrus sativus
AATTAAATATTAAGTTTATGCTTTCCAATTTTTAGCACTCATCAAGACTAGTATCGAGCATTGTAGGTTTCGCCTACGCGAGGTGCATGTTCTATATTAGTAAGGTGTGATGGGATAATTGTAATATCCAATTGCTAAAACAATGGGTCAAACTTAACTAAACAAATTATAATAAGATTATATATGTTTAGAAGCAAGAATTGGGAATGATTCATGTGATGGATCAGAATAAGGAGTTATTCACCCAATTGAAAATATTCGAGAGTTGTATGAGATACAATTGGAAGGAGTTCCTACCTAAATAACTTAGTTTTGTGTAATCAGCCTAACGCTGACTTAAAACAAAGTGAAACATGGATCTCGACCCACTAGAAAGTCTTCCAACGGGATTTTCCGAATCAAATGATGAGGGTCATTTGTTTTGAATAAAATAGTGGGAGCATATTTGATTAAAGGCCTAATTAAATATGTTGTTTTAATGATACTTATATTTTCATATTTCTCTTGTAGATTACCATGACAACAAACACATCGAACAATATTTTGCGATCCATCCTAGATAAGGAAAAATTGTCTGGGACAAATTTCCTGGATTGGCACCGTAATCTGAGGATTGTCCTCAAGCACGATAAGAAGCTGTATGTCTTGGAGACACCAGTTCCTGAGGAGGAACCTCCTAGTTCTGCACCAAAGGCAGAAAGAGATGCTTATAAAAAGCATTTCGATGATGCCAATGAAACCGCTTGCCTCATGCTTGCTACCATGAACTCTGAGTTGCAAAAGCAACACGAGAACATGTCTGCGTTCGATATGATCGGACATCTGAAAACGCTTTATCAAGAGCAAGCAAGAAATGAGAGGTTTCAGGTTTCAAAGTCCCTTTTTAACAGCAAGTTAGCTGAGGGAGCCCCTGTAAGTCCCCATGTACTCAAGATGATTGGGTATGTGGAGAACCTTGACAGATTAGGGTTTCCCTTTGGAAAGGAACTTGCGATTGATCTGATCTTGCAATCGTTGCCAGAGAGCTTCAGTCAGTTTGTCCTGAATTTCAATATGAATGACTTGGACAAAAGTCTTCCAGAACTGCTAGGCATGTTGAGAACTGCTGAGCAGAATATGAAGACAAAAGGGAAATCCATTCTGATGGTCAGTAATGGAAAGAAACAGAACAAGAGGCCCATCAAACAGGGTGGTAGAGGGAAAGGCAAGGAAGTTGCCAAACCCAAACCCACTCCTCCTGTTTTGAAGCCTAGTGGAGGAATAGCAAAGGAGGGCACTTGCTTCCATTGCGGTAAGACCGGACATTGGAAGAGAAATTGCCCAAAGTACCTGGAAGATAAGAATAATGGAGTAGAGACTTCAAATTCAGGTATTTTTGTTATTGAAATTAATTTATCTACTTCTGCATCATGGGTATTAGATACTGGATGCGGTTCTCACATTTGTACTAATGTGCAGGGGCTAAAAAGGAGTAGAGATTTGGCAAAAGGTGAAGTTGACCTACGAGTTGGCAATGGAGCAAAGGTTGCTGCTTTAGCTGTAGGAACTTATGTTTTAACTTTACCTAGTGGTTTAATAATTCAGTTAGAGAACTGTTATTATGTACCTGCAATTAGCAGGAATATTATTTCCGTTTCTTGTTTGGACAAGTTTGGTTTTTCATTCATAATAAGGAACAATTGTTGCTCCATTTATTTGAATGATATATTCTATGCTACTGCAAAAATGAATAATGGACTATATGTCCTTGATCTTGAAATGCCAATTTATAACATTAATACTAAAAGGTTGAAACCTAATGAGTTGAATCCAACTTACCTTTGGCACTGTCGATTAGGCCACATAAATGAGAAACGCATTTCCAAACTCCATAAAGATGGACTCTTGGACTCTTTTGATTATGAATCATATGAGACATGCAGATCTTGTTTAATTGGAAAGATGACAAAGTCCCCATTCACAGGAAAAGGTGAAAGGGCTTATGATCTTTTGGCACTCATACATACTGATGTATGTGGACCACTGAACATACCAGCCAGAGGAGGTTTTCAGTACTTCATCACTTTTACTGATGACTTCAGTAGATACGGATATGTGTATCTAATGAAACATAAATCTGAGTCCTTTGAAAAGTTCAAGGAATTCAAGAATGAAGTACAAAACCAACTAGGTAAGAATATTAAAGTTCTTCGATCAGATCGAGGCGGTGAATATTTAAGCCTAGAATTTGATGACCATCTAAAAGAGTATGGGATTCTATCCCAACTTACTCCTCCTGGAACACCACAATGGAATGGTGTATCTGAGAGAAGAAATCGAACCTTGTTAGACATGGTCCGATCCATGATGAGTCACGTCGATCTTCCAAACTCCTTTTGGGGACATGCATTATTAACAGCAGCTTACACACTTAACCGTGTTCCATCCAAAAAGGTTGATAAGACACCATATGAGATATGGAGTGGTAAGAAACCACATATGTCTTACATGAAGATTTGGGGTTGCGAGGTTTACGTCAAACGACAAATTTCAACCAAGCTTGAGCCCAAATCTGACAAATGCTTATTTGTGGGGTATCCTAAAGAAACAAGAGGATATTACTTCTACAATCCTTCTGAGGGCAAAGTGTTTGTCGCTCGAACTGGAGTCTTTCTGGAAAGGGATTTTATTTCCAAAGGAAACAGTGGGAGGAAAATAGAGCTTGAAGAAATTCAAGAATCACAAAACATTGAAACACCTATGGAGGAACTAGAGCGGGAAACACAAGTAATTGTGGAAGAGCAACCTGCTCAAGAAGAACAAGACCAGCGTAGGTCAAGCAGGATACGTCACCAACCTGAGAGATATGGATATCTCATAAGTGATCAGGGTGATGTATTACTCATGGATCAAGATGAGCCTGTGACCTACAAAGAGGCCATAACTGGTCCTGAGTCTGAGAAGTGGCTAGAAGCCATGAAATCTGAAATGGATTCCATGTACACAAACCAGGTTTGGACCTTGGTAGAACCTCCTATAGGAGTTAACCCTATAGGATGCAAGTGGGTCTTCAAGAAGAAGACTGACATGGATGGTAAGGTACATACCTATAAAGCAAGACTGGTTGCAAAAGGCTATAAACAAATTCATGGGGTTGACTATGATGAAACCTTTTCACCAGTTGCAATGCTTAAATCTGTTCGGATTTTACTTGCCATCGCTGCATATCATGATTATGAAATATGGCAGATGGATGTCAAAACTGCTTTCCTTAATGGGAATCTTCTTGAGGATGTGTACATGACACAACCTGAAGGATTTGACATACCACAAGATGCCCAAAAGATATGCAAGTTACAGCGATCAATCTATGGATTGAAGCAAGCTTCCAGAAGCTGGAATCTTCGTTTTGATGAAACCGTAAGACAATATGGATTCATCAAAAATGAAGATGAACCTTGTGTCTACAAGAAGGTTAGTGGGAGCATGATCGTGTTTCTGGTATTATATGTAGATGACATATTACTCATTGGAAACGATGTCCCTACCTTGCAACAAGTGAAGACTTGGTTAGGGAATTGTTTTTCTATGAAAGACCTAGGTGAAGCAGCCTATATATTAGGAATTAGGATCTATAGAGATAGATCACAAAAACTGCTTGGCCTAAGTCAGAGTACATACATAGATAAAGTGTTGAGACACTTTAATATGCATGATTCCAAGAAAGGATTCATACCTATGCAACATGGTCTGTGTTTATCAAAAACACAATCCCCTTCAACTAAGGAAGAAAGGGATCGCATGAATAAGATTCCATATGCATCTGCAATAGGATCTATCATGTATGCCATGTTATGTACTCGACCAGATGTCTCGTATGCATTAAGTGCAACGAGTAGGTACCAATCTGATCCCGGTGATGCTCACTGGGTAGCTGTCAAGAATATCCTTAAGTACTTGAGAAGGACTAAGGATTCATTCTTGATATATGGAGGTCAGGAAGAGCTTGATGTAATTGGTTACACTGATGCTAGCTTCCAGACAGATAAGGATGATTTTAGATCACAATCTGGTTATGAGTTCTGTCTCAATGGTGGCGCTCTGAGCTGGAAAAGTTCAAAGCAAGAAACAGTTGTTGATTCTACAACTGAGGCCGAGTATATTGCTGCCTCAAATGCAGCAAAGGAAGCTGTTTGGATCAAGAAGTTCATTAGTGAACTTGGCATAGTCCCTAGCATTGTGGATCTCATTGGTTTATATTGTGATAACAATGGTGCTATCGCACAAGCTAAGGAGCCTAGATCTCACCAACGATCCAAACACATACTTAGGCGTTATCACCTCATTCGAGAGATAATCGATCGGGGAGATGTGAAGATATGCAGAGTACCTACACTTGACAATATCGCTGACCCATTAACAAAGCCTCTTGCGCAACAGAAGCATGATGGTCATACTAGATCTATGGGTATTAAGGGTATGCCTAATTGGCTCTAGTGCTAGTGGGAGATTGTTGGTGTAAGCCCTAGAGGCCAATACTTTTTGGTACTTGTATCGGATTATTCGTTTAATAATAAAAGGCATTTCTTTATTATGTTTGTCTTTCAGAATAATAAAGTCCCTAGAATAGTTAGTCTGTTTAATGAAATGTTAAGTGTGACTTAATCATGAGATCCCATTAAACATAAAGACATTATTCTTAAAATATCCGTAGTCAAGCTTTATTGCAAAGTGGGATAACATTAAAAGCATTGAGACTATTATGAAGATAGACTGATGATCACATCTCATGGATCATGGATAAAGAGTTATCAAGTCTTGACATAGGTATAAATATTAGGAGTAATATTTATACCGGATTGACCCGCTATGAGAATACTACATAGTATGTTATGCAAAGTGTCATAAGTTATTCTCATGGTGATAATGGTGTATTACCACCCTTCGACCTGAAACCACTATGGACCCTAGATGTAGAGTCGGGTGCTTTATTGCTGATCAAACATTATCCGTAACTGGAT
>CAWUDS030001856.1:102500-105000 GCA_963859935.3 Lathyrus sativus
TGTGTTTGCGTGTGCCGTGCGTTCGTGTGTGTGTGTGCCTGCGTGCGTGTGTGCATGTGTGCGCCCGCGCTTGTGTGTGTGTGTGTGCGCGCGCTTGTGTGTGTGTTTGAGAGAGAGTGTGTGCGCACGCGCGTGTGTGTGTGTGCGCATAAGTGTGTGTGTCTTTGTCTGTGTGTTTTTGTGTGTGCGTGTGCGTGTGTGGGTGTGTGTGTGCGTGCACGCGTGTGTGTGTGTGTGTGCATGTAACTGTGTGTGTGTGTGTGTGTGTGTGTGTGCGCACGCGTGTGTGGGTTTGCCCGCACGCGCGATCGCTTGTTTGTGTGTGTGTGTGTGTGTGCGCATGTGCATGTCTGTGTGCGTGTGTGTGCGCGTGTGCCTGTGAGCGTACACACACATGTGTGTGCCTGTGAGTGTATGTGCGTGTGTGTGTGCGCGTGCGTGCATGTGTGTGTGCGGATGCGTGCGTATGCGCGTGTGTGTGTGTAAGCGAGTTTGCACGCGCGCATGTATGTGTTTGTGTGCATGCACATGTTTGTGTGTGTGTGAGTGTGTGTGAGAGATAGTGTGTGAACACACACACGTGTATGTTTATGCGTGTGTCAGTGTGTGTGCTTGAGCGTGTGTGCACGCGCATTTGTGTGTGCGCGCTTGTGTGCGTGCATGTGAGAGTGTGAGCATGCGTGTGTGTGTGTGTGCGCGTGTGTTCACGTGCACGTGTGCGTGTGTTCACGTGCACGTGTGCGTGTGTTCACGTGCACGTGTGCATCTGTTCACGTGCACGTGTGAGTGTGTTTGTGTAAGTGTGTGTGCGTGTGTGCGCATGTGTGTGTGTGTGAGAGAGAGAGTGTGTGCACGCCTCTGTGTGCGTGTGTGCGCGCGCGCGTGTGTGTGTGTGTGTGCACGCGCACGTGTGTGAGTGCGTGTGTTTGCATGTGCGCGTGCGTGCGTGTGTGTCTGCGTGCATGTGTATGTGCGTGTGCGTCTGCGTGTGCGTGTGTGTGTGTGTGAGAGAGAGAGAAAGTGTGTGAGCGCACACATGTGTATTTGTGTGAGCGCGCGCGTGTTATTTTGTGTGCGCGCACGTTTTTGTTTGTGTGTCTGTGTGTGTTTGCAGGTGCGCATGCGTGCGTGTCTACCTGCGTGTGTATGAGCGTGTGTGCGCGCATGCGAGCGTGTGTGTGTGCGCGTGCGTGTAACTGTGTGTGTGGGTGCGAGCGTGAGTGCGTGAGTGCGTGCGTGTGTGTGCGCGCACGCGTGTGTGTGTTTTCACGCACACGCACGTGTGCTTGTGTGTGTATGTGCGTATATATGTGTCTGTGTGTGTGTATGTGTGTGTGTGTGAGAGAGAGAGAGAAAGTGTGCGCACACATGTGTAACTGTGTGTGTGTGTGTATGTCTGTGCGCGTGTGTCTGTAATTGTACATGCGCGCGCGTGTGTGCCTGTGAGTATATGTGTGTGTGTATGTGCGCGTGCGTGCATGCGCATGTGCGTGCATGTGTGTGTTTGTGTCTGTGCATGTGTGTGCGTGTGTGTGCGTGTGTAAGTATGTGCGCGCACGCGTGTCTGGGTGTGCGTATGCGCGCACCTATTCGTGTGTATGTGTGTGCATTTGTGCGCGCACGTGTGTGTGTGTGTGTGTTTGTATGTGTGTGTGTGAGAGAGTGTGTGCGTGTGTGTCAGTGTGCGCACGCGCGAGTTCTTGTGCACACGAGTGCGTGTATGCGTCTGTGTGTGTGTGAGTTTGTATGTATTTGCGTGCGTGCGTGTGTGTCTGCATATGCACGTGTGTGTGTGCGCGTGTGCGCGCGTGTGCACACGTGTGTGTGCTCCCAAGCGTCTGTGTGTGTGCGAATGCGCGCGTGTGTGTGTGTGCACGTGTGTGTGTATGTGTGTGTGTGCGGGTGTGTGCGTGCGTGCGTAAGTGCGTGTGTATATGTGTGTGTGTGTGTATGCGCACGCGTGCGTGCTTGCGTGCGCGCGTGTTTGTGTATGTGTGTGTGTGTGTGTGCGCGCGCACGTGCGTGCGTGCATTTGTGTGTGTGAGTGTGCGCGTGCGAGTTCCTATTTATGTGTATGCACGTGTGTGTGTGTGTGTGTGTGTGAATGTGTGTGTGTGTGTGCGTGTGTGTGTTTGTGTGCCTGCGAGCGAGCATGTGTGTGTGTATGTGTGTGCACATGCGCGTGTGTGTAAAAGGGTACGCACGCACGCGTATGTGTGTTTGGTTGTGTGTGCACGTGTGTGTGTGTGTGTGTGTGAGAGAGAGAGAGAGAGAGTGTGTGTGCACATGCGCGTGTGTGTAAAAGGGTACGCACGCACGCGTATGTGTGTTTGGTTGTGTGTGCACGTGTGTGTGTGTGTGTGTGTGTGTGAGAGAGAGAGAGAGAGCGTGTGTGTGTGAATGTGTGTGTGTGTGTGTGTGCATGTGAGTGTTTGTGCACGCGCGTTTGTGTATGCGTGTGTGTTTGTGTTTGTGTTTATGTGTTTATGTGTGTGTGAGA
>CAWUDS030001856.1:117500-120000 GCA_963859935.3 Lathyrus sativus
TGCGTGGGCGCACGCGCGCGTGTGTGTGTGTGTCTCTTTGTGCGTACGCATGTGTTTTTGTGTGTTTGTCTAAGTGTAATCGCACGCGCGTGTGAGTGTGTGAGTGTGCGCGTGCAGCGTGTGAGTGTGTGTGAGCGTGTGTGTGTCTGCGCAGGTGTGTGTGACCGTGCGTGTATGCAGGCACGCGCGTGTGCATGTGCGAGTTCCACGTGCGTAAGTGCGTGCGTAAGTGCGTGTGTGTGTGTGTGTGTGTCTGCGCAGGTGTGTGTGTGTGCGCGTAGGCGTTTGTGTGTTTGTGTGAGCGCGCGCGTGCTTGTGCTCCCACGTGCGCCGAGTGTTTGTATATGTGTGTGTGCACGCACGTGTATGTATGTGTGTGTGTGCACGCACGTGTGTGTGTTTGTGTGTGTGTGTGCGCGTGTGTTTGTGTGTGTGTGTGCGCGTGTGTTTTTGTGTGTGTGTCTGTTTTGTACTTACGCGTGTGTGCGTGTGTGTCTGTGCAGGTGTGTGTGTGAGTGTCTGTGTATGCGCGCACGTGTATTTGTGTATGTGTCTGCCCAGATGTGTGTGTATGTGTGGGCATGGGTCCGTGTGTGCCTGCGTGTGCATGTGTGTGTGCGCACGTGTGTTTGGGTGTGTGAGAGCACGCGGGCGCGCACGTGTGTGTGCACGCGTGCGTAAGTTTGCACACACGCACGTGTTTGTATGTGTGTATGTGTGTGTGCGCACGTGCTTGCATGTATATGTGTGTGAGTGTGTGCACGCGTGTGTATGTATGCACGCCTTTGTGTAGGCGTGTGTGCACGCACATGTGTGTGTGTGTTTCCCTGCACGCACGTGTTTGTGTGTGTGTGTGTGTGTGTTTATGAGAGAGTGTGAGTACACGTGTGTGTTTGTGTGTTTGCGCGCGTGTGTGTGTCTGTTTGTGTGTGTATGTGTGTATGTGTGGGTGCGTGAGTGCGTGTGTGTATGTGCGTGTGTGTGTGCGTACGCGTGTGTGTGTTTGCACGCACGTGCACGCGTATGTGCGTGTGTGTGCGCACGTGTGTGTGTGTGTGTGTGAGTGTGTGCGCACACATGTGTATGTGTGTATGGGTGTGCGGGTGTGTGTGTGTGTATGCATGCGTGTGTGTGTGTGCGCATGCGTGTGCGTTTGTGCTTGTGTGTGTATGCGTGTGTGTGTTTGTGTGCGTGCGAGCGATCATGTGTGTGTGTGTATGTGTAAAAGGGCACGCACGCACGCGCGTGTGTGTTTGGTTGTGTAAGCATATGTGTGCGTGTGTGTGTGTGTGTGAGAGAGAGAGTGTGTGCGCAGGCGCGTCTGTTTGTGTGTGTGTGTGTGTGTGTGAATGTGAGTGTGGGTGTGCGTGTGTGTGTGTGCTCGCACGTTTATGTATGCGTGTGTGTGTGTGCGTGTGTGTATGTGTATGTGCGTGCACGCATGTCTGTGTGTGCGCACGCGCGCGCGTTTTCGTGTGTGTGTGTGTGTATGTGCGCACACGCACGTGTGTGTGTATGTGCGAGCACACGTGTGTGTGTGTGTAAGAGAGAATGTGTGCACGTGTGTGTGTGTGTGTATGTGTGTGTGCAAGTGTGTGTTTGTGTGCGTGTGTGTGTGCATGCGTATGTGTGTGTGGGTGCACACGTGTGTGTGTGGTTGTGAGCGCCCGTGTGCGCATGCACGTGTGTGTGTGTGTGTGTGTGTATGCATGAGGGTGTGTGTGTGTGTGTGTGCACGTGTGCGTGTGTACGTCTGTGTGTGTGTTCGAGCGGCGTGCGTTAGCGCATGCATGCATGCGTGTGTATGTGTATGTGTGCGTATGCGCGTGTGCGTGTGCCTGCGCGCACGTGTGTGTGTGTCTGTGTGTGCGCGTGTGTGTTTGTGTGTGTGTCTAAATGTGTGCGCACGTGCTTGTGTGTGTGTGTGTGTGCATGCGTGTGTGTGTGCGTGTGTGTGTACGAGCAGTGTGGGTTAGTGCATGCGTGCGTGCGTGCATGAGTGTGTCTGTGTGCGCGTGTGCGTGTGTGTGTAAGCGTGCGTGAGTGCGATTTGTGTATGTTTGTGTGTATGTGCGTGCGCACGCGTGAGTGTGTGTGTGTGTGTGTATGTGTGTGTGTATGTGCGTGCGTGCATGAGTGCGTGTGTGTATGTGTGTTTGTGTGAGTATACGCACGCGTGTGTGAGTTTGCGTGTACGCGCGTGTTTGTGTGTATGTGTGTGTGTGTGCGCACGTGCGTGCGTGCATTTGTCTGTGTGAGTATGCGCGCGCGTGTTTCTATTTATGTGTATGCACATGTGTGTGTGTGCGTGCGTGTGTGTGTTTGTGTGCGTGCGAGCGAGCATGTGTGTTTGTATGTGTGTGCGCATGCGTGTGTGTGTAAAAGGGTACGCACGCACGCGTGTGTGTGTTTGGTTGTGTGCGCACGTGTGTGTGTGAGAGAGAGAGTGTGTGCGCACGCGTCTGTGTATGTGTGTGTGTGAATGTGAGTGTGTGTGTGT
>CAWUDS030001856.1:125000-145000 GCA_963859935.3 Lathyrus sativus
GTGTGTGTATGTGTGTGTGTGCGCACACGTTTATGTGTTTGCGCGCGGATGTATGTGTGCGTGTGTGTGTGCACGTGTGTGTGTGTGTGTGTGTGAGTGTGTGCACACGCGTGTGTATAAGTGTGTGGGTGTGCGTGTGTGTTTGTGTGCACGCGCGCGTGTATATGTATGCGTGGGCGTGTGGGTGGGTATGTGCGCGCACGTGTGTATGGGTGTGCGTATGTGTGTGCGTGTGTGTGAGTCTGCGTGAGTCTGTGCGTGTGTATGTGCGCGCGTGTGTGTGTTTATGTGAGAGAGAGTGTGTGCACACGTGTGTGTGTGTGTGTCCACATGCGTGTGCACACACACACACACGCACAGACTCACCCAGACTCATACGCACGCACACACGTGTTTGTGTGTGTGTATGCGTGTGTGTGTGTGTGTATGCGTGTGAGTGTGTGTTTGTATGTGTGTGTGTTGTGTGCGTTCGGGTGCGTGCGCGCGTGCGTGCGTGCGTGTGTGTGCGTGTGTTTACGCGCGCATGTACGTGTCTTTGTGTTTGTCTATGTGTGTGTGTGTGTGTGTGTGAGAGAGAGAGAGAGAGAGAAAGTGTGTGCACGCGTGTGTATGTGTGTGTGTGTGTGTGAGCGCGTGTCTGTGTGTCTAATCGTGCGTGTGTGTGCCTCTGTGTGTGTGTTCGAGCGGCGTGCGTTAGTGTATGCGTGTGTGTGTGTGTGTGTGTGTGTGTGTGTGTGTGTGTGTGCGTGTGTGTGTGTGTGTGCGCGCGTGTGTATGTGTGTGTGTGTGTGTGTGTGTGCGTGTGTGTGTGCCTGTGTGTGTGTGTGTGTTCGAGCGGCATGCGTTAGTGCATGCGTGTGTAGGTGTGTGTGTGTGTATGCGGGTGTGCATGTGCCTGCGCGCACGTGTGTGTGTGTGTGTCTGTGTGTGCGCGTGCGTGTGTTTTTGTGTGTGCACGTGTGTGTGTATGCGTGTGTGTGTGTGTATGCATGTGTATGTGTGTGTGTGTTTGCGCGTGCGTGTGCGCGAGCGCCGTGCGTTAGTGTATGCGTGCGTGCGTGTGAGTGCGTGTGTGCGCGCACGCGTTTTGGTGAGTGTGTATGTGTGTGCGCGTATGTGTGTGCGTGCGCGCACGCGTGTGTTTGCGGAGGCGCACGCGCGCACACATGTGTTTCTGCGTGTGTGTGTGTGTGTGCGTGTGTGTGTGTGTGGGTGCGTGCATGCGTGAGTGCGTGCGTGTATGTGTGTGTGTGTGTGCGCACGCGTTTATTTGTTTGCGCGCGCATGTATGTGTGTGTGTGTGTGTGCGCACGTGTGTGTGTGTGTGAGTGTGTGCGCACGCGTGTGTATATGTGTGTGGGTGTGCGTGTGTGTATGTGCACGCGCGCATGTGTATGTATGCGTGGGCGTGTGGGTGGGTATGTGCGTGCGCATGCGTGTGTGTGTAAATGCCTGCGCACACGCGCGCGCGTGTGTGTTTGGTTGTGCGCGCACGTGTATATGGGTGTGCGTATGTGTGTGCGTGTTTGTGTGTGTGTGCGTGTGCTAGCGTGTACGCATGCGTGCGTGCGTGCGAGTCTGCATGAGCCTGTGCGTGTGTGAGTGTGTGTGCGCGCGTGTGTGTGAGAGAGAGTGTGTGTGCACGTGTGTGTGTGTGTGTGCATGTGCGAGCGCGTGTGTGTTTTAATGTGTGTCTGTGTGTGTGTGTTTGTGTGTGCGCGTGCGTGTGTGCGTGTGCGCGCGCATGTGCGTGTCTTTGTGTTTGTGTATGTGTGTGTATGTGTGTGTGTGAGAGAGAGAGAGAGAGAGAGAGAGAGAAAGCGTGCGCACGCGTGTGTATGTGTGTGTGTGAGCGTGTGAGCACGTGTATATGTGGTTGTAAGCGCCCGTGTGAGCACGCGCGCGCGTGTTTGTGTGTGTGTGCGCGCGCGTGTGTATGTGCGTCTGTGTGTGTGTTCGAGCAACGTGCATTAGTGCATGTTTGCGTGCGTGTGTATGTATGTGTGCGTGCGCGTGTGGGTGTGCCCGCGCGCACGCGTATGTGTGTGTGAATATATGTGTGCGCGTGTGTGCTTTTATGTGTGTCTAAGTGTGCGCGCGCGCGTGTGTGTATGTGAAGTTGTGTGTGTCTGTGTGCGCGTGCGTGCGCGCCTGCGTGTTTGTCTGTGCGCGTGCGTGCCTACGTGTTTGTGTGTGTGTGTGTGCGTGCACGCCCGTGTATGTGTGTGTGTGTATGTGTGCTTGTGTGTGCGTGTGTGTGCATGCGCGTGTGCGTGAGTGCGTGTGTAAGTTTGGACGCACGCGCGCGTGTGTGCGCGTGTGTGTGTGTGTGTGTGTGTGTGTGTGTGCATGCGCGTTAATGTATACTTGTGTGTGCGTGTGTGTGCATTTGTGTGCGAGCGTGTGCGTGTATGTGTATGTGCGTGTGTGTGTGTTTGTGTGTGCGTATGTGTGTGTGTGTTATGGCGCGCGTGTGTTTATTTTTGTGTGTATATGTGCACGCACGTGTGTGTGTCTGTGTGCGTGTGTGTGCGCCCGCATGTGTGTGTGTGTGTGTTTGTATGTGTGTTTGTGTGTTTGTGTGCGTGTGTGTGGGCGTGTGTGTGTGTTTGTGTGTTCACAGACGTGTTTGTGTGTGGGTTTGTGTGTGTGTGTGTGCGTGTCTGTGTGTGTGTGTGTGTATGTGTGTGTGTGCGTGTATGTGTGTGTATGCGTTTGGGTGTGTGTATGTGTGTGTGTGTGTGCGTGTGTGTGTGTGTGCGTGTGTAGGTGTGTGCGAGCGGTGTAGGTTAGTGCATATGTGCGTGCATGCGTGAGTGTGTGTGTGTCTGTGCGCGTGTGCGTGTGCGTGAGCGTGCGTGAGTGCGTGTGTGTGTGTGTGTATGTGCGTGCGTGCGCTTGAGTGTGTGTGTCTGTGTGTGTGTATGTGCGTGCTTGCGTGCGTGCGTGTGTGTGTGTGTATGTGTGTGTGTGATTGCGCACGCGTGTGTGTGTTGCGTGTGCGCGCATGTTTGTTTGTATGTGTGTGTGTGTGTGTGCGCGCACGTGCGTGCATGTGTGTGTGAGTATGCGTACGCGTGTGTAGGTGTGTGTGAGTGGGCACACACGCACGTGTGCACACTCGTGTTCCTATTTATGTGTATGCACGTGTGTGTGCGCGCATGTGCATGTGTGTGTGTGCATGTGCGTGTCTGTGTGAGTGTGTGTGTGTGTGTGTGTAAACCCGCGCATGTGTGTGCGTGTGAGTGTATGTGTGTGTGTGTGCGTGCTTGCGTGCATGTGTGTATGTGGGTGCGTGCGCATGCGTGTGTGTGTGTAAGCGCGTTAGCACGCGCGCGCATGTGTTTGTGTGTGTGCACGTGTTTGTGTGTTTTTGTGTGTGTGTGTGTGTATGATAGAGTGTGTGAGCGCACACGCGTGTGTGTTTGTGCCTGTGTGCTTGTGGGTGTGTTCACGCGTAATTGTGTTTGCGTGCGCGTGTGTGTGTGTGAGAGTGTGAGCATGCGTGTGTGTGTGTATGTGCGTTTGTTCATGTGCACGTGTGCGTGTGCGTGTGTCTGTGTAAGTGCGTGTGCGCGTGTGCGCACGTGTGTGTATGTGTGTGTGTGTGAGAGAGAGAGAGAGAGAGAGTGTGCACACTCCTGTGTGTGTGCGTGTGTGTGTGTGTGTGTGTGTGTGTTCGCTGTGTTTTCTGGCGAACAACCTCTGGTTAACCAATTTCTTCAGAAAGTTGGGTTACTTGCAGGACCAACCATACAAGTCCTAGGATACATGTGCATTTGGTTCTGTCGAAATACTCTTAGACTTTTGGTGACTAATTTGCGGTTTGTTTTATCAATGTTGTCAAAGTATTAAGGACTTTGATTTTGCAAGTAACGAAAGTTTGAACTTAAAGATGAAATAAGGTTAAAAGTTTAAACAAGAACAAAGAAATGTCGAAAGGCTAAAAACTTGCAAAAAGTAAATGAAATTTAAAATGACATGGACTTGAAGAATAAACAAGTAATTTAAAATGACTTTGAAATATAACTGGTGTTTAAACGTACATTGTTCCAAATACTAGACTCATTTTCTCTCACACTGGGTACTTAGAGCTTTTACAGGAATTTTGTACAAATTTTCACACACACATTCTAACCACAAACTATTCTATTTATACATAAACAAAATAACTGCTTAGAACGGAAAAACTATAACTAAACGACAAGTGTCAGCCTGCATGTAAATTTCTTCTCTGAAACCTCCATGTGTCCAACTGCCAAAGGTTACAACCTTTGAATTTGAATCTCTTCCTTGGTGACGAAACCTTGTAACTCTTCAAAACTGTCGAAACCCTTTTAAAGGAGAAAAACTCTTCAGCACTTGCCAAACCTTATCTTTTTTTAACAAACTTCTTCTGTCGAAGCCCTCAGTCACAAACTCTCCAAACTATTCTGCCAGAACATTATATCTATTTCTGTCGAAACAATGAAACTTTAAAACCTTGTCAGCAATTCTTGGATTCTCCTCCTGATGCTATCCTTCGACAAAGATGACCTTAAAGCCTGAATTTTAATCTTGTCGAAATTATGGTCTTGTCGAAATTATGGGTTTACAAATTGCCCCCCAGCAAAAGATATTTTCGACTATCAAAGGAGAAATGTCTTTTGCTGTCGAAGTGATCTTTGACTTCCAGTTGCATTTAGCTTTGTTTTCATTGATTTCAATCCCCTTTTTGTGGACCACAAAGCCTAAGAAAACCCCAGCCTTGTTGTACGGATGAATTTGCATTTTAGAAGTCTTTCGACCTCTTCTTTGATCTTCGACAGAATTTCAGGTGCAAAGCGTCTGGGGGTCTGTTTTATTGGCTTCTTCCCTTCCAGAATTGGCAACTTCAATTCCACCAAACTTCTGTCTAAACCAGGCATTTCGTCATAATCCCATGCGAAGCAGTCTTTAAACTCATTCAGCAGCTGGATTATTTCGATTCTGAGTTGAGGATTCAACTTGGCACTGATGTAAGTGGGCCTTTTCTCTGCCCCCAGTCCTAGATTAATCTCCTCTAAGGGATCCTGTGCCACCATTTTCATATTGGTGGAGGTTGGATCCTTTTCGAACCCCAAAGGTTCGTCATCATAAATGGCATCAAGTCTTTGGTTCTGCCATTCACCATTTGAGTCTTCTTCAAAACTCTGATTTGCATGTTGCTCCTCAATATTTTCTTGAGGGTGTTGTCCTTCGACAACCTGAGTGCTGGCTTCGACAGCCATATTTCTTACTTCAGCCTCAAGGGCCGCTTTGTGTTGTTTTTCGGCTATATAAGCCGAAATCCTTTCCATTGCTGAAACTTCAGTCATTTTCACTGAATTCACTTCCCCATCCAGTTGGGTTGACGTGGGCAGTTCCCCAAGTGTAATTTGTTTCCCCAATTATTTCTTTATCCCACTGGAAACCATGTGTAGGATGGAGGTACATGGAACAGTAAGCGTTGTCGGAAGCTGTCAGGTCGAAAGCCGCAGGATTGCATGGTGCTATATGGGCTAGGTTCTTGTCGAAGTTACGACTAGTGATATTGTTCACATCAGCTGTGAAGTAACTCTGATCTGCTTCAATGTTTTCGACAATCCCATCTGGCCTCCAGATTGCTATTCTTTGATGCATGGAGGATGGCACAGCCCCAATCCCATGGATCCATTCTCTTCCCAACAGCAAGTTGTAATTTGCTTTTGATGCTATCACCACAAACATTGTAGGCCTGGTGATGGATCCTACAGTCAAGTTCAATTGTATTACTCCCAGTGTTGTTCCCACTTTACCTTCATAGTTGGACAACACCATATTGTGAGGCTTAGTGTCGGAGTCATCTTTTCCAATTCTCCTTATCATGTAATGAGGAATTAAATTTACAGCTGCTCCGCCATCTATCAGAATTTTGTTGACACCTACCCCTTCTACCTTTCCTTTTATGAAGAGAGGCTTTAAGTGAGCCTTCATTGCATCATCTGGCTTTTCGAAGAAGGCATTTTGCTCTTCGACACAGCCATTGTTCATTATGTAGTAGCATACAGGCTTCAAGCTTATGCTATCATCTATCATGTCATCCTCTTCGTCTTCGACTTCCATTATCCTGTCGAAGTCTCTGGGCAGTACAGAAACCACATTGCAAGTTACGTCGAAAGAAGCATCTGATTCTGAACCAAATTCATCTGTGACTTCTTCGTCCACTGGCATTCTATTGTTTGTTTTCTGCACCTCTGTGGTGTCACCAGATCTATTCTTCTGAATGATTTCTTTTTCTGCCAGGGGCATTCCCTTGTTCGTAATCTGCACACATTTGCTTGATTCAGCTTCCTTCTGCCCAACCTTTTGGTATTCTACAGTTTTCTTTTCAATTTTCTTCTGCCTTTGGAATCTTCTCCATTGGGATCTGGACATAGGATTCTTCCCTTTGTAGTTTTCAGAGACGTATTTTGGCTTTGCCTCCTTTTTAACTTCCATGGAAGGACCCCTGTTCACTTCAAAACTCTTCCATCTCTTCTGACCTTGGACATCCCTTATAGGCTGAACCCATTTGTCATCATTTGGCCTGTTGGATGGTTTGTAAGTGTTGAAACGTCTTTCTCCGACCCCTTGACTGTGATGCTCCCCTCTTCTTGGGTCGAATCTTTCGTTTCTGGTTGGTGGGACTGTTCCCCAATTTCTTTTCCTCTGGGTCTTTACTGCTGCTTCTAAGTCATCAGCTGCTTTCTTGTCGAACACAGCACTGCATCTTGGGCAAAGCATGACTTCTGCATTCTTCCTTTGACACCTCTGGATGAATTCAACCAGACTCTCGTTCTCTTCTGGGTAAACCAGCTTCTGATGCTCCTCTTGACGCTTCTTTCCCTTGTCGATGTCTGGTCCTCCCTTTTGAGTGATTTCCACCATATGAATCCCAGCACTCTGTTCAGTTGTAATTTTCAATTTGTTCATTTTTTCGACTAGCATGATTTCCTCTGGGATGTCCTCCTTTGACTGACTAACATTGCCTTTTGGGTGTAAGCCCTTATAGATGTATTTGCAGCAATGTGCAACCCTTTCGACAGGATGTTCTTCATTTTTGGTGGTATCACTGTTCATTTGTTTGACAGTGAGGGAATTGTCATCAGTCCCTGGTGTTTTAATCTCCTCTTGGTCAGCATCTCTTTCACAGTTTTTCTTGTTGAAGCTTCTTCCCACTTTGACTGCATTTCTTCCGTTGAAACCTTCAGTGGTCTTAGTGGCATTCTCACTGTCGAAGTCTTCAGAAATTTTGACTTCTTTTGCCTCAGCCTGGCCAGCAGAATTATCACCTTCTTCCACCACATTGACATGGGTGTCGAAACCTTCAGCAGCTTCTATCATGGTGAAGTTGGTGTCGAAGCTTTCAGTAACTCCTACCATTTCAGAATTTTCTTCTGCCATGATCTCCATTTCGACCACGTTTACCATTTCTGGCTCAGCATAATTTGCCTCCACAATCTGCATGGGATTGGAGTCAATCTTCATCTGCTGCTTGCCTTTGTCTCCAAACTTCAACCTTCCATTTTGGATTGCATTTTGGACAAGATCCCTGAAAAGGTAACATTGAGAAGTTTTATGACCCAAGAAATTATGGTATTTGCAAAAACCTCTCTTTTTCTGTTGGTCTATAGGAGGCTCTTTAGTGCCTGCTGGTTTTATTAACTGACCATCTTTGACTAGTAAATCAAATATCTCATCACACTTGGTGATGTCGAATGTATAGGTTCTTTTAGGGAACCTGTCATTCTTTTCCATTTCGACTGGACTTTTTCCATTCAACGGGGCTAAAACTTTACAAGAATATGGAGGGCCTTGCTTTAATTCTGCAAGATCAATTTCTTGCTGGTCGAAAATGACTGGTTCGTTTTCGTCGTAATCATCTTGAACCATTCCTACATAGGCCACTCTTTCCTTCTTGTTTTTATTTGATCTAAATTTCTCATTTTTTAGTCTTTCTATCTGCCTTACTCTGTCTGCCAGCTGTGCCATGTCTCTCAGATATTGGGTATCCAATTTTTTCCTTATGGAATAATCAAGACCCCCTGCAGCCATTTCGACTAGTTCTTGTTCCGGCACTTGCGTAAAGCATCTGGCTTTTAATAATCTAAACCTATTCAAATAGTCATCTATGGGTTCAGAAAATTTTCTTTTGACACTTGCCAACTCTTTCAAACTTATCTTGGTTTGTCCCATATAAAATTGTTCATGGAACAATCTCTCTAATTGGGTCCAAGTAAAAATTGAAGTTGGAGGAAGTGACGTAAACCAAGTGAAAGCGTTTTTTGTCAAAGAACTTGGGAAATATTTCATCCTTAAGTTCTCGTTATTAGCAATCTCTCCCGCTTCTATCAAATAACGTGCCACGTGTTCTATGGTGGATTCACTAGTATCCCCTGAAAATTTTGTGAATTTGGGGACTTTCCACCTTGGTGGTAACTCTTGTTGTAAGATAAATTCAGACAAGGGGGAAGTATAACTAGGCCTTTGTAATCCTACGTTTACTCCGTTTTGTGCCATTATTCTCTCCACCATGGTGGCAATATCATTTTCGACAGGCATGTTATTGTAACGCATTCTCTGCTGTAACACTTCGTCAGCATTTTGGTTTCTCTGGACTATTATCCTTCTTGGTTCCTGTCGAATAGGCTCTTCTACATTAGGCTGTTCGACCATCACCTCTTGCCCCCTGGGATTTTCCTGAGGGTTCCCTAAGGGCCTTTGGTTTATAGTGAGTTCCTCTTCGACAGCCCTATTGGCAGGATTCTGGTTTAATTGCATTCTTTGTTGTGCTTGTGGGACTCCAAAAAAATCAGCAATGCGTGCCATCTGTTCTGCCAATATTTGGTTTGTTTGGGTAGTGTTTTGTATTAAGGGATTGAACACGTCTCCCATTTGTTGTGTCAAAGCCTGCACCATATCATGATTGATTTCATCCATCTGTTGACGGATTACTTGTGCAGAATGGTTTGTCATAGCGGGCATATGGAAACCTGGTGGAATTTGATTCATTCTATTTCCATTTCCACCATATCCTGATCCCTGCAATGGTGATGACACTTGAACCATGGCATCAGAGAATAATGGTGACGAATTATGTAGGCTTGCCATCATTGAAGTTGGCATTCCGTACGGTTGTTCTCTCCCAGTCAAAGGCTGAGAATAATTCAGATATGGCCTGAATGTATTTCCTCCAGGGGGAGGGGTTCCTAAGGGTCTGGCGTGTCCCATGGTGGAAGAACTAGGCGCATTCTGGGATCCTGAACCCGTTGGTATGGAATCCCCCAAAGGAGGCCTAATCTGTTCTAAAACAGGGCCAGACACTGGTATTGTTCCTGACGAAGGGATAGGATTGGAAACTGGAATGGTTTCGTCAGAAATATTTGAAGCATTTGGCAAGTTAGCCATGTTTCTTCTTCTTGTTCTCTTTGGTCTCTCTACGTCGGTTACGGCTAATTTACCGCTTCTAAGAATCATACAACGTAGCAAGGAACAATTTGTCTAAAAATTTCTATTAGATTTTATCAAATGCACTGGTCCCACCGGGTGTGCCAATTTGTTCGCTGTGTTTTCTGGCGAACAACCTCTGGTTAACCAATTTCTTCAGAAAGTTGGGTTACTTGCAGGACCAACCATACAAGTCCTAGGATACATGTGCATTTGGTTCTGTCGAAATACTCTTAGACTTTTGGTGACTAATTTGCGGTTTGTTTTATCAATGTTGTCAAAGTATTAAGGACTTTGATTTTGCAAGTAACGAAAGTTTGAACTTAAAGATGAAATAAGGTTAAAAGTTTAAACAAGAACAAAGAAATGTCGAAAGGCTAAAAACTTGCAAAAAGTAAATGAAATTTAAAATGACATGGACTTGAAGAATAAACAAGTAATTTAAAATGACTTTGAAATATAACTGGTGTTTAAACGTACATTGTTCCAAATACTAGACTCATTTTCTCTCACACTGGGTACTTAGAGCTTTTACAGGAATTTTGTACAAATTTTCACACACACATTCTAACCACAAACTATTCTATTTATACATAAACAAAATAACTGCTTAGAACGGAAAAACTATAACTAAACGACAAGTGTCAGCCTGCATGTAAATTTCTTCTCTGAAACCTCCATGTGTCCAACTGCCAAAGGTTACAACCTTTGAATTTGAATCTCTTCCTTGGTGACGAAACCTTGTAACTCTTCAAAACTGTCGAAACCCTTTTAAAGGAGAAAAACTCTTCAGCACTTGCCAAACCTTATCTTTTTTTAACAAACTTCTTCTGTCGAAGCCCTCAGTCACAAACTCTCCAAACTATTCTGCCAGAACATTATATCTATTTCTGTCGAAACAATGAAACTTTAAAACCTTGTCAGCAATTCTTGGATTCTCCTCCTGATGCTATCCTTCGACAAAGATGACCTTAAAGCCTGAATTTTAATCTTGTCGAAATTATGGTCTTGTCGAAATTATGGGTTTACAGTGTGTCTGTGTGTATCCTGCGTATGCGCGTGCGTACGTGTGTGTCTGCGTGCATGTGTGCGTGTGTTTGCGCATGCGTGTGTGTGTGTGTGAGAGTGTGTGAGTGCACGCGTGAGTGTGGGTGCGCGCGCATGTTTATGTGTGTGTCTGTGTGTGTTTGTGTGTGCATGTGTGTGCGTGTATGCGTGTGTGTATGTGCTTGCATGCGTGAGTGTGTGGATGTGTGTGCGTGTGCATGCATGCGTGAGTGTGTGTGTGTGTGTGCGTGCGCGTGTGCGTGTGTGTGTGAGCGTGCGTGAGTGCGTGTGTGTATGTGCCTGCGTACGCATGAGTTTGTGCGTGTGTGTGTATGTGTGTGTGTGTTTGTGTGTGCACGCGTGTATGTGTTTGCGTGTGCGCACGTGTTTGTGTGTGTGTGCGCCTGTGCATGCGTGTGTGTGTACGCACGTGCTTGCGTGTGTGTGTGTGTGTGTGAGTGTGCGCACGCATGTGTATGTGTGTGTATGTGCACGCGCGTGCGTGTGCGCGCGCACGTGTGTGCGTGTGTGTATGTGTGTGTGAGTGTGAGCATACGTGTGTGTGTGTGTGTGTGTGCGTGCACGTGTGCGTCGGTCTGTGTAAGTGTGCGTGTGTGTGTGTGTGTGAGAGAGAGAGAGAGAGTGTGTGCGCAGACACACGTGTTTGTGTGTGTGCGCGCGCGTGCATGTATGCGTGTGCGCGCACACGTGTTTGTGTGTGTGTATCTGTGTGTGTTTGAGTGTGTCGTGCGTGTGTGTCTGCGTGCGTGTGTATATGTGTGCGCGCGCTTGTGTGTGTGTTTGAGAGAGAGTGTGTGCGCATGCGTATGGGTGTGTGCGCGTGTGTGTTTGTCTCTGTGCGCGCACGTGTGTATGTCTGTGTTTGTGTGTGTTTGCGTGTGCGTGTGCGTGTGTGCGTACATGGGTGTGTGTGTGTGCGTGTGTGCGTGTAACTGTGTGTGTGGGTGTGTGTGCGCATGTGCGTGTCTGTGTGTGTGTGTGTGCGCGTGTGTCTGTGTGCGCACACCCGCGCGCGTGTGTGCTTGGAAGTGTATGTGTGGGTGTGTGTGCGTGCGTGCATGTGTGTATGTGGGTGCGTGTGTGTGTGTAAGCGCGTTTACACGCACGCGCGCATGTGTTTGTCTGCGCGCACGTGTTTGTGTGTTTGTATGTGTGAGAGTGTGTGAGAGATAGTGTGTGAATGCACACGCGTGTGTGTTTGTGCGTGTGTGTGTGTGTGTGTGCTTGTGTGTGTGCATGCGCGTTAATGTGTGCGTTCATGCGTGTGTGCGTGTGACAGTGTGAGCATGCGTGTGTGTGTGTGCGTGTATTCACGTGCACGTGTGCGTGTGTCTGTATAAGTGTGTGTGCGTGTGTGCGCACGTGTGTGTGTGTGTGTGAGAGAGAGTGTGCGTGCACGCCTGTGGGTATGTGTGTGCGCGCGTGTGTGTTTTTGTGCACGCGCACGTGTTTGTGTGTGTGTGTCTGCGAGTGTTGGCGCGTGCGCGTGCGTGCGAGCGTGTGTGTCTGCGTGCATGTGTATGTGTGTGTGTGTGAGAGAGTGTGTGTGAGTGCACGCATGTGTTTGTGTGTGCACGCGCGTGTTTTTGTATGTGCGCGAGCACGTTTATGTTTGGGTGTCTGTGTGTGATTGGGTGTGCGCGTGCGTGCGTGCGTGTCTGCCTATGTATGTGTGTGCGTGTGTGCGCGCATGCGCGTGTGTGTGCGTGCGCGTGTAACTGTGTGTGTGGGTGCGTGCGTGCATGCGTGAGTGCGTGTGTGTGTATGTGTGTGTGTGTGCGCACGCGTGTGTGTGTTTGCCCGACGCGCACGTGTGCTTGTGTGTGTATGTGCGCATGTATGTGTCTGTGTGTGTGTGTGAGAGAGAGAGAGAGAGAGAGAGAGAGAAAGTGTGCGCACACATGTTTATGTGTGTGTGTGTGTGTGTGTGCGTACACGCGCGCGCGTGTGTGCCTGTGAGTGTATGTGTGTGCGTGCGTGCGTGTGTGTGTGTGTGCATGCACATGCGTGTGTGTGTGTGTGCGTGTGGGTGCGTACACGCGCGCGTGTGTGTTCGTACACGCGCGTGTGCATGCGTACACGCGCGTGTGTGTGTGTGTGTGCACGAACACGCGCGCGTGTGTGTGCCTGTGAGCGTATGTGTGTGTGTGTGCGTGCGTGTGTGTGTGTGTGTGCGTGCATGCACATGCGTGTGTGTGTGTATGCGCGCACATGTTTGTGTGTGTGTGTGTGTGTGTGAGTGTCTGTGAGAGAGAGTGTGTGAGCGCACACACGTGTGTGTTTGTGCGTGTGTGTGTGTGTGTGTGTTAGCGTGTGTGTGTGTGCATGCGCGTCTGCGTGTGCGCGCGCGTGTGCCTGTGCGTGTTTGTGTCTGTGCATGCGTGTGCGTGTGTATGTATGTGCGCGTACGCGTGTGTGGGTGTGAGCATGCGCGTGTATTCGTGTGTATGTGTGTCTATTTGTGTGTGCTTGTGTGTCTGTGTGTGCACGCAGGAGTTCTTGTGCACGCGAGTGCGTGTGTGCGTCTGTGTGTGTGTGAGTTTGTATGTATTTGCATGCGTGCGTGCGTGTGTGTCTGTGTGTGCACGCGTGTGTGTCTGTGTGCGCACGTGTGTGTGTCTATGTGCACACGCGTGGGTATGTGTTTGTGTGCGCGCACGTGTTTGTGTGTGTGTGTGTGTGTGTGTGTGAGTGTGTGTGAGAGAAAGTGTGTGAGTGCACAGCGTGTGTGTTTGTGCGTGTGTATGTGTATGCGTGTATGTGTGCACGTGCGTTTGTGTGTGTGTGTGCGTGTGCGTGTGCGCGTGCATATATGTGCGCGCACGCACGTGTGTGTTTGAGTGGGCGCATGCGCGCGTATTCATGTGTATGTGTGTGCGCACGTGCGTTTTTGTGTACCCGAGTGCGTGTGTGTGTCCGTGTGTGTGTGAGTTTGTACGTATTTGCGTGCGTGCGTGCGTACGTGTGTGTCTGTGTGTGCACGTGTGTGTACCCGAGTGCGTGTGTGTGTGCGCGGGCACACGTTTTTGTGTGTGTGTATGCGTGTGCGCGTGTGTGTATGCGCGCACGCGTGTGTTTGCAGAAGCGCACGCGAGCACACATGTGTTTGTGTGTGTGAGTGTGTGCGTGCGTGCGTGAGTGTGTGTATATGTGTGTGTGCGCACGCGTTTATATGTTTGCGCACGCATGTATGGGTACGTGTGTGTGTACGCACGTGTGCGCACGCGTGTGTATATGTGTGTGGGTGTGCGTGTGTGGGTGTGTGCACACGCGTGTGTGTATGTATGCGTGTGCGAGTGGGTGCGTGCGAGCGTGCATGTGTGTATGTATGTGCGTGCGCATGCGTGTGTGTGTGTAAATTCCTGCACATACACGTGCGTGCGTGTGTTTCTGTGTGCGCGCACGTGTGTGTGCGTGTGCGTATGTGTGTGCGTGTGCTTGCGTGTGCTTGCGTGCATGCGTGTGAGTCTGCGTGAGTGTGTGTGTGTGAGAGAGAAAGTGTGTGGGCACGTGTGTGTGTGTGCGCGCGTGCGCGTGTGTGTGTGTCTGTGTGTATGTGTTTGTATGTGTTTATGTGTGCGCGTGCATGCGTGTGTGTGTGTGTGTGTGCGTGTGTGCGCTCACGCGTGTGTGTGCTTGTAACTGTGTATATGGGTGCGTGTGTGTGTGTGTGTGTACGCACGCGTGTGTGTGTTCTGTGCGCGAGCAGCGTGCGTTAGTGCATGCGAGCGTGCGTGTACGAGCGTGCACACGCTTATGGGTGTACGTGCGTGCACTCGTGTGTTTTTGTGTGTGTGTGTGTGTTTGTGTTTGTGTCTGTCTACGCGCACGCGCGTGTGTTTGTGTGTATGTGTCTAAGCGTGTGCGCACGCGTGTGTGCGCAGGTGTGTGTGTATGTGTGTGTGCGCGTGCGTGCCTGCATGTTTGTGTGTGTGCATGTGTGAGCGTGTGCGTGTATGTGTATGTATGCGTGTGTTTGTGTATGTGTTTGTGCGTGTGTGCGCGGACACGTGTGTGTGTACGCGTGTACACACGTGTGTGTGTGTGTGTGTGTGTATGCGTGTGTGTGTGTGTGTGTGCACGTGTGTGTGTGTGTGTGTGCGCGAGCGGCGTGCGTTAGTGCTTGCGTGTGTGTGTTTGTGTGTGCGCACGCACGCGTTTTTGGGTGTGTGTATGCATGTGCGTGTGGGTGGGGGGGTGCGTGCGATAGTGCGTGTGTGTATGCGTGTGTGTGTGCATACGCATTTGTGTGTTAGCACGCACACACGCACGTGTTTGTGCGTGTGTGCGCGCGTGTGTGTATGTGTATGTGTGTGTGTGCACGCGTGTGTATATGTGTGTGGGTGTGCGTGTGTGTATGTGTGTGTGCACGCGCGCATGTTTGTGTATGCGTGTGCGTGTGTGTGTGTGCGAGCTTGTATGTGTGTGTGTATGTGCATGCGCATGCGTGTGTGTGTAAATGCCTGCATAAGTGCGCGTTTGTGTGTTTGAGTGTGCGCTCACATGTGTTGTGTGTGTGTGTGTATGCGTTTGTGTGTGCGTGTGTGTGAGTGTGCACGTGTGTGTATGTGTATACGTGCGTGTGTGTGCATGCGTGTGTGTCTGTGCGCATGCGTGTGTATGGGTAAACGCCTGGGCACGCGCGCGTGTCTTTATTTTTGCGTATGTGTGTGCATGTGTGTATGTGTGAACGTGCGTGCGTATGTGTGTGTGTATGAGAGAGAGAGAGAGAGCGTACGCGCAGACGGGCGCGCTTGTGTGTTTGTGTGTGTGTGCGTACGTGTGTGTGTGTGTGTGTGTGTGTGTGTGTGTGTGTGCGAGCGTGTGCGCGTGTGTGTGTTAATGTGTGTGTGCGAGCGTGTGTGTGTGTGGGAGGGGGGGGGGGGGGGGGGGGAACACCCGCGTGTGCGTGTCTGTGTGTGTATGCATGTGCGTGTGTGTGCGTGTGGGTGGGTGGGTGGGTGCGTGAGTGCGTGTGTGTATGCGTGTGTGTGTGCATACGCATTTGTGTGTTAGCACGCACACACGCACGTGTTTGTGCGTGTGTGCGCGCGTGTGTGTATGTGTATGTGTGTGTGCACGCATGTGTATATGTGTGTGGGTGTGCGTGTGTGTATGTGTGTGTGCACGCGCGCATGTTTGTGTATGCGTGTGCGTGTGTGTGCGTGCGAGCTTGTATGTGTGTGTGTATGTGCATGCGCATGCGTGTGTGTGTAAATGCCTGCATAAGCGCGCGTTTGTGTGTTTGAGTGTGCGCTCACATGTGTTGTGTGTGTGCGTGTGTGTGTGCGTTTGTGTGTGCGTGTGTGTGAGTGTGCACGTGTGTGTATGTGTATACGTGCGTGTGTGTGCATGCGTGTGTGTCTGTGCGCATGCGTGTGTATGGGTAAACGCCTGGGCACGCGCGCGTGTCTTTATTTTTGCGTATGTGTGTGCATGTGTGTATGTGTGAACGTGCGTGCGTATGTGTGTGTGTATGAGAGAGAGAGAGAGAGAGAGCGTACGCCCAGACGGGCGCGCTTGTGTGTTTGTGTGTGCGCACGTGTGTGTGTGTGTGTGTGTGTGTGCGAGTGTGTGCGCGTGTGTGTGTTAATGTGTGTGTGCGAGCGTGTGTGTGTGTGGGTGGGGGGGGGGGGGGGGGGGGGGAACACCCGCGTGTGCGTGTCTGTGCGTGTATGTGTGTGCGCGTGCATGCGTGCGTGCGTGCGTGCGTGTGCGTGGGTGCGTGTGTGTGTGCGCGCGCGCATTTGTGTATGCGCGCGCTTGTTTGTGTGTGTCTGTGTCTGTGTATGCGTGTGTGCGTGTGTGTGTGTCTGTGTGTGTCTTTGCATGTGTGTGTGTGTGTGTGAGTGCGTGTGTGTGTGTCAATGTATGCGCACGCGTGTTTGCGTGCACGCGAGTGCGTGTGTGTGTGTGTGGGTGTGCACGCGCGTGTACGAAGCGTGTGTGCGTGTGTTTGTGCGTGCGTGCGTGTATGTGTTAGTGCGTGTGTGTATGTGTGTATGTGCGTGTGCGCACGCACGTGTGTGTGTGCGAGCGGCGTACATTAGTGAATGCGAGTGTGTGTGTGCGAGCGTGCACACAAGTATGAATGTGCGTGCGTGCACGTGTGTGTTTTTGTGTGTGTGTGTGTGTGTGTGTGTGTTTGTGTCTGTCTATGCGCACGCGTGTGTGTTTGTGTGTCTAAGCATGCGCGCACGCGCGTGTGTGTGTGTATGTGCGCAGGTGTGTGTGTGTGTGTGTCTGTGTGTGTGCGCAGGTGTATGTGTGTGTGCGCATGCGTGCCTGCGTGTTTGTGTGTGTGCATGTGTGCGTGCGTGTATGTGTATGTGTGCGTGTGATTGTGTATGTGTGTGCGTGCGCACGTGTTTGTGTGTGTGTGTTTGTGTGTGTGTACGCGTGTGTGTGTGTCTGTGTGCGCGTGGGCGTGCTTGTATGCACGCGAGTGCGTGTGTTCGTGCGCGCGTGTGTGTGTATGCGTGTATGTGTGTGTGCGTGCAGGAGCGTGTGTATGTGCGCGCACGTGTGTGTGTGTGTGTATGTGTGTGTGCTCACACGTGTGTGTATCCGTGTGTTTGTGGGTGCACGCGCGCGTGTTTGTGTGTGCGTGTATGTGCGCGTGTGCCCGAACGGCATGAGTTAGTGCATGTGTGCGTGCGTGTGTATGTCTATGCGCGTGCGTGTGCTTGTGTGTGTGTCTAAGTATGCGCACACACGTGTGTGTGTGTGTGTGTGTGTCTGCGCAGGTGTGTGTGTGTGTATGTGCGTACGAGCACGTGCGTGCGTACCTGCGTGTTTGTGTGTGTGTGTGTGTGTATGAATGAGTGCGTGTTTACGTGTGCGCACGTGTTTGTTTGTGTGTGTGTTTGCGTGTGTGCTTGTGTGTGTGTGTGTGAGTGTGCGCACGCGTGTGTATCTGTGTATGTGTGCACACACTTGTGTATGCGCCCGCGTGTTTGTATTTATGTGTGTGCACGTGTGTGTGTGTGTGTGTGTATGTCTGTGTGTGTGAGAGAGAGTGTGAGCATGCGTGTGTGTGTGTATGTGTGCGCGTATGTTTGTGTGAGTGTGTGCACGTGCACGTGTGCGTGTGTCTGTGTTTGTGTGTGTGCGTACAAGTGTGTGTGTGTGTGTGTGTGTGTGTGTGAGAGAGAGAGAGAGAGAGAAAGTGTGCGCATGTGTGTGTGTGAGAGAGAGAGAGAGTGTGCGCACGCGTGCATGTGTACGTGTGTATGTGTGTGTGTGGTGTGTCAGCGTGTACACGCGAGTGCATGTGTGCGTCTATGTGTGTGAGTCTCTGTGTGTGTGAGTGTGTCTTTGTGCATGCGAGTGCGTGTGTGCGTCTGTGTGTGTGTGAGTGTGTATGTGTTTGCATGCGTGCGTGCGTGTGTGTCTTTGTGTGCGTGTGTGTGTGTGTCCATGCGCATTTGTGTATGCGTGTGTGTGTGTGTCTGTGCGTGTTCGTGTGTGTGTACGTATGTGTGTGCGCACGTGTGTGCGAGTGTGTGCGTGTGTGTGCGCGCGCACGTGTGTGTTTGTGTATGTGTGTGTGTGAGAGAGAAAGAGAGTTTGTGCACGCGTGTGTGTGTGTGTGCGTCTGTGTCAGTGTGTGCACGCACGTGTTTGTGTGCACGCGAGTGCGTGTGTGTGTGTGTTTGTGTGTGCATGCGTTAATGAGCGTGTGTGTGTGTGTGTGCGCGCGTGTTTGTGTGTGTGTGTGTGCGTGTGCGCGAGCGGCGTGCGATAGTGCAAGCGAGCATGCGTGTGAGCGTGTGTGTACGAGCGGACACGCGCGTGTTGGTGTGCGCGCGCGCACTCGTGTGTCTCTTTCTGTGTGTGTGTGTGTGTTTGTGTTTGTGTCTGTGTTTGTGCGCGCGCGTGTATTTGTGTGTGTGTGTCTAAGTGCTCACGCACGCGCGTGTTTGTGTATGTGTGTCTGCGCAGGTTTGTGTGTGTGTTTGTGCGCGTGCGTGCATGCCTGCGTGTTTGAGTGTGTGTGTGTGTGTGTGTTCGCGCATGCGGGCGGACGTGCGTGTGTGCGTGCGTGCAAGCGTGCGTGCGTGAGTGCGTGTTTGAGCGTGTGTCTGTGTGTGCGTGTTTGAGCGTGTGTCTGTGTGTGCGTGCGAGTGTGCATGTGTGTGTGTATGTGCATGCGCATGTGTGTGTGTGTAAATGCCTGCGTAAGCGCGCGCGTTTGTGTGTTTGGGTGTGCGCTCACATGTGTTATGTGCGTGTGCGTTTGTGTGTGCGTATGTGTGTGAGTGTGCACGTGTGTGTATGTGTGTACGTACATGTGTGTGTGTGTGCGTGTGTGTGTGCATGTGTGTGTGTGTAAACACATGCCCACGCGCGCGTGTTTTTGTTTTTGCGTATGTGTGTGCATGTGTGTATGTGTGAACGTGCGTGCGTATGTGTGTGTGTGTGTGTGAGAGAGAGAGAGAGAGCGTACGCGCAGACGGGCGCGCTTGTGTGTTTGTGTGTGCGCACGTGTGTGTGTGTGTGTGTGTGCGAGCGCGCGCGCGTGTGTGTGTGAATGTATGTGTGCGCGTGTGCGTGTGTGCGTGTGTGTAGGGGGGGGGGGGGGGGAAACACGCGCGTGTGCTTGTGCGTGTGTGTGTGTGTGTGTGCGCGTGCATGCGTCCGTGTGCGCGTGTGTGTGTGTGCGCGCATCTGTGTATGCGTGCGCTTGTTTGTGTGTATTTGTATCTGTGTATGCGTGTGTGCGTGTGTGTCTGTGTGCGTGTGTCTTTGCATGTGTGTGTGTGTGTGAGAGTGCGTGCACGCGCGTGTTTGCTTGCACGCGAGTGCGTGTGTGTGTGTGGGTGTGCGCGCGCGTGTGCGACGCGTGTGTGCGTGTGTTTGTGCTTGCGTGCGTGCATGTGTTAGTGCGTGTGTGTATGTGTGTATGTGCGTGTGCACACACGTGTGTGTGTGTGTGCGAGCGGCGTACGTTAGTGAATGCGAGCGTGCCTGTGCAAGCGTGCACACAAGTATGAATGTGCATGCGTGCACGCGTGTGTTTCTGTGTGTGTGTGTGTGTGTGTGTGTGTGTTTATGTCTGTCTATGCGCACTCGCGTGTGTTTGTGTGTGTGTGTGTCTAAGCATGCGCGCACGCGTGTGTGTGTGCGCTTGCGTGCCTGCGTGTTTGTGTGTGTACATGTGTGAGTGCGTGCGTGCGTGTATATGTATATGTGTGTGTGTTTGTGTATGTGTGTGCGTATGTGCGTGCGCACGTGTGTGTATGTGTATTTGTGTGTGTGTGTTTGTGTGTGCGCGGGCGTATTTGTATGCACGCGAGTGCGTGTGTGCGTGTGTGTATGCGTGTATGTGTGTGCGTGTAGGAGTGTGTGTGTTTGTGCGCACACGTGTGTGTGTATGTGTGTGTGCGCACACGTGTGTGTATCCGTGTGTTTGTGGGTGCACGCGTGTGTGTGTGTGTGCGTGTGTGCGTGTGTGTGCGCGTGTG
>CAWUDS030001856.1:150000-157500 GCA_963859935.3 Lathyrus sativus
GCGTGTTTGTGTGTGTGCGTATGTGTGTATGTGTGTGTGTGTGTGCGCACGAATGTTGTGTTTGCATGTGCGCGCGTGTTTTTTGTGTGTGTGTGTTTGCGTGTATGCACGTGTGTACGTGTGTGTATGTGAGTGTACGCACGTATGTGTGTGTGTGTGCGCACGTGTGTGTGTGTGTGTGAATGTTCGCACACGTATGTGTATGTGTGTATGTGTGTGTGTGTGTGTGTGGGAGAGTGTGAGGATGCGTGTGTGCGTGTGTGAGCGTGTGTGTATGTGTGTGTGAGTGGGTGCACGTGCACGTCTGCTTGCGTCTGTATATGTGTGTGTGCGCGTGTGCGCACGTGCGCATGCGTGTGTGCGTGTGTGTCTGTGTGTGCACGTGTGTGTGTGTGCGCGTGTGTGCGCATGTGTGTCTGTGCACGCTTCTGTGCATGCATGCGCGCGCGCGTGTTTGTTTGTATGCGTGTGTGTGCACGTGTGTGTGTACGTGTGTGTGTGTGTGCGAGCGACATGCGTTAGTGCATGAGTGTGTGCGTGTGTGTGTCTGTATGCGTGTGCGTATGCGTATGCGCGCGTATGTATGGAAATGCACGTGCACACACATGGTTGTGTGTGTGTGTTGGTGGGTGGGTGTGTGCGTGGGTGGGTGCGTGCGTGAGTGCGTATGCGTATGTGTGTGTGTGTCTGTGTGTGATTACGAGTGCACGCGCGCGTATATGTGTGTGTGTGTGTGTGTGTGTGTGTGTATGCGTGTGCGTGTGAGTGTATGCACATGCGTGTGTATGTGTGTGTGGGTGTCCGTGTGTGTGTGCACGTGCGTGTATGTGTTTGTGGGTGTTTGTGTGGGTGCGGGAGTGTGTGAGTGCGCGTGTGTATGTGTGTGTGTGTGCGTGTGTGCGGGTGCGTGCGTGAGTGCGTGTGTGTATGTATGTGTATGTGCGCACGCGTTTGTGTGTTTGTGTGTGTGCGCACGAGTGAATGTGTGTGCATGTTTGTGTCTGCGCAGGTGTGTGTGTGTGTGTGTGTGCGAGCACGTGTGTGCGTACCTGTGTGTTTGTGTGTGTGTGTGTGTGTGTGTGTGTGAGAGAGAGTGCGTGTTTGCGTGTGCGCGTGTGTTTGTTTGTGTGTGTGTGTGTTTGCGTGTGTGCATGTGTGTGCGTGTGTGTGTGCGTGCGCACGCGTTTGATGTATGTGCGCCCGCGTGTTTTTATTTATGTGTGTGCACGTGTGTGTGAGCATGCGTGTGTGTGTGTGTGTGTATGCGCGTATGTGTGTGTGAGTGTGTGCACGTACACGTGTGCGTGTGTCTGTGTATGTGTGTGTGCGCACGTGTGTGTGTGTGTGTGAGTGAGAGAGAGAGAGAGAGAGAGAAAGTGTGTGCACGTGTGTGTGTGAGAGAGAGAGAGAGTCTGCGCACGCGTGCGTGTGTACGTGTGTGTGTGTGTGTGGTGTGTCTGCATGTGTACGCGAGTGCGTGTGTGCGTCTATGTGTGTGAGTCTCTGTGTGTGTGACTGTGTCTTTGTGCATGCGAGTGCGTGTGTGCGTCTGTGTGTGTGTGAGTGTGTATGTATTTGGGTGCGTGCGTGCGTGTGTGTCTTTGTGTGTGTGCGTGTGTGTGTGTGTGTGTCCATGCGCATTTGTGTATGCGTGTGTGTGTATGTGTGTGTGTGTGTGTCTGTGCGTGTTCGTGTGTGTGTACGTATGTATGTGCGCACGTGTGTGTGGGTGTGTGTGCGTGTGTGTGCGCGCGCACGTGTGTGTTTGTGTCTGTGTGTGTGTGAGAGAGAGAGAGAAAGAGAGTGTGCGCACGCGTGTGTGTGTGTGTGTGTGTGTGTGCGTGTGTGTGTGTGTCAGTGTGAGCACGCACGTGTTTGTGTGCACGCGAGTGCGTGTGTGTGTGTTTGTGCGTGCGTGCGTGCGTTAGTGTGTGTGTGTGCGCGCGTGTGTCTGAGGGTGAGTGTGCGCGAGCGGCATGCGATAGTGCATGCGAGCGTGTGTGTGAGCGTCTGTGTACGTGCGGACATGCGCGGGTTGGTATGCATGCGCGCACGCGTGTGTCTCTTTCTGTGTGTGTGTGTGTGTGTGTGTGTGTGTGTATGTTTGTGTCTGTGTGTGTGCGCGCGTGTGTTTGTGTCTGTGTGTCTAAGTGCTCACGCATGCGCATGTGTTTTTGTGTGTCTGCACAGGTGTGTGTGTGTGTTTGTGCGCGTACGTGCGTGCGTGCGTGTTTGAGTGTGTGCGTGTGTGCGCGTGCGGGCAGACTTACCTATGTGCGTGCGTGCGTGCGTGAGTGCATGTTTGAGTGTGTGTCTGTGTGTGTGTGCGTATGTGTGTGTACGGGGGGCGTGCGTGTGTGCGTGAGTGCGTGTGTGTGCGTGTGCGTGTGTTTGTGTATGTGTGTATGCGTGTGTGTGCGCGCACGTGTTTGTGTGTTTGTGTGTGTGTGTGTTTGTGTGTGTGCGTGTGTGTGTGTCTGTGTGTGTGCGGGCGTGTTTGTGTGCATGCGAGTGTGTGTGTGTGTGTGTGCGTGTGTCTGTATGCGTGTATATGTGTGTGCATGCGTGAGTGTGTGTGTGTGTGTGCGCACATGTGTGTGTATGCGTGTGTGTGTATGCGTGCATGCACGTGTGTGTGTGTGTGTGTGTGTATGCGTGTACGCGCGTGTGTTTATGCGTGTGTGTGTGTATACGTGTACGTGTGTGTGTGTGTGTGTGTGTGTGTTTGTGCGTGGGAGTGTGTGCGCGCGAGAGGCGTACGTGCGCGCGTGCGTGCTTGTATGTGTATGTGTGCGTCAGTGTGTGCGTGTGTGTGTGTATGCGCGCGTGCTTGTGTGTATGTCTCAATATGCGCACGCACGCGTGTTTTTGTTTATATGCGCAGGTTTGTGTGTGTGTGTGTGCGCACGTGCGTACATGCCTGCCTGTTTGTGTGTATGTAAGTGCGCACGCGTGTGTGAGTGTACGTGCGTGAGTGTGTGTGTGTGTGTGTGCACGCGTGTGTGTGTTTGCGTGTTCGCGCATGTTTGTGTGTGTGCGTATGTGTGTATGTGTGTGTGTGTGCGCGCGCACGAATGTTGTGTTTGCGTGTCCGCGCGTGTTTGTTTGTGTGTGTGTGTGTGTGTTTGCGTGTGTGCATGTGTGTGGATGTGTGCGTGTGAGTGTACGCACGTGTGTGTGTGTATGTGTGTGTGTGTGTGTGCGCATGTGTGTGTGTGTGAATGTTCGCACACGTGTGTGTGTGTGTATGTGTGTATGTTTGTGTGTGTGTGTGAGAGAGAGTGTGAGGATGCGTGTGTGCGTATGTGAGTGTGTGTGTGTGTGTATGTGTGTGTGAGTGGGTGCACGTGTGCGTGAGTCTGTGTATATGCGTGTGCGCGTTTGCGCACGTGCGCATGCGTGCGCGTGTGTGTTTGTGTGTGCACGTGTGTGTGTGCGCGCATGTGCGCATGTGTGTCTGCGCACGCTTCTGTGCATGCATGCGCGCGCGCGTGTGTGTTTGTATGCGTGTGTGTGCGCACGTGTGTGTGTGTGTATACGTGTGTGTGTGTGCGTGTGTCTGTGTATATGTGTGCGAGTGACGTGGGTTAGTGCATGCATGTGTGCGTATGCGTATGCGCGTGCACGATTGTTCGTGTGCACACATGCGCGTGTGTGTATGGAAATGCACGCGCACACACATGTTTGTGTGTATGTGTGTGTGTGTGTGGGTGGGTGCGTGCGTGAGTGCGTATGTGTATGTGTGTGTGTGTCTGTGTGTGTATACGCGGGCACGCGCGCGTATATGTGTGTGTTTGTGTGTGTGTGCGTCTGTGTGTGGTGTGTGCGCATGCGTGTGTTTGTGTGTGCGGGTGTGCGTGTGTGTGTGTGCACGTACGTGTATGTGTTTGTGGGTGTTTGTGTGGATGCGTGCATGTGCAAGTGCGCGCGTGTGTGTGTGTGTGCGTGTGTGTATGTGCGTGTGTATGGGTGCATGCGTGCGTGAGTGCGTGTGTGTTTGTGTGTGTATGTGTGTACGGGTTTGTGTGTTTGTGTGTGTGCGCACGTGTGAATATGTGTGTCGGTGTGTGAGCGAGCGCGCGCGTGCGTTTGTATGTCAGTGGGCGTGCGCGTGTGTGCGTCAGTGTGCGCGCGCGTCTGCTTGTGTATGTGTGTGTCTAAGTATGCGCACACACGTGTGTGTGTGTGTGTGTGTGTTTGCGCAGGTGTGTGTGCGTGTGAGCACGTGCCTGCGTATTTGTGTGTGTGTGCGCGCGTGTGTGTGAGTGTGCATGCGTGTGTGTGTGAGTGTGCGTTCGTGCGTTCGTGTGAGTATGTGTGTACACGTGTGTGCGTGTGTGTGTGTGTGAGTTTACGTGTTGGCGTGTGCGCGCGTGTTTGTTTGTGTGTGTGTTTGCGCGTGTGCACGTGTGTGTGTGTGTGTGAGTGTGCGCACGCGTGTGTATGTGTGTCTCTGTACACGCGCGTGTGTGTGTGCCGCATGTTCGTATTTATGTATGTGCACGTGTGTGTGTGTCTATGTGCACGCGCGCGCACTTGTGTGCGTGTGTGTATGTTTGTGTGTGTGTGTGTGTGAGAGAGAGAGTGTGAGCATGCGTGTGTGCGTATGTGTGTGTGCGTATGTGTGTGTGAGTGTGTGCACGTGCACGTGTGCGTGTGTCTGTGTATCTGTGTGTGCGCGTGTGCGCACGTATGTGTGTGTGTGTGTGTGAGAGAGAGAGAGAGAAAGTGTGCGCACGTGTGTGTGTGTGTTTGAGAGAGAGAGAGAGTGTATGTGTGTGTGCGTGTGTGTGTGTGTATGTGCGCGTGTGTGTTTGTGTGTGCACGCGAGTGCGTGTGTGCATCTGTGTGTGTGAGTATGTATGTGTTTGCGTCCGTGCGTGTGTGTCTGTGTGTGCATGTGTGTGTGTATATAGGTGTGTGTGTGTGTGTTTGCGTTAACATGTGTGTACGTGTGTGTGTGTGTGTATACATGTGTGTACGCGCGTGTGTGTGTGTATACGTGTCTGTGTGTACGTGTGTGTTTGTGTGTGTATATAGGTGTGTGTGTGTGTGTGTGTGTTTGCGTTAACATGTGTGTGCGTGTATGCGTGTGTGTGTGTGTGTGCATGTTTGTGCGAGCGGCGTGCGTTAGTGAATGCGTGTGTGCGTGCGTGTGCGTGTGTTCGTGTGAGTATGCGCGTGCGTGTATGAGAGAGAGAGAGGGAGTGTGTGCGCACGCGTGTGTGTATGCTTGCGTGTGTGTGTGTCCATGTGTGTATGTGCACGCGTGTGTGTGTGTGTGTGTCCATGTGTGTATGTGCACGCGTGTGTGTGTGTGTGTATGGGTGTGTGTGTGTGCGTACACGCGCGCGCATATGTGTTTGTGTGTGTGAGAGAGTATGTGCACACGCGCGTGTTTGTGTATGTGCGTGCGTGTGTGTGTGTGCGTGTGTGTGCGTGTGAATGTGTGTGCGTGTGTGTGTGTGTGTCTACGCGCGTTTGTGTGTGTGTGTGTCTGTGCGTGTGAGTGTGTGTGGGTATGCGTGTGCGCGTTTGTGTGTGCGTGCAAGCGCATGTGTGTGTGGAATCGGACGCGCACACACACGTGTTTGTGTGTGTCTATGTGCGCACGTGTGTGTGTGCTTGCGTGAGTGCGTGAGTGCGTGTGCACGTTTGTGTGTGTGTGCAAGCGCATGTGTGTGTGTGGAATCGGACGCACACACACATGTGTTTGTGTGTGTCTGTGTGCACACGTGTGTGTGTGCTTGCGTGAGTGCGTGAGTGCGTGTGTGTCTGTGTGTGTGTGAGTGTGTATGTGTTTGCTTGCATGTGTGTATGTGTGTGTGTGCGTGCACGTGTGTGTGTGTGTGTGCATGTGTGTGCGTGCGTGTGTGTGTAAGTGTGTGCACATGCATGTGTATGTGTGTGTCGGTGTGTGTGTGTATGTGTGTGTGTGTGTGTGCATGTGCGTGTATGTGTTTGTAGGTGTTTGTGTGGGTGCGAGCGTGAGTGCGCGTGTAAATGTGTGTGTGGATATGCACACGTGTGTGTGCGTATGTGTTAACGTGTGTGTGTGTATGAATGTGCACGTGTGTGTATGTGTGTACGTGCGTGCGTGTGTGCGTGTGTGCGAGTGTGTATGTGTGTGTCAGGGTACGCGCAGACGGGAGAGCTTGTGTGTTTGTGTGCGGGCACATATGTGTGTGTGTGCGTGAGCGGGCACGCGCGTGTGTATGTGTATGGGTGAGTGCGTGCGTGTGTGCGCGTTTGTGTATGTGTGTGCGTACATGCGTGCGTGCATGCTTCCGTGTGTGCGTGTGTGTGTGCGCGCACGTGTGTGTGTATGTGCATGTGTGTGTGTGTGAGAGAGAGAGTGTGCGTGCACGCGTGTTTGTGTGCGCTTGCGTGTGTGTGTGTGTGTTAGTGTGTATGTGCACGCGCGTGTGTGTATGGGTGTGCGGGGGCGCGCACGCACGTACATGTGTGTTTGTGTGTGTGCGTGTGTGTGTATGTGCACGCACGCGTGTGTGTGTGCGTGCATGCACGCGTGCGTGTTCGTGTTTTTGCATATGTATGCGCGCACGTGTATGTGCGTGTGTGTGCGCGCGCACGTGTGTTTTTGTGTGTGTTTGATTATCTTTATGTGTGTGTGTGAGAGAGAGAGTATGCGCACGCGTGTATGTGTGTGTGTGTGTGTCAGTGTATGCACGCGCATGTTTGTATGCACGCGAGTGTGTGTGTGTATGGGTGTGCGTGCACGCGTGTGTGTATGTTTGTGCGTGTGCGCTTGCCTGCGTGCGTGCATGCGTTATTGTGTGTGTGTATGTGTCTCTGTGTGCGCGCGCTTGTTTGTGTGTGCGAGCGACGTGCGTTAGTGCAGGCAAGCGTGCGTGTGAGTGTGCCTATGCGCGTGCACGCGCTTTTGGGGGCGCGTGCACGCACTCGTGTGTCTCTGTCTGTGTGTGTGTTTGTGTCTGTGTTTGTGTGCGCTTGTGTGTTTGTGTGTAAGTCTAAGTGTGCGCGCACGTGTGTGTGTGTGTGTGTCTGTGTGTCTATGCAGGTGCGTGTGCGTGTGTGCGTGTGTGTCCTTGCCTGCGTGTGTGTGTGTATGTGTTTGTGTGTGAATGCGTGCGTGCGCGCGTGTGTGCGTGTGTTTGTGTATGTGTTTGTGCGTGTGTGTGCGCGCGCACGTGTATGTGTGTCTGTGTGTGTATGCGCGCACGTGTGTGTGTGTGTCTGTGTGTATGTGTGTTTGTGTGTGTGCGCGTGTGTGTGTGTGTCTGTGTGTGTGCGGGCGTGTTTGTGTGCACGCGAGTGCGTATGTGCGTGTGTGTGTGTATGCGTGTATTAATGTGTGCATGCGTAAGTGTGTGTGCGTGTGCGCACGTGTGTGTGTGTATGTTTGTGTGTGCGCGATTGTGTGCACGTGTGTGTGTGTGTGTGTATGTATGCGTGTGTGTGTGTGTGTGCATGCGCGCGTGTGTTTGTGTGTGTGTGTGTGTCTGTATGTGCGCGCGA
>CAWUDS030001856.1:160000-170000 GCA_963859935.3 Lathyrus sativus
CTTTTTTGTGTGTGTGAGTGAGTGTGTGCGCACGCGTGTGTATGTGTGTATGTGTGTGTGTGTGCGTGTGTACCCACGCGCGCGCGTTTGTGTATGCGTGTGCGTGAGGGTGCATGCGAGCGTGTATGCGTGTGTGTATGTGTGTGCGCATGCGTGTGTGTAAATGCCTGCGCACGCGCGCACACATGTGTGTTTGGGTGTGCGCACACATGTGTGTGTGTGTGTATGTGTTAATGTGTGTGTGTGTGTATGAGTGTGCACGTGTGTGTATGTGCGTACATGCGTGCGTGCGTGTGTGCATGCGTGCGTGTGTGTATGAGCGAACACGCAGATGGGCGCGCTTGTATGTTTCTGTGTGCGCACGTGTGTGTGTGTGTGTGCGCAATAGCACGCGCGCGTGTGTGTATGTGTGTGTGAGCGCGTGTGCGTCCGTGTGTGCATGTGTGTATGTGTGTGTGTGTGTGAGAGAGAGAGAGTATGCACACGTGTGTGTGTGTCTGTGTGTGTATGCGCACGGGCGTGTGTGTGTGTATGTGTGAGTGCGCGCATTTGCGTGTGTGTGTATGTGCGCACACGCGTGTATGCGTGTTTGTATATGTGTGCGCGTGCATGCGTGCGTGCATGGATCCGTGTGCGTGTGTGTGTGTGTGAGAGAGAGTGTCTGTGCGTGTGTGTGCACGCACGCGTGTGTGTATGTGTGTGTATGTGTGTGCGCACGTGTGTGTGTGTGTGTGTATGTGTGTGTGTATGTATGCGCGCACATGTGTGTGTGTGTCTGTGTGTGTGTCTTTGTGTGTGTATGTGTGAGAGAGAGAGAGTGTGTGTGCACGTGTGTGTGTGTGTGTCTATGTGCGTGTGTGTGTCTGTGTGTGCACGCACGTGTTTGTGTGCACGCGAGTGCGTGTTTGTGTGTGTGTGGGGAAGGGGTGTGCACGCACGTGTGCGCACATCTGCGTGTCTGTTTGTGCGTGCGTGCTTGCCTGCGTGCGTGCGTGCGTTGGTGTGTGTGTGTGTATGTGCGTGTGAGCGTACGCACGCGTGTGTGTGTATGTGCGTGTGAGCGTACGCACGCGTGTGTGTGTGTGTGCGCGCGCGCGGCGTGCGTTAGTGCATGCGAGCGTGCATGTGAATGTGCGTGTACGCGCACGCGCGTGTGATTTTTCGTGCGCACACGGGTGTATCTCTGTCTGTGTGTGTGGGTTTGTGTCCGTGTGTGCGCGTGAGCGTGTGTTTTTTTGTGTGTGTCTAAGAGCGAAAGCACGTGCGGGCGTGTGTGTTTGTGTGTCTGCGTAGGTGTGTGTGTGTGTATGTGTGTATGTGTGTTGGTGCAAGCATGCGTGTGTGTATGTGTGTGTGTGCGTGCGCACGCATTTGTGCGTTAGCGCGAGCACGCGCGCGTGTATCTTTTGTGTGTGTGCGTGTGTGTGTGCGTGTGTGCGCACGCATGTGTATGTGTGTGGGTGTGTGTGTGTGTGTGCGTGTGTACGCACGCGCGCGCGTGTGTGTATGCGTGTGCGTGGGGGTGCATGCGAGCGTGTATATGTGTGTGTATGTGTGTGCGCATGCGTGTGTGTAAATGTCTGCGCACGCGTGTGTGTTTGGGTGTGCGCGCACATGTGTGTGTGTGTTAACGTGTGTGTATGTGTGTGTGTGTGAGTGTGCACGTGTGTGTATATGTGTACGTGCGTGCTTGTGTGTGTGCGTGCGTGCGTGTGTGTGTGTGTGTGTATGAGCGAACGCGCAGACGGGCGCGCTTGTGTGTTTTTGTGTGCGCACGTGTGTGTGTGTATGTGTGTGCTTGCAACCGCACGCGCGCGTGTTTGTATGTGTGTGTATGTGTGTGAGTGCGTGTGCGTCCTTGTGTGCATGTGTGTGTGTGAGAGAGAGAGTATGCGCACGTGTGTGTGTGTGTGTGTGTTTGTGCACACGCGCGCGTGTGTGTTTATGTGTGAGTGCGCGCATTTGCGTGTGTGTGTATGTGCACACACGCGTGTATGCGTGTTTGTATGTGTGTGCGCGTGCATGCGTCCGTGTGTGTGTGCGCACGTGTGTGTGTGTTTGTGCGTGTGTGTGTGTGTGAGAGAGAGAGTGTGTGCGCACGCGCGTGTGTGTGTGTGCTTGCGTGTGTGTGTGTGTGTCAGTGTGTGTATGTGCACGAGCGTGTGTCTGTATGGGTGTCTGCGTGAGCGCACGCGCGTGCATGTGTGTTTGTGTGTGTGTGTGAGAGTGTGCGCGCACGTGCGTTTTTGTGTGTGTGTGTGTTAGTGTGTGTGAGTGTGCGTGTGCGTGTGGGTGTGTCCAGGCGCGTTTGTGTATGCGTGTGTGTGTGTGTCTGTGCGTGTGTGTGCGAGTGTGTGTGTGTGCACGCAGGCATGTGTGTGTGCGTGTGCGTATGCGTGCGCGCACGTGCGGGTGTGTGTGTGTGTGTCTTTGTGTGTGTGTATGTATGCGCGCGCGTGTGTGTGTGTGTTTGTGTACGTGTGTGTGTCAGTGTGTGCATGCACGTGTTTGTGTGCACGCGAGTGCGTGTTTGTGTGTGTGGGGGAAGGGGGTGTGCACGCACGTGTGCGCACATCCGCGTGTGTGTTTGTGCGTGCGTGCTTGCCTGCGTGCGTGCGTTAGTGTGAGTGTGTATGTGCGTGTGAGCGTGCGCACGCGCGTGTGTGTGTGTGTGCGCGCGCGGCGTGCTTTAGTGCATGCGAGTGTGCGTGTGAATGTGCACGTGAGCGCACACGCGCGTGTGGTTTTGCATGCGCACACGCGTGTATCTTTGTCTGTGTGTGTGGGTTTGTGTCCGTGTGTGTGCGCGAGCGTGTGTTTTTATGTGTGTGTCTAAGTGCGAACGTACGCGTGTGTGTGTGTGTGTGTGTCTGCGCAGGTGTGTGTGTATGTATATGTGCGCGTGCGTGCGCTGGTGTGTGTGTGTGTCAGTGCATGCATGCGCGTGTGCTTGTGTGTGTGTCTAAGTATGCACACGCGTGTGTGTGTGTGCGCGTGTGTCTACAGGTGCGCGCATGTGTGTCTGTCTGCAGGTGTGTATGTGTGCGCGCACGTGCGTGCATGCCTGCGTGTTTGTGTGTGTGTGTGTGTGTGTGTGTGTTTGTGTGTGTGTGTCAAAGTGTGCGCACACGTGTGTGTGTATGTGTGTGTATGTCTGCGTAGGTGTGTGTGTGTGTGTATGTGCGCGAGTGCGTGCGTGCCTGCGTGTTTGTGTGTGTGCGTGCGAGTGCGCATGCGTGCGTGTGTGCGTGCATGCGTGCATGCGTGCGTGAGTGCATGTTTGTGTATGTGTGTGTGCGTGCGTGTGTGTGCATGCGCATGTGTGTGTGTGTGTGCGTTTGTGTGTTTCTGTGTGTGCGCGAGCGTGTTTGTATGCACACGAGTGCGTGTGTGCGTGTGTGTATGCATGTATGTGTGTGCGTGCGTGAGTGTGTGTGTGTGTGCACGCACGTGTTTGTGTATGTGTGCGTGTGCGCTCGTGTGCGTGTGTATGCGTGTGTGTGTGTGTGTATGCTTGTGTGTGTGAGTTTACACGCGCGCGTGTGTGTTTGTGTGTGTGTGTGTGTGTGCGAGCAGCGTGCAAGAGTGCATGTGTGAATGTCTGTGTGTGCGTGTGAGCACCCGCACGCATGCGAGTCTTTGCGTGCGTCAATGTGGGCGTGTGCGTGTGCTTGTGTGTGTGTGTCTAAGTATGCGCACGCCGCGCGTGTCTGTGTGTGTCTGGGTGTTTGTGTGTGTGTGTGTGTGTGTGTGTGCGCGTGTGTGTCTGCAGGTGCGTGTGTGTGTGTGTGTGTGTGTGTGCGTGTGTGTGTCTGCAGGTGTGTGTGTGTGTGTGTGTGCACGTGTGTGCCTGCATGTTTGCGTGTGTGCATGCGCGCGTGTGTGTGAGTGTGCGTGTGTGCGTGAGTGTGTGAGTGTGTGTGTGTGTGTATGTGTGTGTGTGTGCGCGCACGCGTGTGTGTGTTTACGTGTCCGCGCGTGTTTGAGTTTGTATGTGCGTACGTGTGTGTATGTGTGAGTGAGTGTGTGCGCACGCGTGCGTATGTGCGCGTGGGTGTGTGTGTGTGTGCACACCCGTGTGTGTGTATGCGTGTGCGTGTGGGTGCGAGCGTGCGTGCGTGTGTGTGTGGGTGTGCGTGCATGTGTGTCTGTGTGTGTGCGTATGTGTTAATGTGTGTGTGTGTGAGTGTGCACGTACGTGTAAGTGTGTACGTGTGTGAGTGTGTGCATGTGTGTGTGAGCATACGCACATACCGGCACGCTTGTGTGTTTGTGTGTGTGCACGTGTGTGTGTGCGTATGCGCGCGTGTGTGTATTTGTGTGTGCGTGTGTGTGTGTGTGTGTGCACATGCGTGTGTGCGTGTTTGTGTGTGTGTGCGTGTGCATGCGTGCGTATGTGCGTGCATGTGTGTGTGTATGTGAGTTTGTGTTTGAGAGAGAGAGAGTGTGTGTGTGTGTGTGTGTATGTGCACGCGCGTGTGTGTGTGTGTGAGTGCGTGTGTGCACGCACGCGCGCGCATGTGTGTTATTGCGTGTGTGAGAAAGTGTGTGCGCACACGCGTGTTTGTGTGACTGTGTATGTGTGACTGTGTGTGTGTGTCCACGCGCGTTTGTGTTTACGTGTGTGTGTGTGTGTGTTTGTGTGTGTGTCTGTGTGCGCGCACGTCTTTGTGTGTGTTTGTGTGTGTGTCTTTGTGTGTGTGTAAGAGAGAGAGAGAGAGTGTGTGTGTGCACGCTCGTGTTTGTGTGTGTATATGCGCGCGTGTGTGTTTGCGCGTGCGTGCGTGCGTTAGTGTGTGTGTGTGTGTATGTGTGTGTGTGCGTGTGCGTGTGTATGTGCGTGTGCGTGTGTGTGCGAGCGGCGTGCGTTAGTGCATGCGAGCGTGCGTGTGCGCGCGCGCACGCGCGTGTGGGTTTGCGTGCGCGCACGCTTGTGTCTCTTTCTGTGTGTGTGGGTTTGTGTCTGCGCGCGCGCGCGTCTCTTTGTGTGTGTATGTGTGTGTGTCTAAGTGTGCGTGCACGTGCGTGTGTGTATGTGTGTCTGAGCAGGTGTGTGTGTGTATGTATGTGTGCGTGTGCGTGCCTGCGTGTTTATGTGCGTGTGTGCGCGAGCGTGCCTGCGTGCGTGAGTGCGTGTGTGTGTGTGTATGTGAGTGCGAACGTGGGCGTGAGTGTGCGCGCGCGTGTGTGTGTGCGCGCGTGTGTGTGTGCCTGTGTGTGTACGGGATTATTTGTATGCACGCAAGTGTGTGTCTGTGTGTGTGTATGCGTGTATGTGTGTGTGCGTGCTTGAGTGTGTGTGTATGTGTGTGCGCACGTGTGTGTGTGTGTATGTGTGCGTGTGCGCACGCGTGTGCGTACACGTGTGTGTATGCGTGTGTGTGTGTGTCTGTATGTGTGTGTTTGTGTGTGTGTTAACACTCGTGTGTGTGTGTGTGTGTTTGTGCGCGCGTGTGTGTTCGCGCGAGCCGCGTGCGTTAGTGCATGCGTGCGTGTGTGCTTGCATGTGTGTATGTGTGTGTGTGCGCGCACGTGTGCTTGTGTGTGTGTGTCTAAGTTAGCGCATGTGTGTGTATGCGCAGGTATGTGTGTGTGTGTGTGTGAGTGCGCGCACGTGCGTGCGTGCCTGCGTGTTTGTGTGTATGCGTGCGCGTGGGTGTTGGTGTACGTGCGTGCGTGAGTGCGCGTGTGTGTGTATGTGTGTGGATACGCACACACGCGTTTGTGTTTGCGTGTGCACGCATGTTTGTGTTTGTGCGTGTGTGTGCACGTGCGTGTGTGTGTGTGTGAGTGTGCGCACGAGTGTGTATGTGTGTGTGTGCAGGCGTGTATGTGTGCGTGCGCATGTTTGTATTTATGTGTGCGCACGTATGTGTGTTTGTGTGCGCACATGTGCGCATGTGTGTGTGTCTGTATGTCTGTGTGTGTGTGTGTGAGTGAGAGAGAGAGAGAGAGTGTGAGCATGCGTTTGTGTATGTGCGTATATGTATGCGAACGACGTGCATTAGTGCGTGCGTGTGTGTGTGTGTGCGCGTGCACGTTTGTGTGTGTTTGTGCGTGTGTGTGGGTTTGTGCGTGTGTGTGTGGGGGGGGGGTGCGTGAGTGCGTGTGTGTACGTGTGTGTGTCTTCGTTTGTTTGCGCGCGCACGAGCGCGTCTATGTGTGTGTGTGCGTGTGTGTGTGTGAGTGTGTGGGCACGCGTGTGTATGTGTGAATGGGTGTGCGCGTGTGTGTGCACGTGCGTGTATGTGTGTGTGGGTGTGTGGGTGGGTGCGTGCGTGCATGAGTGCACGTGTGTGTGTGTGTGTGTGTATGTGTGTGTGTTTGTGTATGTGTGTGTGTGTTTGTGTGTGTGTGTGCGCGCGTTTGTGTGTGTCTGTGTATGCGCGGGCGTGCTTGTGTGCGTGTGTGTACGCGTGTATGTGTATGCGTGCGTGAGTGTATGTGTGTGTGCGCGTGTTTGCTTGTGTATGCGTGTGTGCGTGTGCGAGCGGCGTGCGTTAGTGCATGCGTGCGTGCATGTGTGTATGTCTGCGTGTGCGCATGCGCACACGCGCACATGCGAGTGTTTGTATGCGTCAACGTGTGCGCGCGCGTGTGCTTGTGTGTGTGTCTAAGTATGCGCACGCGCGCACGTGTCTGTTTGTGTCTGGGTGTTTGTGTGTGTGTGTGTGTGCGCGTGTGTCTGCAGGTGCGTGTGTGTGTGTCTGTAGGTGTGTGTGTGTTTGTGTGTGTGTGTATCTGTGTGTGTGTGTGTGTGTGCACGTGCGTGCCTGCGTGTTTGTGTGTATGTGTGCGAGTGTGTGTGAGTGTGCGTGCGTGCGTGAGTGCCTGTCTGTACGTGTGTATGTGCGCGCACGTGTGTGTGTGTGTTTTTGTGTCCGCGTGTGTTTGTGTGTGTATGTGGGTGCGAGTGTGTGCGCACATGTGTGTGTGTATGTGTGTGTGTCTTTGTGTGTTTGTGTGAGAGAGAGAGAGTGTATGCGCATACGTGTGTATGTGTGTGTGCGCGCGCATGTGTGTGCGCGTGTGTTTGTGCGCACGTGAGTGCGTTTGTGTGCGTGTGGATCCACGCGCACGTGTGCGTACGTGTGTGTATGTTTGTGCGTGCGTGCGTGCATGCGTTAGTGTGTGTGCGTGTATGCGCCTGCACTTGTGTTTGTGTGTGTGTGTGTGTGTGCGAGCGGCGTGCGTTAGTGCGTGCGAGCGTGCGTGTTAGTGTGCGTGCGCACACCCGTGTGTCTCTGTCTGTGTGTGTGGGTTTGTTTCTGTGTGTGCGTGTGCACGTGTGTTTTTTGTGTGTGTCTAAGTGTGCACGCACGCGCGCGTGTGTGTATGTGTGTCTGCGCAGGTGTGTGTGTGTGTATGTGTGCGCGAGCGTGCGTGCCTGCGTGCTTGTGTGTGTGTGTGTGTGTGTGTCTGTGTGCGTGCGTGCGTGTGTGCGTGCATGTGTGCGTGAGTGCGTGTTTGTGTATGTGTGCGTGTGTTTGTGTATGTGTGTGTGTGTACCGCACACGTATGTGTGTGCACGCGAGTGTGTGTGTGTATGCGTGTATGTGTGCGTGTGTGCGTGAGTGTGTGTGTGTGTGCACGTGCGTGTGCGCGCGTGTGTGTTTGCGTGTGTGTTTGTATATGTGTGTGTGTGTGTGTGTGAGTGTTTACACGCGCGCGTGTGTGTTTTTGTGTGTGTGTGCGTGTGTGTGCGCGAGCGGCGGGCAGTAGTGCATGCGTGCGTGCATGTGTGTATATATGTGTGTGCGCGAGCGTGTGCGCGCGCTGGTGTGTGTGTGTCAGTGCGTGCATGCGCGTGTGCTTGTGTGTATGTCTAAGTATGCGCACGCGCGTGTGTGTGTGTGCGCGCGTGTGTCTACAGGTACGCGCATGTGTGTCTGTCTGCAGGTGTGTGTGTGTGCGCGCACGTGCGTGCATGCCTGCGTGTTTGTGTGTGTGTGTCAAAGTGTGCGCACACGTGTGTGTATGTGTATGTGTGTCTGCGTAGGTGTGTGTGTGTGTGTATGTGCGCGAGTGCGTGCGTGCCTGCAGGTTTGTGTGTGTGCGTGTGGGTGTATGTGTGTGTGCATGTGTGTGCGCATGTGTGCGTGTGTGCGTGCATGCGTACGTGAGTGTGTGTTTGTGTATGTGTGTGTGTGCATGCGTGTGTGTTCATTCGCATGTGTGTGTGCGCGGGCGTGTTTGTATGCACACGAGTGCGTGTGTGCGTGTGTGTATGCATGTATGTGTGTGCGTGCGTGAGTGTGTGTGTGTGTGTGTGTGCACGCACGTGTTTGTGTATGTGTGTGTGTGCGCTCGTGTGCGTGTGTATGCGTGTGTGTGTGTGTATGCTTGTGTGTGTGTGTTTACACGCGCGCGTGTGTGTTTGTGCGTGTGTGTGTGTGTGTGAGCGGCGTGCAATAGTGCATGTGTGAATGTCTGTGTGTGCGCGTGAGCACACGCGCGCATGCGAGTCTTTGTGTGCGTCAATGTGGGCGTGTGCGTGTGCTTGTGTGTGTGTGTGTGTCTAAGTATGCGCACGCGCGCACGTGTCTGTGTGTGTTTGGGTGTTTGGGTGTTTGGGTGTGTGTGTGTGTGTGCGTGTGTCTGCAGGTGCGCGCGTGTGTGTGTGTCTGCAGGTGTGTGTGTGTGTGTGTGTGCACGTGTGTGCCTGCATGTTTGCGTGTGTGCATGCGCGTGTGTGTGAGTGTGCGTGTGTGCGTGAGTGCGTGAGTGTGTGTGTGTATGTGTGTGTGTGCGCACGCGTGTATGTGTTTACGTGTCTGCGCGTGTTTGAGTTTGTATGTGCGTACGTGTGTGTATGTGTGAGCGAGTGTGTGCGCACGCGTGTGTATGTGCGCGTGGGTGTGTGGGTGTGTGCACACGCGTGCGTGTGTATGCGTGTGGGTGTGGGTGCGAGCGTGCGTGCGTGTGTGTGTGGGTGTGCATGCACGTGTGTCTGTGTGTGTGCGTATGTGTTAATGTGTGTGTGTGAGTGTGCACGTACGTGTAAGTGTGTACGTGTGTGCGTGTGTGCGTGTGTGTGTGAGCATACGCACATACCGGCACACTTGTGTGTTTGTGTGTGCGCACGTGTGTGTGCGTGCGTACACGCGCGTGTGTGTATTTGTGTGTGCGTGCGTGTGTGTGTGTGTGTGTGTGCACATGCGTGTGTGCGTGTTTGTGTGTGTGTGCGCGTGCATGCGTGCGTATGTGCGTGCATATGTGTGTGTGTATGTGTGTTTGTGTTTGAGAGAGAGAGAGAGTGTGTGTGTGTATGTGCATGCGCGTGTGTGTGTATGAGTGTGTGTGTGTGCAGGCACGCGCGCGCATGTGTGTTATTGCGTGTGTGAGAGAGTGTGTGCGCACACGCGTGTTTGTGTGACTGTGTGTGTGACTGTGTGTGTGTGTGCGTGTCCACGCGCGTTTGTATTTACGTGTGTGTGTGTGTGTGTTTGTGTGTGTGTCTGTGTGCGCGCACGTCTTTGTGTGTGTCTGTGTGTGTGTAAGAGAGAGAGAGAGAGAGTGTGCACGCTCGTGTTTGTGTGAGTATATGCGCGCGTGTGTGTTTGCGCGTGCGTGCGTTAGTGTGTGTGTGTGTGTGTATGTGTGTGTGTGCGTGTGCGTGTGTGTGTGTGCGTGTGTGTGTGTGTGTGTGCGAGCGGCGTGCGTTAGTGCATGCGAGCGTGCGTGTGCGCGCGCGCACGCGCGTGTGGGTTTGCGTGCGCGCATGCTTGTGTCTATTTCTGTGTGTGTGGGTTTGTGTCTGTGCGCGCGCGCGTCTGTTTGTGTGTGTATGTGTATGTATCTAAGTGTGCGCGCACGTGCGTGTGTGTATGTGTGTCTGAGCAGGTGTGTGTGTGTGTGTGTGTGTGCGCGCGTGCGTACCTGCGTGTTTATGTGCGTGTGTGAGCGAGCTTGCGTGCGTGCGTGAGTGCGTGTGTGTGTATGTGCGTGCGAACGTGTGCGTGAGTGTGCGCGCGCAGGTGTGTGTGTGCGCGTGTGTGTG
>CAWUDS030001856.1:175000-187500 GCA_963859935.3 Lathyrus sativus
TTAAGCTTGGGAACTTATTTTATCGGAAAAGAATATAAATATGCGCTTTATTGAATCGAAACAGAACTGAATTGAAATTAATAAAATTGAAATTACTTTGGAATGGAAATGAAGTACATAATACAGTGCCGCTCCCACACTATCGCAAGCAGTGTCCGCACTGCTTTAAAGTGATAGAGGAAGGTGTACAACAATAAAAATGAGAAAAAAAAATTGCAGAAAGATAATAAAACAAGAAGAGCACTACTCTCTGTCGCGTCCTCTTCCTCGATGTCGTCCTCCTCTAGTCGTGGGGCGTAGAACGCCGGTGTGAAAAATGGAATCACGTAAGTCGTCCACACGGAGGTTTAAAGCTTCCATTTCATCCACGACAGTGTTGAGGCGTTCCCCCTGGGCGGTTAACAAATTGATGACCCGTTGGTGTTGTTCTTGCTGACGTCGTTCAAGCAGAGAGGCGTTCTGATTCTGGAGCCAGATGGCGTTAAGGACATCTTCGATAGTATCTTCAGTGCGGGGGCGACGGCGGGAAGAAGGACCAGTAGGGGTTGGTTACTGAGAGGCTTCAGCCTGAGCTGCACGGTCCAGTTCATCTTGTATCTCATCAACAGGCATCTGATCATTATGTTGAGGTTCTGCGGCATTACCTTCGGGTGCCGCTAGATCGAAAAGCCAGTTGGCTCTGTTCTCAGGGTGAGCTCGGTCACGGCAGGGAAGGATGATGTTGCGAATGATGCGGTTACGAACTACCGGATGATAACGACCATCGGCTCGTACCTTGATGAGGTGAGAGGAACGACAATAGTCGATATCCAGGAAGACTGGGGCTAAGGACGGAAGGGCCTGGAGGCGGTCGCCGAGGTCGAGTGACAGTGCGATGGAGGTGACGATGCCGCCAAAGTAAAAAGGCTTGGAGCCTCAACCACAGTTAGCCTGGATGTAAGCCAACAGGAATGGTGCAGCGTTGATTGGTTCCGGCGCGAAGATGCATTTTAGGAAGAACAGTTCCTTGGAGTTTACCTTATGGTTACTATCTCTGGCGAAGATAGTATTGCTGAGCACCCTGTGAACGTAGCAGATGGCGAGGTGGTGAATGAATGTAGAGTTAAGGTTGTCCCAACTATCGGCGGGGGTTTCGGTGAGTTTGTTCCAAAGCGCAAATGCCTCTAGGAAGAATTGTTCTGAAGGAACACGGCAGTGAGCCTCAGAACCATGGTTGAACTGGAGCATATGAGCCAGTTGAGTCAGGGTCAGCTGATATTCCCGTCCAAATAATCGGAAATTCGCAGTGCTGGTGAGTTGTTTGGTATCACCGGGGGGTGTCAGGTAGGTGAATGAACTAAGGAACTCTAGGGTAAGTTGTTTGTAGGTAGGCTACGGTGTTGTGCAGAGGAACCACAGCCCTGCATTCTGTAGCATCCATTGGACGCCTTCTCGAATGCTTAGTTCAGTAATGCAGGCGACATCAACATATCGCGTTGGTTGGACGGACCGCTGATAAAATTGAACGTAGTTCGTTCTCTGCTGGTCTCCATTTTCGCCATCTCGGAAGGTGATGTTGGACATGTCTGGAAGTATTCCTTGGCGAGCCATGGCTTCTGAGGAGTTCTTACGTGCGAAATGGGGAGAGTGTTAGAGATGAAAATTTTTGTTTTTGGAGTGGGAATGGGGAGATAACCGTGATTTTATAATGCTGAGGTTTCGGAAACGAACCGTAGGATTGGGTGAGAATAATGGTGAATGGAATGAAATGAGTAAGTGGGTGATTTATGGGGGAAGTGAAACCGTGAGAGCGGGAAGTTAAGGGTTAGAGAGAAAGAAAAACTCCCAACGGTCGTATTCTGCTATTTAGCAGAATACGTGATCTCGTGACGGTCATCAGGGGGGCGCCACGATCGTCATGCTCGTGACGAGCGTAACATGGCTGTGACGGTCGTCATAGCAGCGAATTCTGCAGAAGCAGAATTTGTGCTATGTGGTTCGTACAGACATTGTGTAATATAATTATGGCACACTTAGACCAGTAAATCAACCAGGAAATGAATTAAAAGTAAAGAATACGTGATGAAAACAACATTGCAATTGAAATTCATTGATAAATTAGAAAAGTACAGGAATAGAAATGAACTTGAAATTGTAAAAACATGATACTATAAATTGTTCAAAATGCAGAAAAATTGAAAATTAAAACTTAAAACTAAACCTAAAAATTTAATCAGTTCTTCTGATTCTTCAAGTCATCGAGCTGTTTAGTAAGGCGATCGAACTGCTCACATACCACGTCCATAAAGGTCGTGACTTCCATCTGCGATGTCGTTAGTTCTTCCTTAACTGTGTAAATTTCCAATTTGACATCATCCACTATTTTCTGAAGGGCATCCAGCTTGTCTGTCTGTTGGTCCGGGATGGGGTCAGGGAAGTTGTGGTAATTTGGCGGAGTTTCAGGGTCAATTTCAGTTTCCGATACATAGTCTTCATAGTACATATAATCATGAGCTTCAGGAATACGGTCACTATCGTACATGTAGTCTTGAGGTGTGGAGTAAGGTGAAGCAGTACCCATAGGTTCATCTAGTTCGTACATCCAGTTATTTCGGTTGTGGACACTCGTCTTCTCATGGTTAGGTAGTGTAAACAGGTGGACAGGTCGGCCAGCAATTAGGTACTCATACGTGTCAGGGCCTAGGTTGCTTATAATACGCTGGTTAAATTAGAATGATATATCCATAGGTCTTATTAGGCCAGAGATTTTAATTCTGTTCAGCTGGTATCTAAGTCCTAAGGCATGTGCAATCATAGTAACGAGGCCTGCTACGTTGATAGGTGCATGTTGTTCCTAGTTAATCCTCTCAAAGGCTCTCATCATGAATGGTACATCGTTGACTGGGTGACCTTGTGACGCATAGTACATGATGGACAGTTCTTCTTTCGAGACAGTGGTAATGTTTTCCTCCTTCCCACACAGGGTATGTGCTAATATCTTATGAAAGTAGCAGAGTGCAGGATTGTGTATCTCGTTAGAGTCCATAGCATTTGGCTCAGGGTGATAGTTACCTGAAATAGTGCCACAGAAGTAGTCTAACTCGATATCCTTATCTTCCTCTTGAGTGTCAGTATACGAGAACGGTCCGCTAGGGAAACGTAAAAGATCAGCCAATAACTTACGGTTATACTCAAACTCAGTCCCAAACAGTCTAAAAGAAATCAGCTCCTTGGTGGATCCATATCCATATTCGGGTCTGTAACTGAAGGAGCTTAGGAAATCAAATGTGAGTTCGCGGTGGGTAACCCAACGGGTTTTTAGAGCAGTTCACTCCCAGTCTAGTTGGTTAAACAGGTAGAGGATGTTATCATGAATGTCTAGCTGATCCATAGTAGAACCATCATAGAAATGCGTCAAAGCGATGCCTCTCTGAGTCAAAGCCTCATAGCGGGCTTGCTGAGCTGGTCCTCTAAAAACAGTAACCGTGTAATCGATGTTAACCATTCTCGCTAGTTAGTCAGTCAAAAAGGAGGTAAGTAAATCCTTTAAAAAGTTGAAAAACATGTTTTACGCAAATCAGTTTATTTTGAAACAGAAGGTGATTAAAAATTAAAATTAAAATCAAAACAAAAGAGTAAATCAGATGAAAAACATACAGTAAATAATTAAAAAGGGGAAAACGAGTGAAAAATGGGTTGCCTCCCATTCAGCGCTGTTTTTAACGTCGAAATCCCGACGATAGCTTGGTGACAAGCTATTCGGGATGTTGAGCAGGAAGCTTTTGCAATTTCAGTCTGCTCACATGGTTACTGTCGTCATTTCGATTGTAATGCTTTAGGCGCTGTCCATTGACTGTGAACGATACGTTGACTTTATCGCAAATTTCGACAGCTCCACTGTGAAGGACTCGGGTTATCTCGAATGGACCTGACCACCTGGACTTTAGTTTTCCTGGGAAGAGGTTCAATCTCGAGTTGAATAAGAGCACGACGTCTCCCACATTCAACTGTTTATGGACTAGACGCCTATCGTGCCACTTTTTGGTTCTTTCTTTGTATATGTGGGCATTCTCATACGTGTCTAATCTGAGTTCTTTCAATTCATGCAGATTCAAGATTCGTTTCTCACCTACTTCAGTGTAGTTGAAGTTTAGCGTTTTAATAGCCCAAAAGGCTTTGTGTTCCAGTTTCACTGGTAGGTGGCAGGATTTCCCATAAACTAATTTGAACGACGTAGCTCTTATCGGCATTTTGTACGCGGTCCTATAGGCCCATAAAGCGTCGTTTAGCTTTGATGACCAATCTTTCCTGAAGGTGGCGACTGTCTTTTCCAAGATCTGTTTTATTTCTCTGTTAGAGACCTCCACTTGGCCGCTTGTTTGCGGGTGATACGGTGTTGCGATACGGTGTTTTACTCCGTATTTTGACAGCATTTTATCAAAGATTCTCGATATGAAATGTGAACCACCGTCACTGATGACAAGTCTGGGCACACCGAATTTGGGAAAGATGGTATTCTTAAAGAGTTTGAGAACTACTCGCGTGTCGTTATTTGGAGCAGCAACGGTCTCAATCCATTTCAATACATAGTCGACATCGACGAGTATGTACTTGTTACCAAAAGAAGATGGGAATGGTCCCATGAAGTCGATTCCCCATACGTCAAAGACTTCCACTTCCAAGATACCTTTTTGGGGCATCTCGTCGCGCCTTGAGATATTCCCAGTACGTTGACACCGGTCGCATCTTGATATAGCAGCGTGGACGTCCTTCCAGATACTAGACAAGAATATGCCAGATTGCAGGATTTTTGCACGTGTCTTCGAAGTATTGGCATGTCCGCCGTATGGAGCAGAGTGACACTGAGAGATGACGTCTTCAGTTTCATCCTCTGGGACGTATCGACGATATATATTGTCGGCCCCTCTCTTGAAAAGCAGAGGTTCGTCCCAATAATAATGCTTTAAGTCATGGAAGAATTTCTTCTTTTGCTGATAGCTGAAATCCGGTGGGAGTACGCCTGCGACTAAGTAATTTACAATATCCGCATACCAAGGCAGTGTGACTTGTGCGTAGACGGCTTCCACGGCTTTTTCTAGTTCAGGTTCTTCCGAGATTAATGATAGCATATCACTTTCTAATCTGGCTATCAGGCGTTCATAAGGGAAATCTTCGTTGATAGGCACTGATTCCGGCTTAATGCCTTCTATGCGGGATAGGTGATCAGCTACTACATTCTCGGTCCCTTTTTTATCTCTTATTTCTAAATCAAACTCTTGTAGTAATAGGATCCAACGCAACAATCTTGTCTTGGCATCCTTTTTGCTTATCAGGTACCTAATGGCAGAATGGTCTGTGTAGATGATGATTTTTGCTCCTACTAAGTAGGAACGAAATTTGTCAAGGGGGAATACAATTGCTAGAAGTTCCTTCTCAGTTGTGGCATAGTTCATTTGGGAAGGATCTAAAGTTCTACTGGCATAGTAGATTGCGTGTAGCTTCTTGTCTTTCCTTTGTCCTAGAACTGCACCTACAACATAATCACTCGCATCGCACATGATTTCGAATGGTAGTTGTCAATCTGGGGGTTGCATGATCGGTGCGATAATGAGTGTTGTCTTCAGAGATTCGAATGCTTCCAAGCAGTCTTTGTCGAAAACGAACTCGACATCTTTCATCAACAAACCTGTCAGAGGTTTTGTGATTTTCGAGAAATCCTTTATGAATCTTCGGTAGAATCCGACGTGTCCTAAAAAGCTTCGTATTTCTCGTATGGTTTTTGGAGGTTGAATATCCTTTATGATCTCTATTTTAGCTTTGTCAACCTCAATCCCTTTTTTAGATATGACGTGTCCTAAAACTATGCCTTGTCGGACCATGAAATGGCATTTCTCCCAATTGAGAACAAGGTTCACTTTAGCGCATCTTTCAAGTACCATTTCTAAGTTTGACAGACAGTCTTCAAAACTTTGTCCGCATACAGAGAAGTCATCCATGAACACTTCCATGATGTCGTCTATGAAATCCGCAAAGATCGCCATCATGCATCTTTGGAAGGTTGCTGGAGCATTGCATAGTCCGAACGACATTCGGCGATAGGCAAAAGTGTCATAAGGACAGGTGAATGTTGTCTTTTCTTGGTCATCACGGTGAATAGGAATTTGGAAGAATCCCGAATAAACATCTAGATAGCAGAAATATGAATGTTTCACCAGTCTTTCCAACATCTGGTCTATGAAAGGTAAAGGGAAGTGATCTTTCCGAGTGGCCTTATTCAGTTTTCTGTAATCGATACACATCCTGCTTCCAGTTACAACTTTTTGGTTATCGATTCACCTTTCGCGTTCTTTACTACAGTGACGCCTCCTTTCTTTGGTACTACGTGCACTGGGCTGACCCATTGGCTGTCGGAGATCGGGTATATGATTCCCGTGTCTAGTAACTTTTTCACCTCGTCTTTGACTACAGTGCTTAGGATCGGATTTATCCTTCTCTGATGTTCTCTTGAAGTTTTGCAGTCTTCCTCTAGCATGATTCGATGCATACAGATAGAGGGACTTATGCCTTTAAGATCACTTATATTATAGCCTAACGCAGTCGGGTGTTTCCTTAGGACTTCTAGTAGTTTCTCCGTTTCTGTCTGTCCTAAATTTGCGTTGACTATTACTGGTCTTTTGACTTTTGTGTCTAAGAATTTGTACCTGAGGGTTTTAGGTAATTCTTTAAGTTCTGAAACTGGGTTTTTTGGACCCGGCATGTGATTGGGAGTTAGTGCTAAGATCTCGCTTAGACTATCATCTTTGTATGGTGCACGCCAATTGTCATCTTCATGAATATCAGGGATTTGGATCTTCATGATTTCAGAATATTTAGTTTCTTCCTTCTCCAGTTCTCGTATGCATTCGTCAATAACATCTACTATATCGCATGTGTCATCTATGGATGGTACCTTCAAGAACTTAGTAAGGATGAATTCTATCTTTTCTTCTCCTACTTCGAATGTTAGCCTACTTTTCTTTACGTCTATGATAGCTCCGGCTGTTGCTAGGAAGGGTCTTCCTAAGATAATTGGGGTAACAGAGTCCTCTTTGATGTCCATGATTATGAAGTCGGTTGGAATGTAGAATTGGCCTATGCGTACTGGAACGTTTTCCAGCACACCGACGGGATATTTGACTGATCGGTCAGCCAATTGCACGGACATTTTAGTTGGTCTTAGTTCTCCCATGTTCAGCTTTTTGCATATAGATAGGGGCATAACACTTATACTGGCTCCTAGATCGCATAAAGCTTTGTCTATGACGAACTTTCCTATGACGCATGGTATGGAGAAGCTACCTGGGTCTTTTAGTTTAGGAGGCATGTTATTTTGAATGATTGCGCTACATTCGGCAGTAAGTGTAACTATTTCGTTATCCTCGATTTTCCTTTTGTTAGACAGAATTTCTTTAAGAAACTTAGCGTATGACGGCATTTGAGTTATCTCTTCTGTGAAAGGAATAATGATATTCAGTTGTTTCATAAGTTCAACGAATTTCTTAAATTGTCTTGAAGTTTTGGAATTTATGAATCTTTGAGGATAAGGAATCAGTGGTTTATATGGCGGTGGAGGCACATATGAGTTTTCATCTTTGGCGGCCTCTTGCTCGTCACCTTCCTTCTTTTCGGTTTCAAACTCCTTTTCTGTTGGTTTCTCAGATTTCTGATGCATGGCTGAATTTTCATTCCTAGGATCTGTTGAGCCTTCCAATTCTTTTCCACTTCTCAATATGACAGCGTTTGCATGACCTTTCGGATTAGGTTCTGGCTGACCTGGAAATGTCCCAGCTGGTGCGGCTGCAGAAGCTTGTTGTTGAGCCACTTGTGATATATGCGTTTCAAGCATTTTATGATGGGTGACTAAAACGTCTACTTTTCCGGTCAGATGTTTAATCTGCTCGCTAGTGTGTATGTTTTGATTCAGGAATTCTTTGTTTGTTTGAACTTGAGTAGCTATGAATTTTTCCATCATCACTTCGAGATTTGATTTCCTAGGGGCAGTCTGGGCAGCTGCAGCTGGTTTCTGATATCCTGGCGGAGCAGCCGGTGCTTGCAAGGCGTTATCTCTTTTGTAGGAAAAGTTCGGGTGGTTCCTCCATCCTGGGTTGTAGGTATTCGCGTAAGGGTTACCTTGAGCGTAGTTTACTTAGTCTGGTGGAATTCCTGCTAATAATGGGCACTCGGGTGCATTGTGAGTGGCGATGCCACATAACTCACAATTTGGAGTTACAGCAGCTACGGTTGCAGGTGGTGTTACAGTTAGACTGTCGATTTTCTGCGTTAAAGCATCCACCTTAGTGTTGAACTTTTCAAGACTGCTGATCTCGTACATCCCACCTTTCGCTGTGGGTTTCTCTGATGGAGTTCTTTCACCTCCCCATTGGCAATGATTCTGAGACATGTTTTCGATAAGTTGATAGGCTTCATCGTATGGCTTATCCATAAGTGCACCGCCTGCGGCGGCGTCTACCGTTAATCTGGTGTTATACAGAAGCCCATTATAGAAAGTATGTATCGTCACCCAGTCTTCTAAACCATGGTGAGGACATGCTCTCATCATATCCTTAAACCTTTCCCATGCTTCATAGAGAGATTCAACATCTTTCTATCGAAATCCGTTGATTTGAGCTCTAAGCAGTTTTGCTTGGCGGAAAGTATCTTGCTAAGAAAACGTTCTTCAACTATTCCCACATTGTAACAGAGTTGGATGGTAAGGATTGTAACCAAGTCCAAGCTCTATCTCTAAGAGAGAAAGGAAAGAGACGAAGTCTTATTGCATCTGGAGTTACTCCATTTGCCTTCACTGTATCCGCGTATTGCACAAACTTCGTTAAGTGTTCGTTCGGGTCCTCGGTTGCATTTCCCGAGAATTGATGTTGTTATACAGCTGACAGCAATGATGGTTTCAGTTTGAAATCGTTCCGATTAATGGCGGGGGCAATAATGCTACTTCGAGGCTCCAGCTGAGATGGGGTAGCGTAGTCCTTCAGCGGTTTGTTCTGAGGTCCTTCAGCCATTTTTGATTCTTCAACAGGAGTATGAGCTAGAAGATCAGGAATATTGTGTTTTCGTTGATATTCAAGGATGCACCTTCTTAAGTGCAAGAAGCGCTCTAGTTCGACGATTGTAGGTTGTAAGATGTCGCCTTGTGAGCGAGTACTTGGCGTACAACCGACGAACGAGTAGAGGGAGAGAGAATAGTTAACCTAGTCTATACTGTGTAACAAAGGATTACACTATTGACTAAACGGGTCCCCGACAACGGTGCCAAAAACTTGATCGGGACTTTCCGAGTCTAATCGAATTAACTGCAAGCGTACAGTCTATCGTGTAGTAATAAAGATATCGAACCCACAAGGACTCGTAGTCAATCTAGTATATTCGGACGTTACTATGTTTAGCTAGGTTGATTTTGATTTAAAGGGGAATTATGCAATACTAAAGGCTAACTAAAGAAAAGCTAAAGGTTTCTTAGAATAATAATGCAAGTAATCGGTATGCAATGACACAATGCTCCGAGGATTCGACAAGTTGTCGGCGCGCTTTACTAATTTTCAGAGATGGTTTTCAGAAGAAAATAACAGTTTAAAGACCTTTGTCTCACGATGGTTGTTGACGTTAGTCGCAACTCTAAGGCGGAACGTATGCTTTCGCTATCCCGTTTGGGTGTTAAAATTGATTTTTGAAAACCGTTGAGTTCTTATCTCTTTTAAAATGCTTTCGCTATGTTTAAAATAGATGCTCAGTTTTTACTATCTGGTCCTAGCCTCAGCTTTCGCATGTCGGTTTATACCTTAGTGAATCCCCCACTGTCGTGGCGAGATTGCTTTAAATAAATTCTTGCTGTCGCGACGAAGTTTAGTTTAATAATTTTGGTTTAAAAACTAGAGCCAGAAACAAGTTTGAAAAAGAAAGATTACGCCGGTTATTGTCGAACCTCGTTCTACTAGTTCATTACATACCAACCGATGCAGTTTTAGCTAGACATAAAGCTTAAGGCATGCATACTTGAATTCGAAAGGCAGAACACGTAAACATACATATTAAAACAAATAAAATTCAATTAATACTAATAACGGAACCTATAATTAATTCTGGTTCGGCACTTGGATAATCCTCCAAATTGTCGGCTGAATTACTCTTGTGACAATTAATTATGCGGAAAAGTAAAAACAGAAATTACAATTGAAATTATGGAAAGGAAACAAAAGGAGGGAAACAAAACATAAAAGAAACAAGCAGGAAAATATCTTCTGGTATTAAAATCGGCAGCACTTCGTGGTCTTCAATGCGGCTCCCCTGTTTCAGTCCCAAAGCCCTATATTTATAGTGTATGAATGCTACGTGAACTGCTGTTGGAAGTGTCTTCGAGGGTCAGAAAATCCAGGGAGTCGTGCGCTTAATTTGGGCTTATGTTTTGCACGTCTCTGAAGGTGGACAATGTGCAGAAAATGTGCCTATGACGGTCGTGGGGAGCCATGACGCTCATCACGCCTGTGACGGTCGTGGTGAGGCCATGACGCTCGTCACGCCTGTGACGGTCGTGGTGAGACCATGACGGTTGTCATATCAGCAGAATTGGATTTTGCTGTTTTTCTGGTTCTTTTTCTTCTGTTATAAGTCCTTTTGAGCTTGTTTCACTTATCTTGCCTCGTTTGAACATTGACTTCATAAACCTGCAAAACATTAAACAACAATGCGTGTATGGTGCGAAATCGGGGTGAAATCAACCGTTAATAACACGAAATTATGGCATTTTACTATATATGTTTTCGCGTTATCAGTACGTGTGTGTGTGCATGTGCGTGTGTGTCTGTGTGTGCATGCGCGTGTTTTTGTGCACACGATTGCGTGTGTGCGTCTGTGTGTGTGTGTGTGAGTGTGTATGTGTTTGCATGCATGCGTGTGTGTCTGTGTGTCTGTGTGTGTATGCGCGTGTGTGCGCACGTGTGTGTACGCACGCGTCTGTGTGTGCGTGTGTATGTGTATGCATGTGTGTATGTGTGTGCACGTGTGTGTGTGTATGTGTGTGTGTGTGCACGTGTGTGTGTGTGTGTGCGTGTGTGCGTGTGTATGTGTGTGTGTATGTGTGTGCGAGCGGCATGTATTAGGGCATGCGTGCGTGCGTGTATGTGTGTGCATGCGCACGCGTTTTTGTGTGTGTATGTGCGTGCGCATGTGTGTGTGTGGAAACGCACGGGCACACACATCTGTGTGTGTGTGTGTATGCGTGTGCGTGTGTGCCATGTGTGTGTGGGTGTGTGCGTGCGTTAGTGCATGTGTGTATGTGAGTGTGTGTGTGCGCACGGGTTTGAGTGTTTGCGCGCGCACGTGCGCGTTTGTTTGTTTGTGTGTGTGCGCGCGCGTGCGCGTGTGTGCGTGTGTATGTGGGTGTGTGCGTGTGTATGTGGGTGTGTGCATGAGTGTGTGTGTGTATGTATGTGTGTGCGCACCCGTTTGTGTGTTGCGCGCGCATGCACGCGTGTATGTGTGTGTTTGTATGTGCGTTTGAGTGTGTGCGCACGCGTGTGTATGTGTGTGTGTGTGTCTTTGTGCGTGTGTGTCTTTGTGCGTGTGTGTCTGTGTGTGCACGTGTGTGTCTGTGTATACGTGTGCCTGTGGGTGCGTGCGAGCGTGCATGTGTGTGTGTATGAGTGTGCGCATGTGCGTGTGTATAAAGGCCTGCGCACGCGTGCGCTTAATTGTGTGTTTGGGTGTGCGCGCATATGTGTGTATGTGAGTATGTGTGTGTGCGCGTGTGTGTGTGTGTGTTTGCGTATGGGTGTGCGTGTGTACGTGTGAGTCTACGTGCGTGTATGTGTGTGTGTATATTTGCGTGCGCGCGTGTGTGTGAGAGAGAGAGTGTGTGCGGACGTATGTGTGTGTGTGCGCGTGTTTATGTGTTTGTGCATGTGTGTGTGTGTGCGTACACGTGTGTGTGTGTGTGTCTGTGTGTGTTTGTGTGTGAGCGTGCATGCGTCTCAGCGAGTCTGCGTGCGTGTGTGTGTGCGCACGCATGTGTGTGGGTGTGTGTGTATGCATGTAACTATGTGTGTGGGTGCGTATGTGTGTGCGTGAGTGCATGTTGTGTATGTGTGTGTGCGTGTGTGTGTGTGCATGTGCGTATGTGTGTGCATGAGAGAGAGAGAGAGAGAAAGAAAGTGTGCGCACGCGTGTGTATGTGTGCGTGTGTGCGCGCGTGTGTGTCTGTGTGTGTACACGCGCACGTTTGTGTGCCTGTGAGTGTATGCGTGTGTGTGTGTGTGTGCGTGCATGCGTGCGTGCATGTGTGTGTGGGCGCATGCGCATGCGTGTGTGTGTAAGCGCATCTGCACGCGCGCGCATGTGTTTATGTGCGAGCACGTGTTTGTGTGTGTGTGAGAGAGAGTGTGTGAGCACACACGCGTGTGTGTTTGTGTGTGTGTGCATGTTTGTGTGTGCACGCGCATTTGTTTTTGTGTGCACTTGTGTGTCTTTGTGTG
>CAWUDS030001856.1:195000-197500 GCA_963859935.3 Lathyrus sativus
TGCGCGAGCGGCGTGGGTTAGTGCATACGCGCACACGTTTTTGTGTGTGTGCATGCGTACACGCGTGTGTGTGTGTGCGCACACGCGTGTGTGTATGTGCGCGCACGCGCGCGCGTGTGTGTGTGGAAATGCATGCACGCACACATGTCTTTGTGTGTGTGTGTGTGTGTGCGTGTGTGGGTGCGTGAGCGCGTGTGTGTATGTGTGTGTGTGTGTGTACGCACGCATTTGAGTGTTTGCACGAGCACGCGCGCGTGTATATGTTTGTGTGTGTGCGCGTGTGAGTGTGTCCGCACGCGTGTGTATGTGTGTGTGTGTGCGTGTGTGTGCGCAAGCGCGCGTGTTTGTGTATGCGTGTGCCTGTGGGTGCGTGCGAGCGTGCATGTGTGTGTATGTGTGTCCGCATGTGTGTGTGTGTGGGCGTTTGTGTTTGTGTATGCGCGCACATGTGTGTGTGTGCGTATGTGTGTGTGTGCGTATGTGTGTGTGTGTCTGTGTGTGTTTGGGTGTGCGCGTGCGTGCGTTCGTGTGAGTCTGCGTGCATGTGTGTGTGTGTGAGAGAGAGATAGAGTATGTGCGCACGCGTGTGTATGTTTGTGTGCGTTGTGCGCGCGTGCACGTGTTTGTATGTGTGTCTGTGTGTGTTTGCGTGTGCGCGTGCGTGTCTGCGTGTCTGCGTGTGTTTGTGTGTGTGCGTATAACTGTGTGTGTGGGTGCATGCGTGAGTGTGTGTGTGTGTATGTGTGTGTGTGTGCGCGCACGTGTGTGTGTGTGTGTGCGCGCATGTGTGCGTGTGTGTGTGTGTGCGTGTGTGTTTGCTCGCACGCGGCGTTTGCGTGTGTGTGTCTGTGTGTGTGTGAGAGAGAGATAGAGAGAAAGTGTGCGCACGCGTGTGTATATGTGTGTGTGTGCGTGTGTTTCTCTGTGTGTACAAGTGCGCGCGTGTGCGTGCCTGTGAGTGTATGCGTGTGTGTGCGGGCGCGTGCGTGCATGCGTGCATGTGTGTGTGTGGGTGCGTGTGCATGCCCGTGGGTGCGTGTGCATGTGTTTGTGTGCGAGCACGTGTTTTTGCGTGTGGGAGAGAGTGTGTGAGCGCACACGCGTGTGTGTTTGTGTGTGTGTGGGGGGGGGGGGGGGAACACGCGTTTGTGTGTGTGTCCCTGTGCATGAGCGTGCTTGCGTGTGCATGTGTATGTATGTGCGCGCACGTGTGTGTGTGTGTGAGCACACGCGCGCGTATTCGTGTGTGTGTCTATGCGTGCGTGTGCGCGCGCACGTGTGTGTGTGTGTGTGTTTGTGTGTGTGTGTGAGAGAGAGTGTAAGCACGCGTGCGTGTGTACGTGTGTGTGTGTGTGTGCGTGTGTGTGTATGCGTGTGTGTGTGTGTGTATGTGTGTGTATGCATGTGTGTGTGTGTATGCGTGTGTGTGTGTGTATGTGTGTGTGTGTGCGTACGTGTGTGTGTGTGTGTGCGTGTGAGTGTGTGCGCAAGCGTGTGTATATCTGTGTGTGTGTGCGCACGCGTTTATGTGTTTGCGCGCGCCCGCGCGCGTGTATGTGTGTGTGTGTGCATGTGAGTGTGTGCGCACGCGTGTATATGTGTGTATGCGTGTGCGTGTGCGTGTGTGTGCACACGCGCGTGTGTATGCGAGTGCGTGTGGGTGCGTGCGAGTGTGCATGTGTGTGTATGTGCGTGCGCATGCGTGTGTGTAAATGCCTGCGCATGCGCGCGCGTGTTGGTTTGGGTGTGCGCGCACATGTGTGTGTGTGTGTATGTGTGTGTATATGTATGTGTGTATGTGTGTGTGTGTGTTTGTGTGTGTGCGTGCGTGTGAGTCTGCCTGCGTGTGTGTGTGTTTGCGTGCTCATGTTTGTGTGTGTGTGAGAGAGAGAGAGTGTGCACACGCATGTGTATGTGTGAGCACGCGCACGTGTGTGTATGTCTGCGTGTGTTTGCGTGTGCGTGCGTGCGTGTGTGTGTGTGAGTGCGCGTAACTGTGTGTGTGGGTGAGTGTGTGTGTGCGTGAGTGCGTGTGTGTGAATGTGTGTGTGTACGCACGCGTGTGTGTGATTTCCCACACGCGCGTGTGTGCTTGTGTGTGTGTGCGCATGTGTTTGTGTGTGTGTGTGTGCGTGTGAGAGAGAGATAGAGAGAAAGTGCGCCCACGCGTGTGTATGTATGTTTGCGTGTGTGTGTTTGTGTGCGTACACGCGTGCGTGTGTGTGCCTGTGAGTGTATGCGTTTGTGTGTGCGTGTGTGTGCGTGCGTGCGTGCATGTGTGTGGGTGTGTGCGCATGTGTGTGTAAGCGCGTAAGCAGGCGCGCGCGCATGTAGTTGTGTGTGCGCACGTGTTTGTTTGTGTATGTGTGTGAGTGTGTGTGAGAGAGAGTGTGTGAGCGCACACGCGTGTGTGTTTATGCATGCGTGTGTGTGTGTGTGCACGGGAGTTTCTGTGTGCGTGTGTGTGTCTGTGCGTGAGCGTGCGTGCGTGTGCGGGTGT
>CAWUDS030001856.1:202500-225774 GCA_963859935.3 Lathyrus sativus
TTTGTGTGAGAGAGAGAGAGAGAGTGTGCACACGCATGTGTATGTGCGAGCCCGCGCGCGCGTGTGTTTTTGTGTGTATGTGTGTGTGTGTGCACGCGCACGTGTGTGTATGTCTGCGCGTGCTTGCGTGTGCGCGTGCGTGCGTGCGTGCGTGCGTGTGTGTGTGTGAGTGCGCGTAACTGTGTGTGGGGGTGAGTGTGTGTGTGCGTGAGTGCGTGTGTGTGAATGTGTGTGTGTGATTTCCCACACGCGCGTGTGTGCTTGTGTGTGTGTGTGCGCATGTGTTTGTGTGTGTGTGTGCGTGTGAGAGAGAGATAGAGAGAAAGTGCGCGCACGCGTGTGTATGTATGTTTGCGTGTGTGTGTGTTTGTGTGCGTACACGCGTGCGTGTGTGTGCCTGTGAGTGTATGCGTTTGTGTGTGCGTGCGTGCGTGCATGTGTGTGGGTGCGTGCGCATGTGTGTGTAAGCGCGTAGGCAGGCGCGCGCGCATGCAGTTGTGTGCGCGCACGTGTTTGTTTGTGTATGTGTGTGAGTGTGTGTGAGAGAGAGTGTGTGAGCGCACACGCGTGTGTGTTTGTGCGAGCGTGTGTGTGTGTGTGTGCACGGGAGTTTCTGTGTGCGTGTGTGTGTGTCTGTGCGTGAGCGTGCGTGCGTGTGCGGGTGTATGTATGTGCGCGCACGCATGGGTGTGTATGTGTGTGTATGCGTGCGTGTTCGTGTGCATGTGTGTGCGCGCACGTGTGTGTGTGTGTGTGTGTGTGTGTTTATATGTGTGTGTGAGAGAGAGTGTGACCATGCGTGCGTGTGTACGTGGGTGTGTGTGCGTGTGTGTCAATGTGTGCACGCGCGTGTTTTTGTGCACGCGAGTGCATGTGTGCGTCTGTGTGTGTGAATGTGTATGTGCTTGCGTGCGTGCGTGCGTGTATGTCTATGAGTGCATGTGTGTGTGTGTATGTGTGTGTGCGTGTGTATGTGTGAGCACATGTGTGTGTGTGTGTATGTGTGTGCGTGTGTGTGCACGTGTGTGTGTATGCGCGTCTGTGTGTGTGTGTGTGTGCGAGCAGCGTGCGTTAGTGCATGCGTGCGTGCGTGGAAGTATGTGTGTGTTTGTGCATGTGTGTTTGCACGTGTGTGTACGTGTGTGTGAGAGAGAGAGAAAGTGTGCGCACGTGTGTGTGTGAGGGAGAGAGAGAGTGTGCGCACGCGTGCGTGTGTACGTGTGTGTATGTGTGTGTGTGCATGTGTGTCTGTGTGTGCACGCGCGTGTTTTTGTGCAAGCGAGTGCGTGTGTGCGTCTGTGTGTATGTGAGTGTGTATGTGTTTGGGTGTGTGCGTGCGTGTGTGTGTGTGTGTGTGTGCACGTGCGTGTATGTGTGTGTGCACGTGTGCGCACGTGTGTGTGTGCACGCACGCGTCTGTGTGTGTGTATATGTGTGTGTGCGTGTGTGTGTATGCGTGCACGTGTGTGTATGTGTGTATGCGCGTGTGTGTGTGTGTGTGTGCACGTGTGTGTGAGTGTGCGCGTGCATGTGTGTGTATGTGTGTTCGAGCGGCATGAGTTAGTGCATACGTGCGTGCGTATGTTTGTGTATGTGTGTGTTTACGTGTGCGCGCGCACGGGTTTTTGTGTGTGCGTATGCGCGTGCGCGCGCGTGTGTGTGGAAACGCTCGCGCACGCACATGTGTTTGTGTGTGTGTGCGTGTGTTTGCGGGTGCGTGCGTGTGTGTATGTGTGTGTGTGCGCGCACGCATTTGTGTGTTTGCGCACGCGCGCCCACGTGTATGTGTTTGTGTGTGTGTGCGTGTGCGCGCGCACGTGTGTGTGTGTGTGTGTGTGTGTGTGTGTGCGTGTATGTGTTTGTGCACGCGTGTTTATGTGTGTGTGGGTGTGCATGTCTGTGTGTATGCACGCGCGCGCGTGTGTGTGTGCGTGTTCGTGTGGGCGCGTGCGAGCGTGCATATGTGTGTGTATGTGCGTGCGCATGCTTGTCTGTGGAAACGCCTGCGCACGCGCACGCGTGTGTGTTTGACTGTGCCCACACCTGTGTGTTTTGTGTGTGTGCGTATGTGTGAGTGTGTCTGTGTGTGCTTGCGTGTGCGCGTGCGTGCGTGCTAGTCGGTGTGTGTGTTTGTGTGCGCGTGCGCGTGTGTTTGAGAGAGAGAGAGAGAGAGTGTGAGCACGCGTGTGTGTGTGGATGCGCGCACGCGTGTGTGTTGTTGTGTTTGTGTGTCTGTGTGTATTTGTGTGTGTGCGTGCGTGCGTGTGTGTGGGCGTGTGCGCATGCAAGCGTGTGTGTGTGTGCGTGTAACTGTGAGTGTGGGTGTGTGCGTGCGTGAGTGTGTGTGTGTGTGTATGCGTGTGCGCATGCGTGTATGTCTTCGGCGGCACGCGCGCGCGTGCTTGTGTGCCCATGTGCATATGTGTGTGTGTGTGTGAGAGAGAGAGAGAGAAAGAGAGAGAGAGAGAGAGAGAGAGAGAGAGAGAGAGAGAGAAAGTGTGCGCACGCGTGTGTATGTGTGTCTGTGTGTGCGCGCGTGTGTCTGTGTATGTACACGCGCGTGTGTGTGACCCTGTGAGTGTATGCGTGTGTGTGTATGTGTACGTGCGTGCGTGCGTGCATGTGTGTGTGTGGGTGCGTGTGCATGCGTGTGTGTGTGTAAGCGCATTTGCACGCGCGCGCATTTTTTGTCTATGCGCACGTGTTTGTGTGTGTGAGTGTGTGTGAGAGAGAGTGTGTGAGCGCACACGCGTATGTGTTTGTGCGTGTGTGTGTGTGTGTGAGTGTGTGCGAGAGAGATTGTGTGAGCGCACACGTGTGTGTGTTTGTGCTTGTGTGTATGTGTGCACGTGTGTGTGTGTGTGTCTGTGCGTGAGTGTAACACGGTGGGAGAACTGACTTTAAACAATGTTGCGGATAGCAAGAGTCGCCACCGACTTTTATTTTATCCATAAGGAAAGGTTATAAAAGAACAGGAAAGACCTTAGAGAATATTTTGGGTCCGGGGGGTAGGTTATGAAAAGGGAAGGTGTTAGCACCCTCTTCATCCATGGTTATCCATGGGCTCTTAGGTACTTAAGCTCACTTTTGAATTGTTTTGAAAGTGTAGTGTGTGAATAGCAAAAAATTTCAGAATAGTTTAATAATAATCCGTGTATGGATGTGAAAAAAAACTTGTTTGAAAATTTTGTTGGAAATTTGTTTAAGTGTGAAAAAGTTTTGAAGTGAGCAAGCACCTAGGAGTAGCCTACCCTAATGTTTTAAGGTCTTTCTTATTCTTTATCCTTTCCTTAGTAAGACTATCCCTACTATAATGGAGTAGGTAGTCCTTACTTTGGATGTTAAGGGACATGTGAGGGACAATTTGACTTTGAAGGCCATTGTGGGATGTAATAAGCACATATAAGGGACCATCATCATTTTTCGAAAGGGACTCGATTCGTAAAGGCAACCATAAGGGACTTTGATGATTTTTCTATTTGAGGGACTTGCTTTATACACCCCACTTAACCATTATTCGTAGGCAACTTGAGGGATATCCTTAGGAAGTGAGACGGCGATTAAAATCGACTTACGTGTGTGACGTGTTTATTTTAATTTTCTTTATTTAAAAGTGATCTAAATTTATTTTAATATTACATACATGTTGTTACACTCCCTAATTACTAACCATAATAATAATTAAATAATTAAACAACTTTACATCCAAGAAACAATTACAAAATAATAAGCAAAATAATTAAATAAAATATAAATAAGCAATAATAAATAATAAAGGGGGTTAATTCTAAGTTTACTCGGCAAGACATCGCATCTTGTGCCTACGTATCCTTACGGGAGTGGAATCAGAGTAATCGTAGTTCCCCTCAATAGGGAGGTTAGAAACTTCTTGACTGTGGTCAAGGTCTCAAGGGGAATAAATGCATCTTAAGGACACGCTTACGTGGAGTGTAGAAACTCCAAATCTCTACGTTGAAATGTTAAGTTGTAATTAGGGTTAAATTAGGGATTCCACGGCGGGAAACCCTAAAATGAGCGCGGCGGCTCTTTGACCTAATGCTAAGGGTAAAATTGTAATTTTGCCTGCGGCGAGGCATTTGTGAAAATTAGGGTTTGTAGTTTGTAGTTTTGAGGATTTGAAATTGAATGTGTGAAGTTTTACGGACTATTGGCGCGGCGGCCAAACAGTTAGACCTAACCTTCGGATGTGTGCAATGTGACAGAAATAATAGTAAACGCGTGAGATAATTGAATCATGCAAACAGAGAGATAATGTCATAATTTAAACCAGGCAAGCAGAAATTTAAAGGCAGAATTTAAAGAGCGATTGTTAAGTTCGCGAGGTTACATGAGAGGAGCAGATACAATATGATAATGAAATTTGAATTGAACAATAATAAAATAAAATAAATAACGGTTCTAGTTATTATTTTAAAAAAAGATTTTAGTTATTATTTTAAATTTATCTAAAAAAAAGTTTTTCTTAAAAATAATAGGTTTTCATATTAATTTGGAAAAGATGTTAATGTTATTTATTTTAAAAAAACAGATTTTTATATTATAACAAATTTTAATAAATTAATGATAACAATAATAATAATAATGGTAATAATAATGATAATAATGATAATAATAATAAATAATGATAATAATAATAATAATAATAATAATAATAATAATAAAGCAATAATGAATTTTAAATGTGCCAAATAACCCAACAATGTTGCTAACGCAGAAATGCGCTCATCGCAACCAGATCTAAATCGGACGAAACAAAATTTATCGCAAAGAAAAAGAAATTAAGCAAAAAATAGTATTATTGCTCACACAAAAATGCGATCATCGCAACCAGATCGAACTAACACAAATGTCACGCGTCATGCACACAAATGTGCAAACATCGTATCGACATAATTCGATCAAAAATCTTATATATATAAACTCTAACAATTTAAAAATTATATATATATAAACGTAACAGTAATAGATAAAGAAAAAGAAATAACGGTAATAGATGAAGAAAAAGAAATAACGGTAAAAGATGAAGAAAAAGAAACAACAGTAATAGATGAAGGAAAAGAAATAACGGTAAACGATGAAGAAAAAGAAACAATAGTAATGGATGAAGAAGAAAACTAAATAACGGCAAACGGCACTCACTCCTCTTAGGTTTTTTTTCATTCCCCCCTTTTTTCCAACAAGGCAACACATGTATATATAGGGAACAAATTAGGGTTAACACCAAATTGTCAATAATGTCCCTAAAGCCCATTTTAAAGCCCAAACTAAATAATTAGTTAAGAAAAAATAAAATTTAAATAATTTAAAATAATTAAAATAAACTTAAAATAAAAACTAATAATCCTATTGATTCCTAAAATAAAAAATATTATAAAAAGAACAAAATTTTTTTCAATATTTTTTATTTTATGATTTTTTGGATATTTTTATGAATAATTTAGAAAAAAGTGAAAAAAATAATATTTTAAAAAAATGATTTAATTAAAATACGAAAATAATAATTAAATAATAATAAAAAACTATTTTTGTTATTTTTTTAATGAAAGATAGAAAAATTTAGAGTAAAAATAATAAAAAACAAAAAAAAAGTGACAAAGGTGAGATTCAAACTCTCAACCTCTCACACTCATAACTCCTTACACATGTCCTCCTGCCAATTGTGCCATTTTTACTTTTTAGAAAAAAAATGCATGTCATATGATATTTACCTGCAAAAAGTCAAACGACTACACAAATTTGTTAGTAATTGATTAAATGCAATGAAATGCGACAACAAATCTTAGGGCAAAATTTGGGGTATTACAGTTATTATGATAATATTTCTCACCCAACCTCTCTTTGATGTTGGCAAAAAAAAAATCATGAAGTTTGACTTTGGTTTGACCACAGTTGACCTCAGTTTGACCTTTTAACTGCATTGACTGCTTTTGACTTATCTGATCATCTGACTGAGCAAACTTTTGAGAAAAGTCTTGAAACTTGACATGGGGGTTCTTATACACATATAAGATGTTATGAAGCTCACTTGAAGTCTTGGAAGTCCATTTAGCCTGATTAAAGTCAAAACCCTAGTTTTGGATGCACTGCTTAGGAGGTGCATTGTCTGAGGGAATTGTCAACTCTTCTGACCAATTGTGAATTTTGTGAACCTTGTGAACCTTCTTGGAACACAAAGTCTTGTATTGTGAGGGCAAATTTTGGGGTGCAACAGCTGCCCCTGTTCAATTTTCTGAAACCTGAGGGGTTAGATTGGTATATTTGCCAGTCGTAACCTGGAAGGTTGAAGGGGATTGAACACAAAAGCCCAAAAATTTGCACTCACCAGTGCATGGAGTGATATTGATGGTTGGTTGAACATGATTGAGTGGGCTTAAAGATGCCACTAGGGGAAAGTTCTTCAGTAGTATAATGAGAACTGTCAGGAGTCTGGAGTAATACTGATGTAACAGCATGTCTTCATGAGGATAGAGCAATCAATAATGATAACCCTAAAGCAGTCTTGAAGTGATAAATCTGACCTCAGGAGGATAGAGCAATCAATAGCTCTAAAGCAGTCTTGAAGTAATAATGGCTTCAGGAGGATAGAGCAATCAATAGCTCTAAAGCAGTCTTGAAGTAATAGAATGGCTTCAGTAGGATAGAGCAATCAACAGCTCTAAAGCAGTCTTGAAGTAATAATGTAATATGTCTTCAGGAGGATAGAGCCATCAATAGCTCTAAAGCAGTCTTGAAGTAATGATTTCAGGAGGATAGAGCAATGGATAGCTCTAAAGCAGTCTTGAAATAATAATGTAATTTCAGGAGGATAGAGCAATGGATAACTCTAAAGCAGTCTTGAAATAATTAGATGGCTTCAGGAGGATAGAGCAATGAATAGCTCTAAAGTAGTCTTGAAGTAGTAGGATGATTTCAGGAGGATAGAGCAATCAGTAGCTCTAAAGCAGTCTTGAAGTCATGAGAGGCTATCAGGAGGATAAAATAACCCTGAGGTTACAATAAAGCAGTCCCAAAGTAATCAGAAGCTCATCAGGAGGATAAAGTAACCCTGAGGTTACAATAAAGCAGTCCCAAAGATCATAAGATTGTTTGTTGGATAATTAACCTGAAAACAAGGTAGCATTCTGTATAACAACATTAGTTTATGCTTTATGTATGCATGTATGACATGATGCACTTAGGTAATGTACTATAGACATATATGTTATGGTATGATGTAAATGATGTATGTATGCTATGACACTGCTGGAAGTGTCTGGATATCCTTGTATAACAACTGCTGGCCAAGGAAAATAAATCCCGATTCGTTGTTGAAGAATATATAACCCTCCGTCTGCTGGGGATAACAAGGTATAGATAACCTCCCGTTGTTGGGGATAACAAGGTATAGATAACCTCCCGTTGTTGGGGATAGTAGGGTATAGATAACCTTCGTTTTCGTTTGATAGTAGGATAAGTATAACATCCCGTCTTCGTTCATCGTGCCCTTATTGGAAAGTAATTTCCCGTATATCCGTATGAGGATAAAAGAGATGGATATAAATTCCAGGGGAGATTAGACTTTGTGAAAATGGATTAGTCCTACTGATGGTTTGTAACTGTCTTGTAAAGATGAACCGGCGAAGCTTCGTTGAAATCCTTCCCTCGTTCGTCCTTAGTAAATACTATTACTGCATTTTTATGCATTTCTGGTAAACATCAATCATATTAAAAGCATACATGCATTTCTGGTAAACATCAATCATATTCAAAGGCATACATACATTCAAACACAACCAATGGATGTTTCGCTTATGTAAATAGGGTAAAAGTAAATCTGGATTCAAAAGATGGAATTTATTTATATCAAAAGTGACCCATACACGGGTAAGTTTGTACAAGGAGACATAAACCCTAGTAAGAGAATTTTGTCATGAAGTTTTACAAAAAGAATCAGCTATGTGGGAAATAATCCTATTGAGTTTCAATTCTACTATTGCCACTCAAGTATCTCATCTTCTTGCTGTTGAGACGGAAACGATTGGATTGAGCTTTATCTGTTTGAGCTTGAGTAAGTAGTACAACTGGTTGCAGTTTCATGAGTGATCCAAACGAGACATAGTCATACGCTTTAATCCCTAACTTTTGCCTGGATTGCCCTTTCAGGTTTTCAATCCACCGGGATACCCTTTTTTGCCCAAGCCGCCTTTTCAGGTTTTCGACTTGCCGGGTGTACATCTTTTTATATATATATATCCCTAATTTTTGCCCAAACCCTTTTGGTTTGCCGGGATGCCCTTATTTTTGCCTAGGCCTGTCAACCTAGCGGGTCTCTTTTTATGCGTAGTATTTTTTAACTATGTCTGCGTTTACAGGTTGTGGGAAGTCTTCACCATCCATTGTAGTCAGTATCATGGCACCTCCTGAGAACACTGTCTTGACTACAAATGGTCCCTCATATGTTGGAGTCCACTTGCCCCTAGGATCACCCTGTGGTAATATGATACGCTTGATTACCAAGTCACCAGCCTGATATACCTTTGGCTTAACCTTCTTGTTAAAAGCTTTGATCATCCGTTTCTGGTACATCTGGCCATGACAAACTGCTGCTAACCTTTTCTCATCAATCAAATTTATCTGGTCAAGTCGAGTCTGAATCCACTCATCTTCATCCAAGCCTGCATCCTTCATAATTCTCAAGGAGGGGATCTGAACTTCAATAGGCAGAACTGCTTCCATACCATAGACTAAGGAGAATGGGGTTGCCCCTGTTGAAGTACGTATTGTAGTACGATAACCATGCAGAGCAAATGGTAACATCTCGTGCCAATCCTTGTAAGTAACAGTCATCTTCTGTACAATCTTCTTAATGTTCTTATTAGCAGCTTCAACTGCCCCATTCATCTTTGGACGATACGGAGAAGAGTTGTGATGCTTAATCTTGAACTGCGTACAGAGATCAGTAATCATAGTGTTGTTCAGATTAGAGCCATTGTCAGTGATAATCCTTTCAGGGATACCATACCTACATATGAGATTATTCTTAATGAACCGAGCCACAACATTCTTAGTCACAGATGCAAATGAAGCTGCCTCTACCCACTTCGTGAAGTAATCAATAGCAACCAGGATGAAACGATGCCCATTAGAAGCAGTAGGCTTGATCTCACCAATCATATCAATGCCCCACATGGCAAAGGGCCAAGGAGCAGTCAACACATTCAATGGAGATGGAGGTACATGTACTTTATCAGCATAGATTTGACATTTGTGACATGTTCTGGAGTGTTGATAGCAATCAGCTTCCATGGTAGACCAATAGTAACCTGCTCTCAAAATCTTCTTTGCCATGGTATGACCACTAGAATGAGTGCCAAAGGTCCCATCATGCATCTCTTCCATAATTTCTGTAGCTTCCTTCTTATCCACACAACGAAGCATAGTTGAATCATGATTACGCTTATACAGAATGCCATTACTCAGAAAGAACTTAGCAGAAAACCTTCTCAGGAACTTCCTATCTTTGACAGATGCCCCTTCAGGGAACTCCTGAGCTTCAAGATAGTTTTTCACTTCATAGAACCAAGGCTTCTCCTCTGCCCCTTCAGTGTCAATCTCATTGCAGTATGCAGGCTTCTCAAATCTATCAATGGTAATCTTGGGAGCTTCATCATCCCAGCTGATCTCAAACATAGATGCCATGGTGGCCAATGCGTCTGCCAACTGATTCTCTCTTCGTGGAATATGTCCAAAAGTAATCTCTTTGAAATGTGGGATCAAAGACAACACATGTTCTCTGTAAGGAATGAGATTATCATGCTTTGTATCCCAATTTCCTTTAATCTGACTTACTACCAGAGCTGAATCTCCATACACCTCAAGGAACTGAATCTTCATATCAATAGCAACTTGCATACCCATGATACATGCCTCATACTCAGCCATGTTATTGGTACAATAGAAACAAAGTCTGGCAGTAATCGGGGTATGACAACCTTCAGGGGAACTAATCACAACACCAACACCATTACCATGTGCATTGGAGGCACCATCAAAAACCATAGTCCATCGGGATCCTTGTTCAGGTCCGTCATATTGTCCAGGTTCTTTGGTAACAGACATAATGTCTTCATCAGGGAACTCAAAATTCATTGACTGGTAATCATCTACTGCTTGATGAGCCAAATGATCAGCAATAACACTCCCCTTAATGGCCTTCTGAGTGGTATACTGTATATCATATTCCGTCAAGATCATTTGCCATCTTGCAATTCTTCCGGAGAGAGCAGGTTTCTCAAATATGTACTTGATTGGATCCATCTTCGAAATCAACAAGGTAGTATGGGTCAACATATACTGTCTTAGTCGGCGAGCAGCCCATGCCAAAGCGCAGCAAGTTTTCTCGAGCAGTGAGTATCTTGTTTCACAGTCGGTAAACTTTTTGCTAAGGTAGTATATTGCCTGCTCTTTTCGACCAGACTCGTCATGTTGCCCCAATACACACCCCATTGAGTTGTCTAATACTGTTAAATACATAATCAAGGGTCTTCCATCAACTGGTGGCATTAAAATTGGAGGTTCTAGCAAATATCTCTTGATTTCATCAAAGGCAGTCTGGCACTCATCATTCCATTCCATCACCTGATCTTTCTTCAACAACTTGAAGATTGGCTCACAGATGGTAGTTAATTGGGAAATAAATCTTGCAATGTAGTTCAATCGTCCCAAGAAACCTCTAACCTCCTTCTCAGTACGGGGAGCTGGCATCTCTCGTATAGCTTTCACTTTTGCAGGATCCACTTCAATACCTTTTCCACTGACAATGAAACCCAGGAGCTTTCCAGATCTAACTCCAAAAGTACACTTGTTTGGATTTAATCTCAACCTGTATTTCTTCAACCTCTCAAACAACTTGTGCAGATGATCAAGATGTTGTTCTTCATTCTGAGACCTGGCTATCATATCATCCACATATACCTCTATCTCATGATGAATCATATCATGAAACAAAGCCACCATAGCACGCTGATATGTTGCCCCTGCATTCTTCAAACCAAATGGCATTACCTTATAGCAAAAGGTGCCCCACTGTGTCACAAATGTAGTCTTCTCCATATCTTCAGGTGCCATCTTGATTTGATTGTAACCAGAGAAACCATCCATAAAAGAGAATACCTTATGCTGAGCAGTGTTGTCTACCAGAATATCAATATGAGGAAGTGGAAAGTCATCTTTAGGGCTAGCCTTGTTCAGATCTCTGTAGTCTACACACATACGTACCTTACCGTCTTTCTTAGGAACTGGTACCACATTTGCAACCCATTGAGGATAAGAAGTTACGGCCAAGAACCCTGCATTGAATTGTTTCATTACCTCTGCTTTGATCTTTTCTGACATTTCAGGACGCATACGACGAACCTTCTGCTTCTTTGGACGACAATCTTCTTTCACTGGCAAACGGTGAACCACAATGTCTGTATCCAACCCTGGCATATCTTTATAAGACCAAGCAAAGATCTCCACATAGTCACGTAGCATCTGAATCAACCTGCTCTTGACACTGTCCTCTAAATCAGCCCCTATCTTGACCTCTTTTCTGTTTTCTTCAGTTCTCAGATTCACAACTTCGACTGGCTCTTCATGTGGCTGTATAGCTTTCTCTTCTTGTTGTAACAACCTAGCAAGCTCTACAGGTATTTCACAATCGTCCTCGTTTCCGTCTTCAGTTTGATAGATCGGATTCTCGAAATTGTAATTGGCAATAGTAGAACTGTTATCAACTGGATCCAGAGTGGATGAGGATCTGCATTTTAGTGACGTGGGTGTGTGTAAGAACACATAGCTGATAAAGCAAAAATAAAAGAAAAAGAAAGACAAGGAACACAATATTTACGAAAACGAAACGTCCACTGATTTTATTGAATGAAGTATGCAAATGAAATGACAACCCGTAACAAGCACACCATTGTGCCCCGGGTAAGGCACATGGCTTGAAAGTTTTAATTGTTCCAGAAATTACAAATTTAAAAACATAACACAGTAATAGTATTTACTCCTGACTAAAGGAGATAGGGATAACATCTTCAGCTTTCCAATTATTGAGTCCAGCACCCACAGTAGGAAAAATCCATGCCTCCAAGTTGTAGTCTTCATCTTGATCTCCCACAGCATTGATAACCCCTTGATTGGTGATACGAACAGCACGAGCACGACGAACAGCCTTCTGGGACTCTGCAGTGAAACCCAAACCAAACTTGTCAGACTTGTATGGAATATCAGGAAGCTGACCCCAAATAGTACAACCACCTTCTTCCACCACAGCTTTTGCATCATTGAGGGAGGCCATTGCCATTGTTGGAGGGTTTCTGATGACCACATGAACCCTCTTCACAGCAGGAGGAGTCACACAATCCTTAACAGCCCAGGGAACCACTTCAAATGACTGACATGGAGTTTCAATGTATTCACCTTCTACTTCCAGATACTTGAAAGTGTCTACATGGCTGACAAAGTATTCTTCCTCTCCAAAGACAGTAACAACTTTTCCATTCACCGGATATCTCAACTTTTGATGTAATGTGGAGGTCACAGCACCTGCCCCATGGATCCAGGGACGACCAAGCAGACATGAGTACGAAGGACGAATATCCATCACATAGAATGTAGCAGTAAACACCTGAGAGCCAACCTTGATTGGAAGATCAATTTCCCCATGCACTACTCTTCTAGAACCATCAAAAGCCTTTACCACAATATTACTGGGCTTCAATACCGTATCTTTAGGACTCAGCTTGTTCAGGACTTCCTTAGGCAACACATTCAGAGAGGAACCATTGTCTATCAGCACATGAGACAGGGTAGTGCCCCTGCATTCAATTGAAATATGCAAGGCCCTGTTATGATCCCTCTTGGCAGGGGTCAAGTCAGCATCAGAAAATCCTAACCCGTTGTCATAGGTCAGGTGAGCAACACAATTCTCAAACTGGTCCACAGAAATTGCACTGGGTACATGAGCCATCTTTAGAAACTTGATCAATGACTTGGCATGAGCCTCAGAACATAATAACAGGGAGAGCATAGAAATCTTTGAGGGAGTATGCCCCAGCTGATCAACAATATCATAATCACTCTTGCGAATGATTTTCAATACTTCTTCCATCTGCTTAGAGAGGTCATCAGCAGCTGGCACATCAGTAGATACAGGCTCAATAACAGGACCCTTGCCCCGAGCATCAGTGGTGGAAGTAACAGCAGGAGTAACTGCACTCTTAGAAGCAACTGGAGGAGAGAAGACTCTTCCACTACGAGTGATCTTGCTAGATCCAGCAATATTATCAATGTCAACAGGCATATCAGGTAAAGGCTCCTGCTTGACACCATGGATGTAAACATCAGACCCATAGTGCCAAGGCACAGCTTTGTCAGATGTATAAGGAATAGGACCAGGAGTGGTAATGATCAGAGGAGCTACTCTGGCTTCAGCAACAACTTTCACAGGACCTTCAGCAATAATCTTGATTGGGCCCTGATGAGTGATTTTAATGGGACCCTTTGAAGTGATTCTTAGTGGTACTTTGTCAACCATGTCAACCTCTTCAATCTTCTTACCCTGAGTCAGATGATCCACCATACTTTCTACAGATGCTGGTCTTCTTTCAAACACTATAGTATATTTATCCATGAGACGTTGAATCCCATCTCCCAAAATGAAGCAACTATCTGGCTTATAGGTACAATATAGACAATCTTCATGACAACCTAGAAAGATCCCAGCTTGTACTAACCTCTTTTTGATAACAGACAATGGTGTGCTCAACTCCATAACTGAATAGACATGCAGATCTTCATCAATATCTTCATCAATGGCGTTGACAGTCTTCTCGTGATTTGGCATTGGAGCTGTAATCACATTTGGAGTACCTGGTGGATCAAACTCAATTTTTCCAGCATCAATCATATCCTGAATTTTGTTCTTCAAGACCCAGCAGTTATTAGTATCATGTCCTGGACAGTTTGAATGATATGCACATCGTGCATTGGGATTGTACTTGGGAGAGGTAACATTGGGATTCTGAGGAGCCTCCCTCAGGGTAATAAGTTCAGCCTTCAACAAGTGTTGCAATGCCTGAGCCATTGACATGTTGATCTTCGTGAACTGTCTTCTAGCCCTCTGTTGGTTGCCTTGAGGCTGCTCTGTTGTTGCAGGAGTTGGATTTGAAATATGAACTGCACTAACAGACTGATGCCTTCTGTTACGATCAGGCTGACCATACACAGCATTAGATTCTTTCTTCCCAGTGGGAGGCTTCTTTGCAGCACCTGATGAAGAAGTGCCCACTTGGATCTTACCACTCTTGATACCATTCTCTACTCGCTCTCCTGTCATGATCAACTCAGTGAAGCCAGATGATGAGCTTCCAATGAGATGACTGTAAAACGGACCATTCAGCGTACACATGAACATATCAACCAACTCCCTATCAGTCAAAGGGGGTTGAACTCTTCCAGCTAAGTCTCTCCACTTCTGAGCATACTCCTTAAAGCTTTCTTTGGCACCCATAGACATGCTTTGAAGCTGCATGCGAGTGGGGGCTAAGTCAGCATTGTATTGATACTGCTTGTAGAAAGCTTCAGCAAGGTCATTCCAATCTCTGATGTTGACACTCTCCAACTGATAATACCACTCTAGCTGAGCTCCAGCTAAACTCTCTTGAAAGAAATGGATCCACAACTTTTTATCAGCAATGTGGGGTTGCATTCTTCTGACATAAGACCTCAGATGCAATTTGGGACAAGAGACCCCATCATAGACAACAAATGTAGGAACTTTGAACCCAATGGGTATGACCACCCCAGATATCAAGCTCAAATCCTCAAAATCCAGCCCCGATGATTTCTGTAATTCCATAGCATCCATTCTATCCACCAGCATCTTGAATTTGTCTTCGTTAGGCTCATGGTAGTAGTTAGCCTCAGAATCAGAGTCCCCCATAGTGTTGTGGAGACTGCCTCTCTCCTGCTCAGATTCTTCAGATTCATAGTCTTCAACATGTTCCTTGGTCTTGACAGGACCTTTGAACCTTCTTCCCATGTTGAGCAACCCAGCAGACCTTCTAGCCTTCTTAGTCTTCTTGGCCAGTAGTGTCTTCAATTCATCCTGCCCCTTGGATAGGTTCAGGATCAGCTCTTGGAACTGTGCATTCTGTGCCTGGAGATCCTTAACTGATTGTTCAAGAGCCATTGCCGAAATAAACAGCGAGAAGATGAGAAACCTGTGCACAATTATAACCTGTGATGCAATGATATGGGAATGCATATGCAATGTTTTCACGGACCGCAGGATTTAAATTTGCTTAAACAAACAAGAAAGTAACTTTTTATTAGTAATAACTTGTTTTGCCTTTTAGGCTTACAAAAAATGAAGACGAAATAAGTACAAAAGATGGGGTTTTAAGTCTCCCATGGACGTTTCCTCTTTGTGTTGAGGTATGAGTTGAGGTTTCGTTCCTCATGAAGTAGCTTTGTTAGCTCTAAGATCCTTGCTTGGCTTGCTTTGTAATGAGCCTCGAAAGTATCCCTTTGCTCTTTCAGTTGGATCCATGATCTCTGCAAGTCTTCCATATCAGTAGGCATGTCTGGGTGAAGGATGGTATAAGCTGTGTCTCCTTCAGCAACAGGTTCCATGGTAACTGGTAGGATGGCAGGATATGGCATCATGAGTGTCTGAGCACGAAATCGTACCCATCTGAGATAAGCCTCCATAGGAATGGTGTACTTAGGCTCCAGTGTCTTGCTGTCAATCCTGTTTACCTTTCCCCAAGCTCGGATGAATCTCTGACGGTAACCCTGAAGATCGTTGTCGTAATCAAACACAATGCCCTGAATCAACATGTCATGTGGACCATCGCTCCGGGCGTAACCAAACTGTCGTAAAGCTAGAGATGGGTTGTAGGTGATGCCTCCTCTTATGCCTAGAAGCGGCACATTAGGAAACTCCCCACAACGGTCAATGATGGTGACATTCTCCATAGATCTAGAGCACCAATGGATGTCTGAGTGAGAAAGTGACATGATCCTCTTGGACCATCTGAACCCTTGCTCATTCTTCATTACTGAGCGAGGAAGGTGAGAAATAAACCACCTAGAAAGAAAAGGTATGCAGCACATCAAAGTTCCTCTTGCCCTTGTAGTACGGGTGTGAAGAGAATGTAGGATGTCTCCAAGTAAGGTAGGCACTGGATTGTGACTCAGGAATATGTTGATGGCATGAACGTCTATGAACTGATCAGGATTGGGGAACAACACTAAGCCATAAATCAATAAGGCTAAGATCTCCTCAAAAGCATCGTAGCTCATAGCCTTCAAGAACATTTGAGCTTTATCCACTAATACCTTGGCAAGAATACCTTTAACTCCACTTCTCGTCTCTAGAACAATGTCAGACTTCTTCAGATGTAGAGCTGCAGCAATAACTTCTGGTTTAAGCTCCTTCTCTAAGCCTGTGAATGGCTTCTGATCAAGAACAGGTATACCCAGAAGTTTAGAGAACTCCTCCATGGTTGGAACCAGCTGATAATCAGGAAATGTAAAGCAATGGTGCTTAGGGTCAAAGAACTGAAACAGCACACTCATCATGTCTTCACTGAACCCTGAAGTAACTAGATCCAATAAGTGACCATGTCTCTTGTTGAACTGGGAATGATCAGGCACTAGGGAAACCAACTCCTTGAGCTTAGCAGGTATCCCTACAAAGTTGATCCTGATGGTGTTTCTACGAGCAGAAGCCATGACCTGCAACAAAGAACAAAGATAAATCCTTTGGTCCTTGAAATGGTTAGGGAAAATGATATGCTTATGATGCATGATGATGTCATGATGTCATGCTCAATCACAAACATGTGGCACACACAAACAAGTCACACCATAGCCCCAGGTTTAAAGGCTTGCATGAGGTTCAAAGGCAAGTACCCTCCCCTGAAGTTAGATGGTTCATCCTGTCCTACAAAAGTAACCAGGTTCTAAGGGATCTCAATATCATTGATCCTTCACAAGGGTGGTTGTTCAGAAGGCAACTTACTTGCCAACCAAAACCCTCCAAGTTTAAGATCTCAATGAGCGTAGTATCGAGTGTCAACCAACTTCAGTCTGCACCAAAGCCGGTTACCTCACTACTTTCTAAAGGCCAAGATGAGTTAACTAGGGTTCTAAAAGTCAGTTAGTGCATTGACAACATATGGCAGCCTCAATATTATCCTCAACTTGACTTAAGGAATATAAGCACCAACCAAGAAGTCGCACTAACTATGGCCACCAGATCAACCGTATCGATATACGTCGTACAGTTTCCTTGGTCTATTGCCATTTACCTAAGGTACACTAGATCCGGGTTAGGACCTTTCACACATAAGAGCACCCCAACAATATAATAATAAAGCAAACAAGGCAAACAATTTAAAGTGATCTTAATTCCTAAGGGTACCCCTCTTAAATAAATCCCCAGCAGAGTCGCCAGTTCTGTAACACGGTGGGAGAACTGACTTTAAACAATGTTGCGGATAGCAAGAGTCGCCACCGACTTTTATTTTATCCATAAGGAAAGGTTATAAAAGAACAGGAAAGACCTTAGAGAATATTTTGGGTCCGGGGGGTAGGTTATGAAAAGGGAAGGTGTTAGCACCCTCTTCATCCATGGTTATCCATGGGCTCTTAGGTACTTAAGCTCACTTTTGAATTGTTTTGAAAGTGTAGTGTGTGAATAGCAAAAAATTTCAGAATAGTTTAATAATAATCCGTGTATGGATGTGAAAAAAAACTTGTTTGAAAATTTTGTTGGAAATTTGTTTAAGTGTGAAAAAGTTTTGAAGTGAGCAAGCACCTAGGAGTAGCCTACCCTAATGTTTTAAGGTCTTTCTTATTCTTTATCCTTTCCTTAGTAAGACTATCCCTACTATAATGGAGTAGGTAGTCCTTACTTTGGATGTTAAGGGACATGTGAGGGACAATTTGACTTTGAAGGCCATTGTGGGATGTAATAAGCACATATAAGGGACCATCATCATTTTTCGAAAGGGACTCGATTCGTAAAGGCAACCATAAGGGACTTTGATGATTTTTCTATTTGAGGGACTTGCTTTATACACCCCACTTAACCATTATTCGTAGGCAACTTGAGGGATATCCTTAGGAAGTGAGACGGCGATTAAAATCGACTTACGTGTGTGACGTGTTTATTTTAATTTTCTTTATTTAAAAGTGATCTAAATTTATTTTAATATTACATACATGTTGTTACACTCCCTAATTACTAACCATAATAATAATTAAATAATTAAACAACTTTACATCCAAGAAACAATTACAAAATAATAAGCAAAATAATTAAATAAAATATAAATAAGCAATAATAAATAATAAAGGGGGTTAATTCTAAGTTTACTCGGCAAGACATCGCATCTTGTGCCTACGTATCCTTACGGGAGTGGAATCAGAGTAATCGTAGTTCCCCTCAATAGGGAGGTTAGAAACTTCTTGACTGTGGTCAAGGTCTCAAGGGGAATAAATGCATCTTAAGGACACGCTTACGTGGAGTGTAGAAACTCCAAATCTCTACGTTGAAATGTTAAGTTGTAATTAGGGTTAAATTAGGGATTCCACGGCGGGAAACCCTAAAATGAGCGCGGCGACTCTTTGACCTAATGCTAAGGGTAAAATTGTAATTTTGCCTGCGGCGAGGCATTTGTGAAAATTAGGGTTTGTAGTTTGTAGTTTTGAGGATTTGAAATTGAATGTGTGAAGTTTTACGGACTATTGGCGCGGCGGCCAAACAGTTAGACCTAACCTTCGGATGTGTGCAATGTGACAGAAATAATAGTAAACGCGTGAGATAATTGAATCATGCAAACAGAGAGATAATGTCATAATTTAAACCAGGCAAGCAGAAATTTAAAGGCAGAATTTAAAGAGCGATTGTTAAGTTCGCGAGGTTACATGAGAGGAGCAGATACAATATGATAATGAAATTTGAATTGAACAATAATAAAATAAAATAAATAACGGTTCTAGTTATTATTTTAAAAAAAGATTTTAGTTATTATTTTAAATTTATCTAAAAAAAAGTTTTTCTTAAAAATAATAGGTTTTCATATTAATTTGGAAAAGATGTTAATGTTATTTATTTTAAAAAAACAGATTTTTATATTATAACAAATTTTAATAAATTAATGATAACAATAATAATAATAATGGTAATAATAATGATAATAATGATAATAATAATAAATAATGATAATAATAATAATAATAATAATAATAATAATAATAATAATAATAAAGCAATAATGAATTTTAAATGTGCCAAATAACCCAACAATGTTGCTAACGCAGAAATGCGCTCATCGCAACCAGATCTAAATCGGACGAAACAAAATTTATCGCAAAGAAAAAGAAATTAAGCAAAAAATAGTATTATTGCTCACACAAAAATGCGATCATCGCAACCAGATCGAACTAACACAAATGTCACGCGTCATGCACACAAATGTGCAAACATCGTATCGACATAATTCGATCAAAAATCTTATATATATAAACTCTAACAATTTAAAAATTATATATATATAAACGTAACAGTAATAGATAAAGAAAAAGAAATAACGGTAATAGATGAAGAAAAAGAAATAACGGTAAAAGATGAAGAAAAAGAAACAACAGTAATAGATGAAGGAAAAGAAATAACGGTAAACGATGAAGAAAAAGAAACAATAGTAATGGATGAAGAAGAAAACTAAATAACGGCAAACGGCACTCACTCCTCTTAGGTTTTTTTTCATTCCCCCCTTTTTTCCAACAAGGCAACACATGTATATATAGGGAACAAATTAGGGTTAACACCAAATTGTCAATAATGTCCCTAAAGCCCATTTTAAAGCCCAAACTAAATAATTAGTTAAGAAAAAATAAAATTTAAATAATTTAAAATAATTAAAATAAACTTAAAATAAAAACTAATAATCCTATTGATTCCTAAAATAAAAAATATTATAAAAAGAACAAAATTTTTTTCAATATTTTTTATTTTATGATTTTTTGGATATTTTTATGAATAATTTAGAAAAAAGTGAAAAAAATAATATTTTAAAAAAATGATTTAATTAAAATACGAAAATAATAATTAAATAATAATAAAAAACTATTTTTGTTATTTTTTTAATGAAAGATAGAAAAATTTAGAGTAAAAATAATAAAAAACAAAAAAAAAGTGACAAAGGTGAGATTCAAACTCTCAACCTCTCACACTCATAACTCCTTACACATGTCCTCCTGCCAATTGTGCCATTTTTACTTTTTAGAAAAAAAATGCATGTCATATGATATTTACCTGCAAAAAGTCAAACGACTACACAAATTTGTTAGTAATTGATTAAATGCAATGAAATGCGACAACAAATCTTAGGGCAAAATTTGGGGTATTACAGTTATTATGATAATATTTCTCACCCAACCTCTCTTTGATGTTGGCAAAAAAAAAATCATGAAGTTTGACTTTGGTTTGACCACAGTTGACCTCAGTTTGACCTTTTAACTGCATTGACTGCTTTTGACTTATCTGATCATCTGACTGAGCAAACTTTTGAGAAAAGTCTTGAAACTTGACATGGGGGTTCTTATACACATATAAGATGTTATGAAGCTCACTTGAAGTCTTGGAAGTCCATTTAGCCTGATTAAAGTCAAAACCCTAGTTTTGGATGCACTGCTTAGGAGGTGCATTGTCTGAGGGAATTGTCAACTCTTCTGACCAATTGTGAATTTTGTGAACCTTGTGAACCTTCTTGGAACACAAAGTCTTGTATTGTGAGGGCAAATTTTGGGGTGCAACAGTGAGCGTGCGTGCATGTGCGTTTGTATGTATGTGCGCACACGTGTGTGTGTGTGTGCGTGCACGTGCGCGCGTTTTCGTGTTTATGTATGTGTATGCGTGCGTGTGCGTTTATGTGCAAGTGTGTGTGCGCGCTCGTGTGTGTGTGTGTGTGTTTGCATGTGTGTGTGAGAGAGAGTGTGAGCACATGTGTGTGTGTACGTATGTGTGTGTGTGTGTGCGCGTGTGTGTGTGTGTGCACACGTGTGCTTTTGTGCACACGAGTGTGTGTGTGCGTCTGTGTGTGTGAGTGTGTATGTGTTTGCGTGCGTGCGTGCGTGCGTGTTTGTTTGTGTGTGCACGTGAATGTGTATGCGCGCGCGCGTGTGTGAACATGAGTGTGCGCGCGCGTCTGTTTGTGTGCGCGCGTGTGTGTTTGCGTGTGTGTGTGTGTGTGCACATGTGTGTTTGCATGTGTGTGTGTGTGTGTGAGCGTACATGCAGAAGGGCGCGCTTATGTGTTTGTGTGTGTGCACATGTGTGTGTGTGTGTGTCTGCGAGCGCGCGCGTGTGTGCGTATGTGTGTTTGTGGGTGTGTATGCGTATGTGTGTGTGTGTATGTGTATGTGCGTGTGTGTGTATGTGAGAGAGAGTGTGCGCACACGTGTATTTATGCTTGCGTGTGTGTGAGAGAGAGAGAGTGTGTGTGTGCGTATGTGCACGCGCGTGTGTGTGTATGGGTGTGTGTGTGTGCACGCACGCGCGAGCATGTGTGTTGGTGTGTGTGTGTGTGAGAGAGTGTGTGCGCACGCGCGTGTTTGTGTGTGTGTGCGTGTGAGTCTGTGTGTGTGTGTGTCCACGCGCGTCTGTATATGCGTGTGTGTGTGTGTGTTTGTGCGTGTGTGTGTATTTGCGCTCACGCGTGTGTTTGTGTGTGCGCACGCGCGCGCATGTTCATGTGTGTGTGTATCTGTGCACGCACGTGTGTGTGGGTGTACGTGCGTGTGTGTGCGTGCGCACGTGTTTGTGTGTGTGTCTGTGTATGCGTAAGTGCGTGTGTGTCTGCGTGTGTGTGGGGGGGGTGTGTGTGTGTGTCCGTATGTGTGTCTGTGTGTGTTTGTGTGTGCGCGCGCGTGCGTTTGTTTTTGTGAGAGAGAGCGTATGCGCACGCGTGTGTGTGTGTGTGCGCGTGTATGTGTGCGTGTATGCGCGCACACGTGTGTGTGTGTGTGTCTGTGTGTGTTTGCGTGTGCACGTGCGTGCGTGTCTACGTGCGTGTATGTGTACGTGAGTGCGCGCACGCGCGTGTGTGTGTGTGTCTGTGTGATTGCGTGTGTAGGTGCGTGCGTGCGTGAGTGCGTGTGTGTGTATGTGTGTGTGTGCTAGCCCGCATGCGCGTGTGTCCATGCTTGTGTGTGTGCGTATGTGTGTGTGTGTGTGTGTATGTGTGTGAGAGAGAGAGAGAGAAATTTTGCGCACACGTGTGTATGTGTGTGTGCGTGTCTGCACACGCGTGTGTCCGTGTGTGTACACGCGCGCGTGTTTTTGCCTGGGAGTGTATGCGTGTATGTGCGTGCGTGCCTGTGTGGGTGTGGGTGCGTGCGCATGTGTTTGTGTGTGTGTGTGTGTTTGAGTGTGTGTGAAAGAGAATGTGTGAGCACGCACGCGTGTGTGTTTGTGCGTGTGCGTGTGTGTGTGCGCGCGCGTGTGTGTGTGCACGCGCGTTTGTATGTGTGTATGTGTAAGTGCGCGCACGCGTGGGTGTTTGTATGTGCGAGCACGCGCGCGCGTATTCTTTTGTATGTGTGCGCACACGTGTGTGTGTGTGTGTGTGTGTGCATGTGTGTGCGCGCGCACGTGTGTGTGTGTGTGTTAGAGAGTGTGAGCACGCGTGTGCGTGTGTGTGTCTGTGTGCGTTTGCGTGTGAGCGTGCGTGCGTGCGTGTGAGTCTGCGTGTGTGTGTGTTTGTGTATGCATGCGCGCGTGCGTGTGTGTGTGTGTGTGTGAGAGAGAGTGTGTGTGTGTACGCGTGTGTATGTGGATGCTCGCACGCGTGTGTATGTTTGTGTGTGTGTATATGTGCGCACGCGCACGTGTGTCTGTGTGTGTTTGCATGAGCGTGTGCGTGCGTGTGTGCGTGCGTGCGTGTGTGCGTGTGTGCGCACAAGCGTGTGTGTGTGTGTGTGTGCGTGTAACTGTTTGTGTGGGTGCATGCGTGAGTGCATGTATGTATATGTGTGTGTGTGTGTGTCTGTGTGCGCATGCGTGTGTGTGTTTGCCAGCACGCGCGCGTGTGCGTGTGTGTGCGCATGTGCGTGTGTGTATGTGTGTGAGAGAGAGTGAGAGAGAGAGAGAGAGAAAGTGTACGCACGTGTGTGTGTGTGTGTGTGTGTGTGCGCGTGTGTCTGTGTGTGCACGTG
>CAWUDS030001857.1:2500-12500 GCA_963859935.3 Lathyrus sativus
CGCACACACACGCACACACACACATACACACACGCACACACACACACACACGCATGCGCGTGCTGACACCCACGTGCGTGCATATACGCACACACAAACATACACACGCATGCACGCACACACAAACAAATACCCACACGGGTGCGCATGCTCTCCCACACACACACACACAACCGCATGTGATTCGTGCGTGTACACTTACACACACACGCGTGCACACATACAAAAATACACACGGGCGCGCGCGCTCTCTCACACACACACACAACCGCACGCTATTCGTGCACGCACACTCACGCACACACGCGTGCGCACACACAAAAATACACACGCGCGAACACACACCAACAAGCGTGCGCGCGCGCACACACGCACACATACACATGCGTGCACACACTCTCTCACACACACACAAACAAGTGTGTGCGCACGCACACACATACACACGTGCGCGTGCTCGCACACACACACGCATGCACGCACGCACGCACGCTCGCACCGACACACGCATGCATACACACACACACACATACACATAAGTGTGCACGCACTCTCTCTCACACACACACACAAACACACACACGTACACGCACACACACATACGTGGGCGCGAATCCACATAAACTCACACACGCGCGTGTGCACACATACAAACATACACACACACGCACGTACATACACACACTCACACACACAGACACACACACACACGCATACACAAACTCGCGAGCACACACACACACACGCGCGCGCTTTTGTGTACACACTCTCTCACACACACACACACATGCATAAACACACATACACGTGTGCGCACATTCTCTCTCTCTCTCTCTCTCTCTCTCTCTCTCTCTCTCTCACACACACACACACACACACACGTGAGCACACGCGCACACACACACACACACACGCACACACGCGCACACACGCGCAGACGCGTGCACAAACTATCTCTCTCTATCTCTCTCTCTCTCATACACACACACGTGCATTCACACACACTCACACACGTGCGTGCACCCACACAAACACAAACACGAACACGCGCGCATGCACCCGCGCGCGTGCACTCCCCCGTACGTGCACACACACTATTAGATGCCCAATTGTGCTTATTTGAGCTATCAAATGTGGGCACCTTTCGCTCATGTTTAGTCTAATTTCGGTTCAAAACCGCCTTTCTTTTGTGGATATGCAATATGATGTAAAATGCTCTTGGTCCTTTTAATTTATGTGTTGTTGTGCAGTATTTGAGCATGAAAGAGTAAAATTTGAAGACACAAGAAAGTTGATAAAGGAATCAAGAAAGAACAAGAGAAAAAGCATGTTCGCTAGGCGAACATATGGCGAGTGTTGCAGCGAGTTGTTCACTAGGCGAACCCATGGCGAGCTGCTAGCGAACACTCCCAGACTTGGGCAGAATCAAAACGGCATCATTCGCTGGCAGCGAGGCAGGTGGCAAAGAACTCGCTAGGCGAGCACCTAGAGAGCAAGTAGCAAAGCATTCCATAATCTTTTCCTCAGCCCTCGCTAGCATGTTCGCTAGGCGAGGCTGTAGCGAAGACTCGCTGTTAGCTCTCTAGGCGAACGAGGTCGCGAGCGTGACAGGACAACAACTTTTTCTATAAGTAGCCCTATGTACTTTTTGAACATATAATATATTTTTCACTAGTTTTGCTGGATAAGAGATTTTTGTGACCTAGAAACCAATTATCTCTTATTTTCTTCATTTCTAAACATTATTCTATAAAAAGAAGGTGGATTCTCATCCAAGTTGGATTCTTCGACTCGGATGTTCATCAACCTTCTTCCGAAATTTCTTTTGCAAGCTACCATGAAAATGAGTAGCTAAGTTCTTCATTTTGTCAAGGTTAGATGTAGGTGATCATTAAGCTTTGTATGTATATGGATGATCTTCATTTGTAAACTCTTGGATGATGAATGTATGGTGAAAACCTTGCTTTATTTATAACTGTTTGTGTTGGTTTATGATTGAAAGATATTTTCCAACTCTTGACCCAGGTTTTCATCCTTCTATTTTCTTAAGTTAGAAATAGTTTTGAATGTGGTTGTTCATGAAAAATGTTAAACCTAAATGTTGTCATTTTGATAGATTGTGTGAGAAATCAACAATGGATCAAAATGGGAAAAACCACAATGTGAGTTAGAAATAATAACATTGGGAGGATGTTGTGAATGTGTTTATCATCTAAAGGAGTTTATGCGTATTGTTGATCGGACATATACAAGCAAAGTGATTACCTAAACCTAACTTTGACAATCTTTACTAACTCGTAAAATCAATCTTTTACCGCAATTTATTACCTTTTATGCAAGATACCGTGACTAAAAACCAAACCCCTTTTGTTACTACAAAGTTAAGAACTTGACAACCATCGAACGGCGACAATATCTCAAATTCCCTGTGGAGACGATAACAAAAACCCGACACTTTACCACTGCCCTAACAAAATGGCGTCGTTACCGAGGAATTTGAATTGATATTGCGAGCATCGCAATAGTTGTTGAATTGTTAACTCTTGAATTTTTTTGACTTGTGCTTGTTAATTTGTTTGGTTTAGTGTGCAGCTCTCGTTTTATGCGAGGGCAGATTTCTGAGGACCAACTTTTTTTTCATCCCGAGATCGAGAGAACCGCAAGGAGACTGAATAGAAGAACAAGACAGAGGAGGCAACTTGCTCGAAAACGACAAGAACAAGGAGAAGGTTCTTCTACAACACCACCACCTCATTTCATACGTATCATGGATCCACCACCACCACCGCCCGTTTCCACCCCGTGTATCAACACTCCAAAAAACACTGCTCAGTTTGCCAACCACACAGGAAGGCAAGCCGAGATGAAGACGGAAACTCTTAACTTGTTATACGAAAGTTCATTCACCGGAATGGACCATGAAGACCCCTTTGCTTTTCTCACCAAATTTTATGAGATAGCATTGGCGGCGGGAGTTGATCAAGCTCAAGAGCTACCTTTGTTCAAAAGACTTTTTCCACATGCTTTGCTCGGCAAAGCCAAAGATTGGTACTTGGATCAAACACCGGTGGTCATGACGGATTGAAACGTGTTGGAAGAGAAATTCATTGAAAGAATTTTCTCTCACAACCGGTTCATGGAATCCAAAACAGCAATTTCCGTGTTTTCCCAAGAGCCAACGAATCATTGAACGAGGCATGGGAAAGGTTTAAATCCATGCTTTGAAAGTGCAAAGGTCATGGCTTTGATGAGTTGACGCAAATTTATATTTTCAAAAACGGCCTTCAACCAAATTGTAAGACTTTGTTGGATGCCACTGCGGGTGGTTCTTTGTTGTCTAAAAGCGTCGATGAAGCTACGAATATTATCAACCGTATGGATCTAAATGACCTTCAAAGCCAAAGTAGAGGAAACACTTTGAAGAAACCGGGAGTGCTTGAACTTGGGACAAATGACGCTATCCTTGCACAAAATAAACTCATTTTATAACAAGTGGAACTCTTAACTCAACAAATCAAAGAGATGAAAGAGCCCTCAAAAGCTAGACAAATAGCTTGTTGTGAGCTTTGCAAAGGTGAACATGATACCGGATTTTGTCCACATCCCGAGTTCGAAGAGGTAAACTATATGGCGAATCAATGAGACTACCAACCGAGGCAACAACAACAACAACCACCATATCAACAACATTCTCAAAATCAACCACAACAACACTATCAACCAAATCAAGTGTACCAACCAAGGAGTAACTATCACCATAATCAAGGTTACGGGGGTGGTAATTCTAGCCGTCAAAATCATTATCAACCTCAACAACCGCCGGTCGTAACTTCAAAGACTTCTCAAAGGTAGCTAGGCCTTTGAGTAATTTGCTCGCCAAGGACCATGTATTTCTCTTAACTGAAGATTGTTTACATGCTTTTAAAATTTTGAAGGAAAAACTTGTTACCGCTCCAATTATAGTCGCTCTGAATTAGAATTAGAATTTTGAACTAATGTGTGATGCGAGTGACTATGCTATTGGAGCGGTATTGGGACAAAGGAAAGAAAAAAAATTTCATGCTATACACTACGCAAGTAAAGTTCTAAATGAGGTGCAAATTAATTATGCTACCACCGAAAAAGAACTACTCGCGATAGTGTATGCGCTAGAAACATTTCGGTCTTATCTTATTGGTTCTAAAGTGATTGTGTATACCGACTATACGGAGAATAAATATCTGCTCACCAAACCGGATTCGAAGCAAAGACTCATTCGTTGGATCCTCTTGTTGCAAGAATTTGATGTTGAATTATCTTATTGGTTCATAAGTGTCTGTGTGTGTGTGTGTTTGTGTCTGCGTGTGTGCATGCGTGTGCTTGTGTGTGTGTGTCTAAGTGTGCGCTCACGTGTGTGTGAGTGTGCACGCGTGAGCGCCTGCCTACGTGTCTGCGTGTTTTTGTGTGTTTGTGTGTGTGCGCACACGCGCGCGCGTGTGTGTGTGTGTATATATGTATGTGTGTACGTGCGTGCATATGTGCGTGAGTGCGTGTGTGTGTGTGTATACGCGCATGCGAGTGTCAGTGTGCGTGTGCGCGTATGGGTGTGTATGCGCGCACGGCCACGCACGCGCATGTTTGTGAGTGTGCGCACACGCGTGTGTCTGTGTGTGTGTCTGTATGTGCCCGCGCATGTGTTTGTGCGTGTGTGCCTAAGGGTGCGCGCACGCGCGCGCATGTGTGTCTGCGCAGGTGTGTGTGTATGTGTGGGAGCGTGCGTGTGTGCATGCATGCCTACGTGTTTGTGTGTGCGTGTGTGTGCATGCACATATGTGTGTGTGTGAGCGGGCGCGTAGGCTTTGTGCGTGAGTGTGCGCGTGTGTGTGTGTATGTCTGCGCAAGTGTGTGTGTGTATGTGTGTGTGTGCACGTGTGTGTGTTTGTGCACACACGTGTGTGTGTGTTTTTGTGAGCACGCACGAGCATGTGCGCGCACGTGTGTGTGTGTATGCACGTGTGTATGTGTGTGTGTGTCTGTGTAAGCGAATACGAGCGCGCGCATGCGTTTGCATGTGTGTGCGCGCGTGTTTTTGTGTGTGTGTTGCGTGCACGCGTGTGTTTGTGTGTGTCTGCGCAGGTGTATGTGTGTGCGCGCGTGTGTTTGTGTGTGTATGCACGCGCGTTTGTGTGTGCGCGCGTGTGTGTCTTTATGTGTGCATGCATGCGTGTGTGTGTGTGTGCGCGCACATGCGTGATTTTTCTTGTGTGTGTGTGTGTGTGTGTGAGAGAGAGAGAGAGAGATTGTGAGCACGTGTGTGTGTGTGTGTGTATGTGCACGAGCGTGTGTGTGCACGTGCGTGTGTGTGTGCGTGTGTTTGTGTGTGTGAGAGAGAGTGTATGCGCACGCGTGTGTGTGTGTGCGCACGCGTGTGTGTGAATATGCACGCCCGTGTGCGTGTGCGTGTGTGTGTATGCGTGTGATTGTGTGTGTGTACACACACGCGCGTCTGCGTGTTTATGCGTGTGTATGCGTGTGCATGCGTGCGTCCTTGTGTTCGTGTGTGTGTGTGTGTGTGTGTGTGTGTGTGTGTGGGTGCGTGTGTGTGTGCGTAAGAGAGAGAGTGTACGCACACATGTATGTCTGTGCTTGCGTGTATGTGTGTGTATGTGCACGAGCGTGCGTGTCTGTGTGTGTGAGAGAGAGTGTGTGCACGCCCGTGTGTGTGTGTGTGTGTCCGCATCCGTACGTGTGTCTGCACGGGTGCATCCCTGCGTGCGTGTGTTCGTGTGTGTGTGTATGCGCGCATGTGTGTGTGTGCGTGTGTGTGTGTGTATGTGCATAAGAGAGAGAGAGAGAGAGAGAGTGCGCACGCGTGTGTGTGTGTGTGCACGAGCGCATGTGTGTGTGTGTGTGTGTGCATGCGCGAGCATGTGTTTGTGTGAGAGAGAGTGTGTGTGCACGCCCGTGTGTCTGCGTGTGTGTGTGTGTGTACGCGCGTTTGTGTATGCGCGTGTGTGTGTGTCTATGCGTGTGGATGCATACGTGTGCGTGTGTGTGCATGCATGCGCGTGTGTGTGCGTGTGTGTGTGTGTGTGAGCAAGCGGCGTGCGTTGCGTAAGTGCGTGTGCATGCGTGCGTGCGCGTGAGCAGTTGCGTGCGCGCACGCTCGTGTGTATGTTTGACCGTGTGTGCGTGCGCGTGTGTTTGTCTGTGTGGGTCTAAGTGTACGCGCATGCGCGCGTATATGTTTGTGTGTCTGCGCAGGTGAGTGTGTGCATGTGCGCGTGCGTGCGTGCCTGCGTGTTTGTGTGTGTGCGTGCGTGCTTGCATATTTGTGTGTGTGCGTGCCTGCGTGTTTGTGTGTGTGTGCACGTACGCGTATGTGTGTGTGTGCATGTGTGTGCGTGCGAGCGTGCGTGTGTGAGTGTGTGTGTGTGTATGTATGTGTGTGTGCATGCGCTCGCGTGTGTGTGTTTACGCGCAAGTGCGTGTTTGTATGTGCGTGTTTGTGCGTGTGTGTGTGTGTATGTGTGTGTGCACACGCGTTTGTGTATACGTGTGTGGGGGGGCGCACGTGTGTGTGTGTGTGTGAGAGAGAGAGTGTGTGAGCATGCGTGTGCGTGTGTGTGTGTGTGTGAGTAGGTGTACGTGCACGTGTGTCTGTGTATGTGTGCGTGCGTGTGAACACGTGCACGTGCACGTGTGTCTGTGTATGTCTGTGTCCGCGTGTACGCACGTGTGCGTGTGTGTGCGCTTGCGTGTGTGTGTGTGTGTGTCTGCGTGCGCGCGCTCGTGTGTGTATGTGCGTGTAATTGTATGTGTGGGTGCGTGGGTGCGTGCGTGCGTGTGTGTGGGTGCGCACGCGTGTGTGTGTTTCTGTGTGTGTGTGTGTGTGAGAGAGAGAGAGAGATAGAAAGAGAGTGTGCGCACGCATGTATTTGTGTGTGTGCGTGTGTGGGAGCGCGTGTGTCTGTGTGTATACACGCGCGTGTGTGTGCCTGTGAGTGTATGCGCGTGTGTGTGTGTGTGCGTGGGTGCATGTGTATGTGGGTGTGTGCTCATGTGTGTGTGTATGTGAATGTGTATGCGTGCGCGTGAGTGTGCTCGTGCACGTGTGTGTATGTGTGTGCGTGTGGGTGTGTGTGCGTGTGCGCTCGTGTGCGCGCGTGTGTGTTTGTGTATGTGTATGCGTGTGTGTGTATACGCGTGTGTGTGTGCACACGCGTGTGTGTGTGGTCGTGTGGGTCAGTGTGCGCACGAGCGGCATCCGTTAGTGCATGCGTGCGTGTGTGTATGTGAGTTTGTTCACGTGCGCGTGCGCTGTTGTGTGTTCGCGCGCGCATGCGTGTATGTGAGTGCATGCGCGCACGCGTGTGTGTGTGCGTGCGATGCTGTTTGTTCGCGCGCGCATGCGCACATACTCACGTGTGTGTGTATGTCAGTGTGTGTGCGCGCGTGTACTTGTGTGTGTGTGTCTGCGCAGGTGTGTGTGTGTGTGCACGTGCGTGCCTGCCTGCGTGTTTGTGTGCGTGTGTGTGTGTGTGCGCCTGTGTGCGTGTGTGTGTGCGTGCGTCTGTGTGTGAGCGGGTTTGTGTGTGTGTGTGTGTGTGAGTATGCGCACGCGTGTGTTTCTGTGCGTGTGCACGCGCGCATGTGTGTGTGTGTGTGTGTGTGTGCGTGCGTGTTCGTATTTTTGTGTGTGCACGTGTGTCTGTGTGTGTATGGCTGTGTATGTGTGTGAGAGAGAGTGTGAGCATGCGTATGTGCGTGTGTGTGTGTGTGTATGTCTGTGTATGTGTGTGAGAGAGAGTGTGAGCATGTGTATGTGCGTGTGTGTGTGTGCGTGCGTGTGTGCACGTGCACGTGCGCGTGTGTCTGTTTGCACGCACGCGCGTGTTTTTATGTGTGCGTGTCTGCGCACGTGCTTGCGTGTGTGTGGGTGAGTGTGTGCACGCGTGTGTATGTGTGTGTGTGTGCACGCGCTTGTGTGTGTGTGTGTGTGTGTACGTGTGTGGGTGCGCGTGTGTGTGTGCGTACGCGCACGTGTGTGTATTTTTGTTTCTGTGTGTGTGTGTATGTGAGAGAGTATGATTACACGTGTGTGTGTGTGTGTGTACGTGTGTGCTTGTGTGTGAACGTGTGCGTGTGTGGGCGTGTGTGTGTGTGTGTGGGAGAGAGAGAGAGAGAGAGAGAGTGTGCGCACGCGTGGGTGAGTTTGTTAGCGCGTGTGTGTGGGAGCGCACACGCGCACGCATGTGTTTGTGTGTGTGCGTGCGTGTGTGGGTGTGTGTGTGTTTGTGTGCGCACGCATGAGTATGTTTGCGAGCACGCGCGCGCGCGCGTGTGAGTGTGAGTATGCGCGCACGCGTGTGTATGTGCATGTGTCTGTGTGTGGGTGCGCGCGCGCGTATCTTTGTGTGGGTGTATGTGCACCAGAGTGCGTGTGTACGTGGATGTGTGTGCGTGTGTGTGTCTGCGCACGTGTGTGTGTGTGTGTGCGCATTGTATGTGTGTGTGGATGTGCGCACGTGTGTGCGTGTGTGCGTGTGTGTGTGTGTAGGTGTGTGCGCGCGTGGGTTTGCATGTGTGTGCGCGCGTGTTTTTGTGTGTGTGTTGCGTGCACGCGTGTGTTTGTGTGTGTCTGCGCAGGTGTATGTGTGTGCGCGCGTGTGTTTGTGTGTGTATGCACCCGCGTTTGTGTGTGCGCGTGTGTGTGTCTTTATGTGTGCATGCATGCGTGTGTGTGTGTGCGCGCGCACATGCGTGATTGTTCTTGTGTGTGTGTGTGTGTGTGTGTGTGTGTGTGTGAGAGAGAGAGAGAGAGATTGTGAGCACGTGTGTGTGTATGTGCACGAGCGTGTGTGTGCACGTGCGTGTGTGTGTGTGTGTGTGTTTGTGTGTGTGAGAGAGAGTGTATGCGCACGCGTGTGTGTGTGTGTACGCACGCGTGTGTGTGAATATGCACGCCCGTGTGTGTGTGCGTGTGTGTGTGCGTGTGATTGTGTGTGTGTACACACACGCGCGTCTGCGTGTTTATGCGTGTGTATGTGTGTGCATGCGTGCGTCCTTGTGTTCGTGTGTGTGTGTGTGTGTGTGGGTGGGTGCGTGTGTGTGTGCGTAAGAGAGAGAGTGTACGCACACATGTATGTCTGTGCTTGCGTGTATGTGTGTGTATGTGCACGAGCGTGCGTGTCTGTGTGTGTGAGAGAGAGTGTGTGCACGCCCGTGTGTGTGTGCGTGCGTGTGTGTGTGTGTCCGCATCCGTATGTGTGTCTGCACGCGTGCATCCCTGCGTGCGTGTGTTCGTGTGTGTGTGTGTATACGCGCATGTGTGTGTATGCGTGTGTGTGTATGTGCATAAGAGAGAGAGAGAGAGAGAGTGTGTGCACGCGTGTGTGTGTGTGTGTGTGTGCACGAGCGCATGTGTGTGTGTGTGTGTGTGCACGCGCGAGCATGTGTTTGTGTGAGAGAGAGTGTGTGCGCACGCCCGTGTGTGTGTGTGTGTGTACGCGCGTTTGTGTATGCGCGTGTGTGTGTGTCTGTGTGTGTGGATGCATACGTGTGCGTGTGTGTGCATGCATGCGCGTGTGTGTGCGTGTGTGTGTGTGAGAGCAAGCGGCGTGCGTTGCGTAAGTGCGTGTGCATGCGTGCGTGCGCGTGAGCAGTTGCGTGCGCGCACGCTCGTGTGTATGTTTGACCGTGTGTGCGTGCGCGTGTGTTTGTCTGTGTGGGTCTAAGTGTACGCGCATGCGCGCGTGTATGTTTGTGTGTCTGCGCAGGTGAGTGTGTGCATGTGCGCGTGCGTGCGTGCCTGCGTGTCTGTGTGTGTGCGTGCCTGCATATTTGTGTGTGTGTGTGCCTGCGTGTTTGTGTGTGTGCACGTACGCGTATGTGTGTGTGTGTGTGCGTGTGTGTGTGTGCGTGTGTGTGCGTGCGAGCGTGCGTGTGTGAGTGTGTGTGTGTGTGTGTGTATGTGTGTGTGCATGCGCTCGCGTGTGTATGTTTACGCGCACGTGCGTGT
>CAWUDS030001857.1:20000-32500 GCA_963859935.3 Lathyrus sativus
AGCGGAAACATCTAAACATTGAAATCACTTCATTAACATAAGCATCATATACATCGTTCAGATTAATTCAATTCATCGGTTGAGTTTACAAAACGTTCATCAACAGATATATACACAGATGTATCACAAAAGAATCAAAATAATTCCTAACTACCCATTGTTACATATCAGAGCCATCCGACCAAAAGAAATGAAGACTCGCTTCACAAAGACTCCATCAATCTAATCTGCAATGCCTCATAGAGCATTATAAAACAGCAGAAGGGTGAGAAACAATATCATAATACATAATGCACATAAACACACACACACACACACACACACACACACACACACACACACACACACACACACACACACACACACACACACACACACACACACACACACACACACACACACACATATATATATACACACACACACACATAACGTCCTAAAATGTCTTCCGCATTCTCATCGCAACTCATCTCACTACACCATACATCGCAATGTATTCCCAATTAACTATTTACAAATAGAGCACCAAGCATATACAATGTGCATCAACAATGTTTATATCAATTCATAAACATGCATATATATACACATATATTCACACATACATGCATATTCAAGCCTTCCATTCATGCCAATTATCGACAGTCTACATAAACATCTATATTCATGTTTATTCACCATACATAATGCACAGATGTCTACATGCAACTCACAGAGACCGACACACAACTCTATGCAGATGCAAATGCGGTACCGACTCATATCAGCAGGTTCAATTGAAGAACCAAAATAACCATCGCTCACACCCCACATGGGCACACGGGGTTCTGCAGATTCACCGAGGAATCAATAAATAACCATCGCAAGATACGAGGTTCTGCAGATTCACCGAGGAATCAATAAATAACCATCGCAATATATGAGGTTCTACAAATTCACCGAGGAATCAATAAATAACCATCGCTCACATCCCACAAGGGCACACGAGGTTCTGCAAATCCACCGAGGGATCAATCGACACAAGAATGCATACCATGATGCTTCACATGCAACATGACTCATGACACTCTTAAAATGCATACATGTTTACCAACATACTTATGCAATCATCACATTCGTCGCATATATTCATTATGCATTCAAATATATGTATCACAAAGCATATATATATATATTCATCATCCATTTACACCAATTTTCATACATGGTTCACATTCACAATCAATCTCGCCATGCATCTCTATTTAATTCAAATAATGCACAAAATTGCCAAACGGCCACATTTCACACTTCACAAATCACAAACTAGGATTCACACCATACGGCTACCCACAACACATATAACAACATATAATTAGTCATCTCAGACAAGGAATATTTGCAACCAAACCATACAACCGATCCACTAATGGAAAATACAAGGAAAGAAAATATGTTGTTGTGTTCGCTAACCTTCACCTGGCGAAGCCTCTGGTGAAGCCTCTGGCGAACCTTCGCTAATCCGTTCGCCGGGCGAACTTGCCAGTGAAGACCACTGGGATTTATTCTGGAATTACTCGCTAGCATACTCGCCTGGAGAACCTTCGCCACTCTCATTCGCCTGGCGAACTTTCCAGCAAAGACAGGGTGGATGCTACTGACTTGGTTCACTGCTACTCGCTGGGCTTCGCCCGGCGAACCTTCGCTGCCATTCGCTTGGCGAACCTGTGAACTCAGAACTCCCATGGTTGTCCAAAAACCCAAATCTCACAAACCGACCGATCTAATCCAAATCAGTTTCAATAGTACAACCCACTCATCACCCGACTATACTACACCGTCTATTCTAAATTCTAACCGATAAAACTCAGTTTCTACCGATTAAATCAACTTCCGACCTAGAAATGGAAACATAGAAAACAATCCAACAAATCCAATCTAGCACATACATGATCATACACATTATGAAGATGATAAAACTTCTCACCCTTACCTGATTAATCGCAAGCTTAGGTTAATTCTTGATGATTCTAGGTTTTGCTCCACTTTCTCTTCTTTTCTCTCCTCCTCTTTTCTTTCTCTTGTTTTTCTTCTTAATGTTTCTATCTTTCTCCTTTCTCTCTATATCTCATATTCTATTTCTTTCCTCCCAAATTCTTTCCACACACTTATCAATTAATTCTCACAAAATATCCACTTAATATTATCACTAATGCCCAAAATACCCCCAACCTATTTTTATCCGAAACTCTCAAAGTCAGCAAAAATAGCTCAACATGTAAACATAACATATTATCACACAAATTCCACATAAATAAAATAATCACTTAAATAAATCAAATAAGGACTCAATAAAAAATGGGAATTCAGAATCGGGGCGTTACAGTGCACACGTGTGTGTGCGCGTGTGCGTGTGTAACACCCCAATTTTTAGTAATTATTTATTAATTAAATTAATTGACTAATTATGTGATTTTAGGCCTAATTGAATTAACTAATGTATGTGATTTATTTGATATAATTGAATTAGTTGATTTATTGAATTTATATAAATTATTTGATTTATTTGAGTTGTTTGGATTAATTGAATTATTGGACATATTCGAAATAATTGATTTAATTTTATTATTTAACTTATATGATATATTCTAATTTGTAGAATAATATAGAATTGTTAGATTAATTGATTGGGCCTATTTGGGGGTGTGAATAGACATGAGTTATTAAGCCCATTGGAATCACTAGGTTAATTAAAATTGTGAGAATTATATAAAATAAGAGAATGGGATAAAAGAGAATAGAAAGAAAGAAAAGATAGAAAGGAGAAAAGAGGCAAAGAGAAGAGTGGGGAAGAAGAGGAGGAAACTCAAGAGAAAGAGCAAAAGTTCAACAAATTCAAGGTAAGGGTGAATTTTTATATGATTATTGGGATTGTTTGATAGTGTATAATGGATAGAAATATGTTTAGCATAAAACCCCTAAATTTTCATGATTTGATAATTGTTGAATTTTGATGATAATCTTTGATATGTGATGTAAGTAGCATACACTTAATTGTAAAATGAAAGTAGCAATGTTAAAAAAAAATAGAAACAGTAGCGAAACCTTGTAGTAACAGGATATTGTATATCCTGGGTTACTGTAGCACGCATGTGCTTGAAGCACAGATATTACAAAAAAAAACTACAAAATGTGATGATTTCATATGCTTTTGTAATTTGAACGCCATGTTGCAAAATGTATTGTTATTGACATTACATTGGTTGTTGATGGTTGAGTTTAATAAGTAAATATAAGATAGATGATATTGGATAAAATTGTATCAGTAATGCACATGCCACATCAAAGCAAAACAAAATGTGAAAATTATTAGAATTTTTTTTTGTTTAATTATATCTTAATTCATTAGTCTAAATAATACTAATATATTTCACTTAATTGTTAATATTTATTTTTAGTTATCACATAAATATTAATTCAAACTAGTTAGTGTAAGTAGTTGGTTAATTGGCACTGGAAGTAATTGTTAATACTGAACCGTGTTGTATTGAATTAAGTATGCCAAAATCGAATTGTCTTGTTACCCAATCAGTTGTTACATGACATGCTAGAGTAGCTAAAGAAGGTGTAAGTTAGTGAATATCCTAAACTGAATATTTTTAGTGTTAGGAGTTTAATTAGTATTATTGTAGTTGTAAAAAAAAACTGACAGTGAGAGCTAATGCTTAACTTGGGGTTAGTTGTTGAAATGAAGTCAATGAAGTATTATACTTTAAATTGGTATGAACCTGAATCCATATTGATATGCAGAACTGAATGAATGTTAGTTTTGGGGAGTAAATTGTTATGGAAATGTGACTGTTAGAAATTACTGTAAATATTGACTATTGGTATTGAAAATTAGTATCAATGGAACTTGACCCATTTGCTTGTAACAAGTTGTAGCAATATACAATTAGATATTGAAATTAATAGACTGTTGATTAGTTATTAAATCTATTTATAAAAAAATTGAATGTTGATTAAATATTAAAATTATATTAATTATTTATTCCAATATTAATTAATTATTCACATATTGATTATTTATTAAAATGTTTATTATTTATTAAAATAATGATTGTTTGGCAAAATATTGAATTATTTATTGAATATTGAATTATTTATTGAATATCGAGTTTTTAATTATTGATGATGAATTAATTATTCTATATTTAATTAGTGATGTGTGTTTTGTGAATTGAGGTTGGATTGTAGTGATGCTTGTGTATGTGCAAATATGTGGTAATTCAAGTGTGATGAATTATTGAAGATATGCATGAATATTAAGATTTGAATATGATCTTAATTGCATATAATCGTTGAATTCGCACATGCATCATTTGTGTCAAGAGGCAATGCTTGTTAGTTCCGTGGGAGCTAGTGACTTGTCCCAAACCTAGAGCGGGGTTTGAAAGCTTAGGGAATGGGCTTTTTGTGTGTTATTGGTCTAGGGAACGGACCCGGTTTAAGTGTAAAAACCGAAAAATAATAACGAATGTTGGTACCACATGGCATGAGTTGCATTGAGTCTTGCATTGAGTTTTGCATTGAGTCTCATTATGTATATTTATGTGCTATGAGATTATGTGTGATATGTGGAACTGATAAATTGGTGAATTATGGAGTTGTGTGTATATACTTGTGAATAGTATGGTTACTTGAATAATATTGTGTTGATGAAACTTTTAAAGTGTGAGAATAATAGTGATTATGTTTGTATGCCTTAAATTATATATTATCTTATAACTTCAATAATCATGTGAATTCTCACCCTTCTGTTGGAATGATGTTTTATACGACATCGCTCAGGTACTGAGGAGTAGAGTTGCTTCTAGCACGAGGTAGCCGTTGGAGTAGCTTGAGTTGTGTCTTTATTTATTTTGGGTCGACTCATGCTCTGATTATGTAACACCGGGGAATATTTTGATTTCATATTTGGAGAGATATTTTATGTACTCTACCTTATTCTGTTGTTGTTATTTTGAATTATATGAAGAATTGGCTTTTAAGCCTAAGTATTAAAAAAATGAGATGAGCATGAGACTTTTATTATGTCTATCATGATTAAAGCAAATCTGCTGCTACATGTTAATGTGAAGGTGTATGAAAAGCAGAAAGTTATTTTTATATTATTGAGCATGACAGGTGTTGTGTAATGTTTTGAAAATTTATGTGACACCCTTTTGTGAAATGCATGATAATTACTCTGATCTATTTATATTTATTCTGCGGGGTTAGAAGGGTGTTACATTAGTGGTATCAGAGCAGGTCGGTCCGTCCGGCCAAGTTGTCTAATGTTGGTTGTTCCCTTGTATGCGACATGTGTGTGAAAATACTGTCGATACATGTTTGTTGTCTAACCTTTGTTTACAGAAGTGGGAATGATCTAAGTGGGGGAGAAACTTGTGCTTCTCCAGGATGCTGCAAGTGTGGAGTTGTAGCTCAGTGTGTGGTTAAACGCTCTTATAGTTTGGTAAAGATGGTTTATATTCCATCATGATTTTCGGCTGTCTATCGATAAATTGAGGAACTGATCACCCTTAATCTCTTGTTGATAGTAGTTGGGATTGTGTTGGATGGGATAGACGTGTCTTGAAAGCTTAGATGGCGTGAGCAATGAATTGTTTGGAGTTAAGCCAAGTGCTGAAGAATCATTTTGATGATTCGGCGCAGGACAGTGATGAGATGTTTCATTTTGATGGAAATTTTGAGTGTTAACGAAAGTGGGAAGTTGGCGGTTTGCCGATTAATTGTGGTTGTCTGGAAGTTATTCTGACAAGATAGTGATATACAGCCAGGACGTGAAGTGGAGTTATGATTGACTTAGTTATGGGAACTAGTCCGATATTAAGAGCTCTATATTGTATGTCTATTTGGATAGTCAAGGAATTAAACTGATTGAGTAGTTTTGAGACTTGTGTCTAGTGTGTGTGCTGTGGCAACAGATTGTGAAGTCAAGTATAAAAAAGGTGGATAGTGACTTCTGGTGATTATTAAAGGAAGTAAGGTGTGGGATACTATATTGGTATAATTAGACCTTTAAACATTTCAAGAGTTGAAGATGTGTTGAATGGCCTTCTAAGTGTGGAAATATTGTTTTCGTATTTTTGTCGTAACGGGAGAACCGTAACTCGGAATGACGCAAGATTAGAAGCGCGGAAAGTATTACAATGTTTTATGTGATGGTGAAGTAGTGACATGGAATTAAGTATTTATTGAGGGAATATGTTTGGTTGTTGTAGTAAGTGCGGTTTGTATTTCCGCCATGACTCACAAATTGAGTGTCTGTTTGGAATGGGATTCTCCATACTTAATTGAGTGAGTCAATGGTTGGGTAACCGATGATATTTGGATATACTCAAAGAGTATAGAGGATCATGTTGAGCATTGGGAACTTGAGTTATCAATGTTGGAGAAGAAGTAGTAATATTCTACTGCGAAGGAAGTTTAAGGAATTGTTAGGAAAGCTGTCAACAGCTCGTGTATTGGTTTTTCCGAATCCGACAGAACAAATTGTTGTGTTTTGTGATGTTTGGTTGATATGATTGAGGGATATGTTAAGTACAACATCAGCGAGTTTTGGTTATGCTTTAAGGCAACTTAAAGTACATAAGGGAATTATCTGACAAGTAATTGGAGTTGGTTGTTGTTGCGTGTTTGTGCCGGAGTTTGGAAGCCTCAATTGTTTAGTTGAGATTTGAGGTGGTTGGTGATCTTAAGAACTTAAGGTATTTGTTGATTTGAAAAAGAGTTGAATATGGTGCAGAGGAAATAAATAGGGACTTCTGAAGGAGTATGGTTTGGGTTGAATTACCATTCGAGTGAGACCTGTTGGTGTAAGCCCTAGAGGCCAATACTTTTTGGTACTTGTATCGGATTATTCGTTTAATAATAAAAGGCATTTCTTTATTATGTTTGTCTTTCAGAATAATAAAGTCCCTAGAATAGTTAGTCTGTTTAATGAAATGTTAAGTGTGACTTAATCATGAGATCCCATTAAACATAAAGACATTATTCTTAAAATATCCGTAGTCAAGCTTTATTGCAAAGTGGGATAACATTAAAAGCATTGAGACTATTATGAAGATAGACTGATGATCACATCTCATGGATCATGGATAAAGAGTTATCAAGTCTTGACATAGGTATAAATATTAGGAGTAATATTTATACCGGATTGACCCGCTATGAGAATACTACATAGTATGTTATGCAAAGTGTCATAAGTTATTCTCATGGTGATAATGGTGTATTACCACCCTTCGACCTGAAACCACTATGGACCCTAGATGTAGAGTCGGGTGCTTTATTGCTGATCAAACATTATCCGTAACTGGATGATCATAAAGACAGTTGATGGGCACTCCACGAAGCATGCTGAGGGACATGAGTGTCCTAGATGGAATTTGCCAATCCTGTATAACAGGAGAAATGTCTAAGGGCCCAATATTGAACTGGACAAGGATGACACAGTGTATGCCTTGTGTTCAATATAGACATAGGGGCAAAAGGGTAATTGTACAAACATATATTATCACGAAAAAGGTTTTGTCAGATCACATGACATTTTCGTGACTTGGGTAGCAGTGATGTGTTGCTAGATACCGCTTACTGTTTATTATGTTAAATATATAATTTAATATAATTACCAACATTACGAAATCCTACAGGGTCACACACATAAGGACAGTTTGATGAGAGATAGAGAAATCAAAGGAACACCGTAAGGTACGGTGCACTTAAGTGAAAAATAGAAATTCGGATAATATAATAATAATTATTGTTATTTTATAATGGTTATAAAATAATAATAAAATAAATATATTTATTATAATAATAGTTATTATAATAATATATAATATTATTATGGATCATGTGAATTGGGTTTTTAGCCCGCAGCCCACAAGAGAGTCTATAAAAGGAACCCTTGTGATGAAGCTTTCAGATGATGCAATTTCGTTTTTGATTCTCTTTTCTCACTCAAATAATTCCGTTCGTAAGCAGCTAGCACTGTGACCGGAAGCTGTTCGTGTGGACTGAGTAGAGGCGTTGCACTTCATCAACGCTTGTGATCGCTGCATCAAAGATCTGAATCGCCACAAAGAGCTAACGATTCTATCACTGACCATGCTCATTCGTAAGGATCACTAAAGGAAATTTTTGTTTTCCGCTGCGTTTAGATCGCAATTTTCCATCAAGACCAAGTGGTAGCATAGGTATCGAATTGGAAATTTCTATATATACCAATGATGATGGTAATGAGTTAGAACTGATGAAGCAAATTTGGGATATGAGTTTGGTATGTGAAGAAAATATCTTAGGGAGTTGAGTTTTGTATCTTGAGACTGACTATAGGTATTCTTGATAAGATTCGAAGAAGTCGAAGTTCTAATTTGAGTTAATAGATTGATTAAATTTAATAAATTGACGTCGAAGAGCTGATTTTCGGATTGATAAGAATGATACCATGAGATGTCGTGATGGAGTGTGTGTTCCAAATAGTGTGAGTTGGATAAGAGTACTCTGGAAGAAGAACATTGAGATAGATGGAGAGAGAAGTGGTTGAAGTGGTATGTGCTGGTTTGACTTATCGGAAGTCGAAGTGTGAACATCAGAGGTTGTTGGACCTGATACAACTGTTGAATATTTCTAAACGGTATGGGATAGTATTCCCATGGATTTTGTGTCGGGTTTTCCGAAGAAATATGGAGGGATATGATTCGACTTGGGTGGTTATGAATGGATTGGCAAGATTAACTCATTTCTTACTAATGAGGATGAATCATTCTATGCTGAAGCTAGCTAAGAGGTATAGTGAGGAAGTTGCGGGGTAGTATGGGTTACCGTCGAATATTGTGTCAGATGGGAATCTGAATTTTCGTTGAGATTTTGAGAAAGTTGTAGACGCTTTGGGTGTCATGTTGAAGTTGAACTCTGTCTAGCATCCATGGACGGACTGGACAGACAAAGAGAACTATCTAGTATGTAGGGGATTTGTGGAGACATCATCTATGCGGATAGAGGATCGGGAGTTGAAGCAACTTCGAGGTAAAGAGATTGCTTTGGTGAAGGTCGCTTGGGGAGGACCAGCTGGTGGAAACGTGACTTGGGAGCTTGAGAGTCAGATGCGTGAGTCTTACCCCGAGTTATTCGTTTGAGGTAATTTTCGAGGGCGAAAATCTTTTAAGTGGGGGAGGGTTGTAACACCCCAATTTTTAGTAATTATTTATTAATTAAATTAATTGACTAATTATGTGATTTTAGGCCTAATTGAATTAACTAATTTATGTGATTTATTTGATATAATTGAATTAGTTGGTTTATTGAATTTATATAAATTATTTGATTTATTTGAGTTGTTTGGATTAATTGAATTATTGGACATATTCGAAATAATTGATTTAATTTTATTATTTAACTTATATGATATATTCTAATTTGTAGAATAATATAGAATTGTTAGATTAATTGATTGGGCCTATTTGGGGGTGTGAATAGACATGAGTTATTAAGCCCATTGGAATTACTAGGTTAATTAAAATTGTAAGAATTATATAAAATAAGAGAATGGGATAAAAGAGAATAGAAAGAAAGAAAAGATAGAAAGGAGAAAAGAGGCAAAGAGAAGAGTGGAGAAGAAGAGGAGGAAACTCAAGAGAAAGAGCAAAAGTTCAACAAATTCAAGGTAAGGGTGGATTTTTATATGATTATTGGGATTGTTTGATAGTGTATAATGGGTAGAAATATGTTTAGCGTAAAACCCCTAAATTTTCATGATTTGATAATTGTTGAGTTTTGATGATAATCTTTGATATGTGATGTAAGTAGCATACATTTAATTGTAAAATGAAAGTAGCAATGTCAAAAAAAAATAGAAACAGTAGCGAAACCTTGTAGTAACAGGATATTGTATATCCTGGGTTACTGTAGCACGCATGTGCTTGAAGCACAGATATTACAAAAAAAAACTAACAAAATGTGATGATTTCATATGCTTTGGTAATTTGAACGCCATGTTGCAAAATGTATTGTTATTGACATTACATTGGTTGTTGATGGTTGAGTTTAATAAGTAAATATAAGATAGATGATATTGGATAAAATTGTATCAGTAATGCACATGCCACATCAAAGCAAAACAAAATGTGAAAATTATTAGAATTTTTTTTTGTTTAATTATATCTTAATTCATTAGTCTAAATAATACTAATATATTTCACTTAATTGTTAATATTTATTTTTAGTTATCACATAAATATTAATTCAAACTAGTTAGTGTAAGTAGTTGGTTAATTGGCACTGGAAGTAATTGTTAATACTGAACCGTGTTGTATTGAATTAAGTATGTCAAAATCGAATTGTCTTGTTACCCAATCAGTTGTTACATGACATGCTAGAGTAGCTAAAGAAGGTGTAAGTTAGTGAATATCCTAAACTGAATATTTTTAGTGTTAGGAGTTTAATTAGTATTATTGTAGTTGTAAAAAAAAAACTGACAGTGAGAGCTAATGCTTAACTTGGGGTTAGTTGTTGAAATGAAGTCAATGAAGTATTATACTTTAAATTGGTATGAACCTGAATCCATATTGATATGCAGAACTGAATGAATGTTAGTTTTGGGGAGTAAATTGTTATGGAAATGTGACTGTTAGAAATTACTGTAAATATTGACTATTGGTATTGAAAATTAGTATCAATGGAACTTGACCCATTTGCTTGTAACAAGTTGTAGCAATATACAATTAGATATTGAAATTTATAGACTGTTGATTAGTTATTAAATCTATTTATAAAAAAATTGAATGTTGATTAAATATTAAAATTATATTAATTATTTATTCCAATATTAATTAATTATTCACATATTGATTATTTATTAAAATGTTGATTATTTATTAAAATAATGATTGTTTGGCAAAATATTGAATTATTTATTGAATATTGAATTATTTATTGAATATCGAGTTTTTAATTATTGATGATGAATTAATTATTCTATATTTAATTGGTGATGTGTGTTTTGTGAATTGAGGTTGGATTGTAGTGATGCCTGTGTATGTGCAAATATGTGGTAATTCAAGTGTGATGAATTATTGAAGATATGCATGAATATTAAGATTTGAGTATGATCTTAATTGCATATAATTGTTGAATTCGCACATGCATCATTTGTGTCAAGAGGCAATGCTTGTTAGTTCCGTGGGAGCTAGTGACTTGTCCCAAACCTAGAGTTGGGTTTGAAAGCTTAGGGAATGGGTTTTTTGTGTGTTATTGGTCTAGGGAACGGACCCAGTTTAAGTGTAAAAACCGAAAAATAATAACGAGTGTTGGTACCACATGGCATGAGTTGCATTGAGTTTTGCATTGAGTCTCATTATGTATATTTATGTGCTATGAGATTATGTGTGATATGTGGAACTGATAAATTGGTGAATTATGGAGTTGTGTGTATATACTTGTGAATAGTATGGTTACTTGAATAATATTGTGTTGATGAAACTTTTGAAGTGTGAGAATAATAGTGATTATGTTTGTATGCCTTAAATTATATATTATCTTATAATTTCAATAATCATGTGAATTCTCACCCTTCTGTTGGAATGATGTTTTATACGACATCGCTCAGGTACTGAGGAGTAGAGTTGCTTCTAGCACGAGGTAGCCGTTGGAGTAGCTTGAGTTGTGTCTTTATTTATTTTGGGTCGAGTCATGCTCTGATTATGTAACACCGGGGAATATTTTAATTTCATATTCGGAGAGATATTTTATGTACTCTACCTTATTCTGTTGTTGTTATTTTGAATTATATGAAGAATTGGCTTTTAAGCCTAAGTATTAAAAAAATGAGATGAGCATGAGACTTTATTATGTCTATCATGATTAAACCAAATCTGCTGCTACATGTTAATGTTAAGGTGTATGAAAAGCAGAAAGTTATTTTTATATTATTGAGCATGACAGGTGTTGTGTAATGTTTTGAAAATTTATGTGACACCCTTGTGTGAAATGCATGATAATTACTCTGATCTATTTTTATTTATTCTGCGGGGTTAGAAGGGTGTTACAGCGTGCGCGCGCGCGTTTGTGTGTGTGTGTGTGTATGTGCACGAGCGTGTGAGTGCACCCAAGTGTGTGTGTGTGTGTGTGTGCGCGTGTGTGTGTGTATGTGTGCGTGTGTGTGTGAGAGAGAGAGAGAGTGTGCACGTGTGCGTGTGTGTGCGCGCGCGTGCATGTGTGCATGTGTGTGTGTGTGTGTGTGCTTGCGTGCGTGCGCGTTTGTGTGTTTGTGTGCGCGTACGCATGCACAGGAGCGCTTGTGTGTGAGCGCGAGCGCGCGCCTGCGCATGTGTGTGTGTGTGTGCGCGTGTTTGCGTCTGCACACACGCGCGTCTGCGGGTTTATGTGTGTGTGTGCGTGCATGTGTGCGTCTGTGTGTTCGTGTGCGTGTGTGTGTGTGTGCGTGTGTGTGTATGTGTGTG
>CAWUDS030001857.1:45000-50949 GCA_963859935.3 Lathyrus sativus
TACACACACACACACACACACTCTCTCTCACTCTCTCTCACACACACACACACACACCATATACACGCGTGCGCATACACATGCACACATGCGCTCACACACACACACGCACACACACACACATGCACACATACACATGCACACACACGCGCGGGTGCACCCTCACACGCGCGTGCATATACAGATACGCACACACACACGCACACACACACACACACACGTGCATACACTCTCTCTCTCTCTCTCTCACACACACACACCACACACACACGTACACGCACACATACACACACTCACACGCACACACATACAGTCACACGCACACACACACACACACGTGCACACACACACACACGCACACGCACACAACCACACACACACACACGTGCGCACACACACACTCTCTCTCTCTCTCACACACACACACACACGAATACGCGCTCGCGTGCCCACACACATACACACACATGCGCGTGCACACACACACACACACACACACGCCCACACGCACGCCCGCACCCGCACACACACACACACGCGCACACACACACACACACGCACATACAAACGCGCATGTACACATAGACACACATACACGCACACACGCACACACTCACACACACACACACATGCGCATACTCTCACAGACACGCGTGCGTGTGAACACACATACACAAACACACGTGCGCACACACACACACACAAACACACGCACGTGCGTGCAAACACCCACGCGCGTGCACATCCGTGCACACACGCACACACAAACGCACGCGCGCACATCCGCGCACACACGCACACACAAACTCACGCGCGCGCACACACCCTCGTAAACCCGCGCGCGAGAGCGTGCGCACACACTCACACACACACACACACTCACACGCGCGCACACGCACGCGCACGCACACACACACACGCACACACACACATACAAACACACATACACACGTGTGAGCGCGCATAAACACACACACGCGCGCGCTGTGCGCGTGCTCGAACACAAGTTCGGGTGCTCGCAAACACACATGCATGAACGCGCGCTCGCACCAACACACACACGCACACACACTCACGAATGCACACACGCGCGTGGACACACACACACACATACGTGTGCACACTCTCTCTCTCTCACACACACACACATACACATACACACACACGCACACACACACACATACACACAAACACAAAGACACACACACGTGCACACACACACACAAACACGCACGTGCGTGTGAATCCACACACACGCGTGCGCACATACACACACATACACACGCGCGCACGTACATACGCATACACACACATGCGCGTGCACACACACACACACACACGCCCGCACGCACGCCCGCACCTGCACACACACACGCACGCACACACACACACACACGCGCGCACACAAACGCGCATGTACACATAGACACACATACACGCACACACGCACACACACACACACACGTGCGCATACTCTCACAGACACGCGTGCGTGTGAACACACATACACACACACGTGCGCGCACACACACACACACACACACACAAACACACGCACGTGCGTGCAAACACCCACGCGCGTGCACATCTGCGCACACACGCACACACAACTGCACGCGCACGCACACACACTTATAAACCCGCGCGCGACCGCGTGCGCACACACTCACACACACATACTCACACGCGCGCACACGCACGCGCACACACACACGCGCACACACGCACACACACACACATACACACGTGTGAGCGCGCATACACACACACGCGCGCGCGTGGGCGTGCTCGAGCACAAGTGCGCGTGCTTGCAAACACACATGCATGCACGCATGCTCGCACCAACACACACACACACACTCACGAATGCACACACGCGCGTAGACACACACACACATACGTGTGCACACTCTCTCTCTCTCTTTCTCTCTCACACACACACACAAACACGCACACGCACACACACACTCACAAATACACACAAACACAAACACAAAGACACACACACGGGCACACACACCCACAAACACACGCGTGCGCACACACACGCATACACACATGTACGTGCGCGCACACACACACACACACACACTCTCTCACTGTCTCACTCTCTCTCTCTCTCTCTCACACACACACACACACACACACCACATACACGCGTGCGCGCACACACACACGCACACATACACATGCACACACACGCGCGGGTGCACCCTCACACGCGAGTGCATATATAGATACGCACATACGCACACATACACACGCACACACACGCGCAGGTGCACCTTCACACGCGCGTGCACATAAAGCTACACACACACACGCACACACAAACACACACACACACACACAAACACACAACCACCCACGCGCGTGCATATACATACACACACACACGCACACACACACGCGTGCACTCACTCTCTGTCTCACACACACATACACACACACGTGAGTGCACAAACACAAGCGCGCGCGCCTGCTCGCGCACACACACATGCATGTACGCACGCGCTCACACCAACACACAGACACACACTAACACACACACACACACACACACACACACACACACTCACACACGCGCGCTCCTCGCACACACGTGCGCACACACACATACGCACGCGTGCACGCACGCACGCTCCCACGACCACACACACAAACGCGTGTGCACACACACAATACACACACCCGCGCATGCGCATACGCTCTCTCTCTCTCTCTCTCTCTCTCTCACACACACACACACACATAAATACACGCATATGCACATGCACATAGACACGCGCACACATACACACACGCACACACACGTGCGGTTGCACCCTCACATGTGCGAGCACATACATACACGCACACACACACGCACGTGCGCATACACACACACACACTCTCTCTCTCTCTCACTCTCACACACACACACACACCACATACACACATGCGCATACACACACACACACGTGCGCTCACACACACACACGCACACACACACACACGCATACACATGCATACACACGCGCGGGTGCACCCTCACACGCGCGTGCATATACAGATACGCACACACACACGCACACACACACACACGTGCATACACTCTCTCTCTCTCACACACACACACACCACACACACGTATACGCACACACACACACACACACACTAACATGCACACACACACACACACACAGTCACACGCGCACACACACACACGCACACAACCACACACACACGTGTGCGCACACACACACACACACGAACACGCGCTCGCGTGCCCACACACAAACACACACGCGCGCGTGCAAACACACACACACACACGCCCACAAGCACACCCGCACCCGCACACACACAGACACACACGCACACACACACACACACAAACGCGCATTTACACATAGACACACACACACGCACACGCATACACACACACACACACGTGCGCATACTCTCACGCACACGCGCGTGTGAACACACATACACACACACACACACACATGTGCGCACACACACAAACACACGCACGTGCGTGCAAACACCCACGCGCGTGCACATCCTCGCACACCTACACACACACACGCATGCACAAACACACGCGCGCGCACACACATACACACATACATAAACCCGCGAGCGAGCGCGTGCGCACACACTCACACACACACACACACACACACACACACACACGTGCGCACACACAAAAACAGACACACGCGCACAGACGCACGTGCACGCACACGCACACACACGCACACACACACATACACACGTGTGAGCGAGCATACACACACACACACACGTGCGCGTGCTCGAACACAAGTGTGCGTGCTCGCACACACACATGCACGCACACACGCTCACGCCAACACAGGCACACACACAGGCACACACACACGCATGCACAAACACACACACACACACACACAAACGCGCATTTACACATAGACACACACACACACGCACACGCATACACACACACACACACGTGCGCATACTCTCACGCACACGCGCGTGTGAACACACATACACACACACACGTGCGCACACACACACACAAACACACGCACGTACGTGCAAACACCCACGCGCGTGCACATCCTCGCACACCTACACACACACACGCATGCACAAACACACGCGCGCGCACACACATACGCACATACATAAACCCGCGAGCGAGCGCGTGCGCACACACTCACACACACACACACACACACACGTGCGCACACACAAAAACAGACACACGCGCACACACGCACGTGCACGCACACGCACACACACGCACACACACACAAACACACATACACACGTGTGAGCGAGCATACACACACACACACGTGCGCGTGCTCGAACACAAGTGTGCGTGCTCGCACACACACATGCACGCACACACGCTCACGCCAACACAGGCACACACACACACACACACACACTCACGAACGCACACACGCGCGTGGACACACACACACACACACACATACGTGTGCACACTTTCTCTCTCTCTCTCTCACACACACACACAAACACGCACACGCACACACACACACAAACACACACAAACACAAACACAAAGACACACACACACACGTGCACACACAGACACAACCACACACACAAACACACACGTTCGTGTGAATCCACACACACGCGTGCGCACATACACACATACACACGTGCGCACGTACATACGCATACACACACACACGTGCGCACACTCTCCCTCTCACATGCACACACACATACCACACACATGCACGCAAACACGCACACGCACACACACACACACACACTCACACACGCACCCACACACGCACACACACACACACACACACACACTCACATACGCACACACACACACATGCGTGCACACACCCCCGCGCATACACCCACACACGTGCGCACAAACACCCACGCGCGTGCACATCCGTGCACACATGCACACACAACCGCACGCGCACGCACACACACTCATAAACCGCGCGCGAGCGCGTGCGCACACACTCACTCACACACACACACACACTCACACGCGCGCACACGCACGCGCACACACACACACACACACACATACACACGTGTGAGCGCGCATCCACACACGCGCGCGCGTGCGCGTGCTCGAACACAAGTGCGCGTGCTCGCAAACACACATGCATGCACGCACGCTCGCACCAACACACACACACACACACACTCACGAATGCACACACGCGCGTGGACACACACACACACATACGTGTGCACACACTCTCTCTCTCTCACACACACACACACATACACAAACACACACACACGCACACACACACATACACACAAACACAAAGACACACACGTGCACACACACACACACAAACATACACACAAACACGCACGTGCGTGTGAATCCACACACACGCGTGCGCACATACACACACATACACACGCGCGCACGTACATACGCATACACACACACACACACACACACGTGCACACACTCTCTCTCTCACACGCACACACACATACCACACACATGCGCGCACACAAGCACACGCACACACACACACGCACCCACACACACGCACACACTCAGACGCGCATGCACACACCCCCGCGCACACACTCACACACGCACACACATGTACACGCACACACACGCACACACACACTCTCTCTCTCTCACACACACACACACATGTGCGCGCAAACACACACACACACACACACACACACACACACACACGAACACGCGCGCACGCATACGTGCAGGCGCACACACACACACACAAGCGTTGGCTCGCACGCACGCACGCTCGCGCCCACATAGACACACACACGCACACACAAACGCGTGGGGACACACGTACGCACATACACGCACGTGTGCCTACTCTCACACACACACACACGTGTGCACACACATACACACACACACACGTATGTGCAGACACACACACACACACGCACACATACACACACGCA
>CAWUDS030001858.1:0-27500 GCA_963859935.3 Lathyrus sativus
TGTGTCTGTTTTGTGCGCACGCATGTGTGCGTGTGTGTCAGCGCAAATATGTGTGTGAGTGTCTAAATTTACGCGTGCGTGTGTTTGTGTATGTGTCTGCGCAGATGAGTGTGTGTGTGTGTGCGCATGGGTCCGTGTGTGCCTGCGTGTGCATGTGTGTGTGTGCACGTGTGTCTGGGTGTATGAGCGCACGTGCGTGTGCGCGCGCGTGTTTGTGTGTGTGCATGCATGCGTGCGTGTGTGTGTATGTGTGTGTAAGTTTGCACGCACGCGCGTGTTTGTACGTGTGTGTGTGTGTGTGCGCACGTGCTTGCGTGTATGCGTGTGTGAGTGTGCTCACGCGTGTGTATGTGTGTGTGTGTGCACGCGCTTCTGTATGTGTGTATAGGCGTGTGTGCGCACACATATGTGTGTGTGCGTGTGCACGCACGTGTTTGTGTCTGTTTGTGCGTTCGTGTGTTTGTGAGAGAGTGTGATCACAGGTGTGTGTGTGTGTGTGTGTGTTTGCGCACGCATGTGTGTCTGTTTGTGTGTGTGTGTGCGGGAGCCCACGCGCGGACGCGTGTGTTTGTGTGTGTGTGTGTGTGTGTGTGTATGTGGGTGCGTGAGTGCGTGTGTGTATGTGTGTGTGTATGCGCACGTGCGTGTGTGTTTGCACGCACGTGCACGCGTGTGTGCGCACATGTGTTTGTTTGTGTGTGAGTGTGTGCGCACACGTGTGTATGTGTGTGTGTGTGTGGGTGTGGGTGTGCGGGTGGGTGTGTGTGTGCACACGCGCGTGTGTGCTTGTGTGTGTATGTGTGTGCGCATGTGTATGTGTGTGCGTGCGTGTGTGTGTATGTGTGTGTGTGTGTGTGCGCGTTTGCGTGCGCCTACACGCAGGCACGCGTGTGTGTTTATGTGTGTGTGTGTGCGCGTTTGCGTGCGCCTGCACGCACGCACGCGTGTGTGTTTATGTGTGTGTGTGCGCATTTGCGTGCGCCTGCACGCACGCACGCGTTAATGCATGCGTGCGTGTGTATGTGTGTGTGTGTGCGTGTTTGCGTGCGCCTGCACGCACGCACGCGTGTGTGTGTATGTGTGTGCACACACATAGATACACACACGCGTGTGCCCGCACGTGCGTGTCTATGTGTGCGCGCGCGTGGGTGTGTGTGCGTGCACGTGTGTGTAAGTGAGTATACGCGCGCACGTGTGTGTGTGTTTGTGTGCGCATAGGTGTGTGTGCATGTGTGTGTGCGTGTGTGCATGCGTGCTTGTGTGAGAGCGTGCGTGCGCACGCGTGTGTGTGTGTGTGTGTGTATGTGTGTGCGCATGTGTTGTGTGTGCGTGCGTGTGTGTGTATATTTGAACGCGCGTGTGTGTGCATGCGCGTGTTTATGTGCGTGTGTGTTTTCTTGCGTGTGTGTGTGCGTCTGTGTGTGTGGGAGTGTGTGTGCGCGGGTGTGCGTGCGCATGTGTGTGTGAGCGCACGTGTGTGTGTGTGCACGTGTGTGTGTCTGTGTGCACGCGCTTGTGTGTGTGTGTGTGTGTGCTTGCACATGTGTGTGTAGGTGTGATTGCACGCTCGTGTGTGTGTGTGTGTGTGTGAGCGCACGCGTGTGTGTGTGTGTGTGCGTGCTTATGTGTGTGTGCGTGCTTATGCGTGTGTGTATATGTCTGTGCGTGCGCACGCGTGTGTGTGTTTGCGCGCACGCGCGTGTTTGTAGGTGCGTGTGTGTGTGTGTAAGCGTGTTAGCACGCGCGCGCATGTGTTTGTGTGCGCGCACGTGTTTGTGTGTGTGAGTTTGTGTTAGGGAGTGTGTGAGAACGCACACGCGTGTGTATTTTTTTGTGTGTGTGTGTGTGTGTATGTTCGTGGGTGTGTGTGAGTGGGTGCGTGCATAAGTGCGTGTGTGCGTGTGCGTGTGTGTGCGCACGCGTGCCCGTGTGTGCGTGCACATGTGTGTGTGAGGGAGTGTGCGCGCACGTGTGTGTGTGTGCGCACGCGTGTGTGTGCAAGCGTGTGTGTGTGTGTGTGCGTGCGTGTGTGAGTGTGTGTGCATGCACGCTTGTGTGTTTATGTGTGTGTGCACGTGTGTGTGTGTGTGTGTGTGTGTGTGTGTGTGTGTGTGTGTGTGTGTGTGTGTGTGTTCTTGCGTGTGTGTGCCTCTGTGTATGTGGGTGGGTGGTTGTGTGTGCGTGCGAGCGTGCGTGCGTGCGTGCGCATGTGTGTGTGTGAATGCACACGTGTTTGTATGTGCACGCACGCGCTTACGTGTGTGTTTGCGTGTGTGTGCGCACACGTGTGTGTCTATGTGTGCACGCGCGTGTGTGTGTGTGCGCGTGCATGTGTGTGTAAGTGAGTATGCGCACGCACGTGTGTGTGTGTGCGTCAGTGTGTGTGGGTGTTGTTATACGCGTGCGTGCGTGCGTGCGCATGTGTGTGTGAGCACGCACATGTGTGCGTGTGTGTGCCCGCACGTGCGTGTATGTGTGTGTGTGTGCTCGCGCTTGTGTGTGTGTGTGTGTGTGCATGCGCGCATGCGTGTGTGTGTGTATGTGCGTGCGCATGCGTGTTTGTGTAAAAGCATATGCACGTGCGCGTGTGTGTGTTTGGGTGTGCGTGCACATGTCTGTGTGTGTACGTGTGTGTGTATGTGTTTGTGTGTGTGTATGCGTGCGTGCGTGTGTGTCTGCTTGTGTGTGTACGCGCGTGTGTATGTGTGTGAGAGAGAGTGTGTGCGCACGCGTGTGTGTGTAGGTTTGTGTGTGCGCGCGCGTGTGTGTGTGCGTATGTGTGCGCGCACGTGTGTGTGTATGTCTGTGTCTGTTGGCGTGTACGCGTGCGTGCCTGAGTGCGTGTCTGCGTGCGTGTGTGTATGCGTAAAACTGTGTGTGTGGGTGCGTGAGTGCGTGCGTGAGTATGTGTGTGTGTGTGTGTGTATGCGTGAGTGTGCGCACGCGCGCGTGTTTGTTTGCGTATGTGCATGTCTGTGTGTGTGTGAGAAAGAGAGAGAGAGAGAGAGAGAGAGAGAGAGAGAGAGACAAAGTGTGTGTACACGTGTGTATGTGTGTGTGTGCGCGTGTGTGTCTGTGTGTGTTCACGCGCGCGTGTGTTTGTGCGTGCGTGCGTGCATGCATGTGTGTGCGTGGGTGCGTGCGCATGCGTGTGTGTGTGTGTGTAAGCGCATTAGCACGCGCGTGCATGTGTTTGTGTGCACACGTGTTTGTGTGTTTGTGTGTGTGAGTTTGTGTTAGAGTGTGTGTGAGCGCACACGCGTGTGTGTTTTTGCATGTGTGTGTGTGTGTGAGTGGGTGTGTGTGAGTGCGTGCGTGCATAAGTGCGTATGTGCGTGTGCGTGTGCGCGCACGCGTGTGCGTGTGTTCATGCACGTGTGTGTGAGTGAGTGTGCCCGCGCACGTGTGTTTGTGTATGTGTGCGCACGCGTGTGTGTGCAGGCGAGTGTGTGTGTGTGCGTGCGTGTGTGAGTGTGTGTGTGTGCACGCGTGTGTGTGTGTGTATGTATGTGTGCACGTGTGTGTGTGTGTGTGTGTGGGTGTTCTTGCATGTGTGTGCGTCTGTGTGTGTGGGTGGGTGTGTAGGTGTGCGTGCGTGCGTGCGCATGTGTGTGTGTGTGTGAGGGCACGTGTGTTTGTATGTGCACGCACGCGCTCGCGTGTGTATTTGCAAGTGTGTGCCCGCACGTGTGTCTCTAGGTGTGCACGTGCGCGTGTGTGTGTTTGCACGTGTGTGTAAGTAAGTATGCGTGCGCACGTGTGTGTGTGTGTGTGTGTGCGCACTTGTGTGTGCATGTGTGTGTGTGTGTGCGTGCGTGCTTGTGTGAATGTGTGCGCGCGCACTCGTGTGTGTATATGTGTGCACGCATGTGTGTGTGTGTGTGCGTCTATTTGCACGCGCGTGTGTATGCTTGCGCATGTTTATGTGTGTGTGTGTGTGTGCGTCTGTGTGTGTGGGAGTGTGTGTGTGCGGGTGTGCGTGCGCATGTGTTTGTGTGAGCGCACGTGTGTGTGTGTGTGTGCACGCGCTTATGTGTGTGTGCTTGCACATGTGTGTGTGTGCTTGCGCGCACGTGTGTGTGTGTGTGTGAGCGCACGCGCGTGTGTGTGTGTGCGTGCTTATGTGTGTGTGTGTATCTGCGTGCTTATGCGTGTGTGTGTGTGTGCACGCGTGTGTGTGAGCGCATGAGTGTGTGTGTGTGTGTGCACGCGCTTATGTGTGTGTGTGTGCGTGCACATGTGTGTGTGTGCGCGTGCGTGCATGTGTGTGTTTGTGTGTCTGCGTGTGTATGTATGTGAGAGAATGTGAGCACGCATATGTGGGTATGTGTTTGCGCGTGCGTGGGTGTGTGTGTGCGAACATGTGTGGGCGTGCACGCGGGTGTTTGTTCGCACGTGTGTGGGGGCTGTCACACCCTCGTTTTCACCCTAACTCCTCACTCATACATTCATCATATCATACATGGTGCATACCAAGCATGTGGGTTCGCAAGAGAATTTTCACTTTGAAACAAGTGTTTGAAGTTGATTCAGTGGCTAAGGAAAGCTATATCTCCACCCCGGTTTCTTTGTGGTTCTTGGCACTTGTAATTGAGAATCTTTGGTTTTTTTTTTAAAAAATTTTGGGTTAGATTTTTATTACTCATCAAAAAAAAAATTTTATGCTATTATCATACAAAATTCAGCATTCACATCCAATAAAATTCAGCATTTGTTATTATAAAAAATTCAGCATTTTGTTATTATAAAAAAAGTTCTGCATTGTTATTTTTTAAAAAAAATATACATTATCATTAATAAAATTCAGCATTATCATTATAAAAATTTAGCATTCACATCCAATAAAATTCAGCATTTGTTATTATAAAAAATTCAGCATTTTGTTATTATAAAAAAAGTTCTGCATTGTTATTAAAATATATATACATTATCATTAATAAAATCCTGCATTGTCATTACAAAAAATTCTGCATTATTCAAAATCATTACAAGGTTCCTAAAGCCTAACTTAACATTGAAAAAAATCCAACTTGTTCTTCAACTTAATCCAAACTCCATATCAAGCCGAAATTTAAGTTACAATTCAATGATAATTTTCAATTTCAAATTACAAGTCCAATATAAACAACATGTTCCTACTGCTACTTTCTTTAACATGGAGATTAAATGTGTCATCCTTTGTTTAGAGAATAGAAGTCAACAAGTCCATTCTTCCCGTAGACAAATTTCACAGCTGGTTGTTTCTTCCCGCATGGCAATTAATCTTGGTTGCTTCAATAGTACACACCCTAGCAACAACACACATAATGAGACACAATATCAAAAAACCAAAAGAGAATCAAGGGACTACTAAGAAAATACAAGCATAAACCAACAAAAAGTCAGAAACGCATAAAAGTACCACAGAAGTTCAGTTTCATAGTTTAGGGAAAAATATTGTGGCATTAAGAAAGTTGTTTACAAGCATAATTAAACAAGTCAGTTCTGAGAGAACAGGAAAGTTCAGAAGAAAGTACATCAGAGAAAATTTCACAGATTAACAGGAACATTTTTTAGCATCCCCGAAAGCAAATACAGACTTGCCAAAACGAAAAAGTTACTTCTGCTAATATTCAAAATAATAAGCCCTAATGTGTTGCTATAAAAAAGAGGGGAAACTCATCACAGAGGGGGCGACAAAAAAAAAAGAGAGAAATGTTTTGAGTAATCCGTCAAAGAAACTAGAAGACCAAGGCAACAAAGTCTGAAATCAAATCAAGAACTCAATCTAAAAAAGAAAAAAAAACGGAACTATTTCATACTCTCACCACTGTATCAACAACGCTCATAAAAAAGGAAGAAGAAGGATCGTTTGAGTTCGAAAAACATAACAGCAAGCAAAAAAAAAAAGCATTTGAGGTAATTTCCTTTTCACCTTCGTTATTATGAAATTAAAAAAAAAAAACTTTACCCTGCAATTTGCGAACCCAATCACCAAGTTGTTGCATTCGCGAAAAACTCGTAGTTTCCTATGAACTCCGATTTGGGTTATGCCGCAAACGATGTATAAGTCACTAGAGATCAAAAAAGGTAGAGATAGCTTTTGAGAGGTATTTTGAGAGTAATGTGATGAGGGGAGAGATAAGAATTCAGTAGAAATTTACGTTGTTTTTGTTATTTATTATTCCTGCCTATTTTAATTGTTTTATTTTATTTTCTTTTAATTTGAGTTAATGAGTCATCATGATAGCCTGCCATTCATACTGTCAAATGTCTCTTCCTGTATTCTCTCATCAATTTAGGGCCATGTGTAGATTTAATGCTCACCTTTTTCCAAGGCTGGTTGACCGAGAAATAATAGTGAGTAACGGCTAGTTTTTTTTTTTTGTTTTTTTTTGTTGCTGTCCAACTCTGTCCAGTTTGTAAATAAGATAAAACATGTAACACTTTTACTGAAATAGTAGTTAATTAAATAAAATAGTATATTAGGTTTAGTTAATTTTAATTTTAGAATTAACTTTAGGAATAATTTTTAGGATTAGTTTTTTTTTAAAGAAATATTTTAGAATTTAAATCTCTTTTTAGTTAGCTTAAACGTGGCAGATTTTTATGATGATAGTTAATATTTTAGGAATAATTTTTAGGATTAGTTTTTTTTTTTAAGAAATATTTTAGGATTTAAATCATTTTTAGTTAGCTTAAACGTGGCAAATTTTTAGGATGATAGTTAACATTTTAGGATTTCAATTAGTTTTTTAGGATTTTAATTATTATTTTAGTATTAGTCATTATTTTAAATTTAAGTATTAGTTATAATTTAGAATTAGAATTGTTTTAGGATTTTAGTTAATATTTTATATTTAGATTTAATATTCTAGTCAATATTTTAGGATTAAAAATAGTTTGGAACAAAATATATTAAAAAAGTTTATTATTTATATTAAACATATTTATTTAATATTAACTAATTAGAAAATTAGTTTTATTAAATATTCATGTTTAGTTTAATTAATAACTTGAATGTACAAATTTAACTCGTGTCCTCGAACCGACTAACTTGACTCTCACGATTATTGTGTGCTTGTGTTAATAATGTCATTCTAACTTTTGTTTCTAAAATTATTTTGAAAATAAACTCTCGATTTTATCGAGCCTTTTTTAACCTTGTAAGTCGGTTGCCTTGTGCACCGCCATCGACCTTGATCGCATCACTTCAAATATCTTTACAAATAATAAAACCCTTGATCCAACGTCAAGTGGTAATTTTTCTCAATAAAATCCAAAATACAATAAATATACGATTATGGTTATACGCCATGGGCTTTAAGGTGGTGGAGAAGGAATGAGAATGGAATCCTCCTACACTCGTTCCGAATATTTTGAATACAAGGCGCTCGACTTGGTTATTCGAAACATTCATCTCTATCCAAAGTCTCTAGTGTGATCCTAATTAAAAACCATTACTTTTAAAAAATTAAAAAATAAAACTCATCAAACTTCTCTTTGCCTTAGGGCGTCAATTCGAAAATCCTTTTCAAGGTGTAAAATCAACCAACAAACAACTATTTCACAAGCCTCCGAACTACGGAGCTCTGATTCTTCACTTCTTTTAAGTGAGGATACGTAGGCACAAGGGCCACAATCCTTGGCGAGCATTATAATAAAAAATCCAACCCCTTTTTTCCCAAAACAAGCAAACTCTTAGATAAAACACCCACTCAAGCAAAACAACCTAGGAGGTTCCCATCGAGTACGATGGATGCGAGGGGGTGCTAATACCTTCCCCTCGCATAACCGACTCCCGAACCCTAAGACTTGGTGGTGATGACCATGTTCTTTCCCCAAAGGTTTTATCGCTATTTCCCTTTCCCTCCTTAGGATAAATAAAATTCGATGGCGACTCTGTGTCATTTTTCGCGTAGCGACAGCTGGCGACTCTGCTGGGGACTTTTTCCTAAGCGAGTCAAGCCTAACCTAGGTCGTTTTTTGCGTGTTTGGGTTCTTTCTTTTATTTGTTTGTTTATCGTTTTTCCTTCATTCAATTGTACCTCACCTTGTTTGGTTTCATTCATCGTGGTATGAATTGGATACTTGGGCGGCAAAACTTGAGGGAAAGACTCTACACCCGAGTCTAGAGTGTTAAAATTGAGATAGGAGAGGTTGAGTAGTATGGGCTTCCGAGATGCTCATCTCGTGATAGTCGATACGAGAACCTTGCTTAGAGTATATTTCTTTGAGAATGATGGAAACCGTCAAGCTCTTGGCGTGTTGAACCAATGTTTTCTTAGGAATCTATTACTCTAAGGACCTTTTAGAACCTTAAACCATTGGCCAACTAAGATTGATGGTCACGTAGTATGGGTCCTCGAGAAGCTCTTCTCGTATGGATCAATATGAAGACCTCGTTCAGAAGAGACTTTCTTGATGGGTTTGTTGCCTGGCAATAACTGACATACGTAACAAACAAATCAAGAAAGTCCATGACTCTGAAATCCTTGTCTAGAACCTAGTGTCGACGTGTCTCGTAGTATGGGTCCCCGAGAAGCTCTTCTCGCGTGGTTCGATACGAGGACCTCATCCAAAGGAGGTTCATATGATGGAGTCATCTTCCGACATGTTCATGTCGTGTATGATGAACAGTCGTATGAACCCATGACTTTGGGACCCCTTTTAAACTCTAGATCACACCTTGTGAGAACCTTTTAATAAAGCAACCAGTGTCAGCCATATCCATACCTCGGACCTATGAACCCATATGCTCGATTCCATTCATACATCCATGCATACATACTTCATAAAAGTAAAGCTCTTAGTGTCTTGTTCTTATTGCAGATATAAGCATTTTTCAGAAGCAATCATGATAAATGTGAATTTGGGAACAATGAAGCTAAACAAAAAGACAGGCAGAAAGAGTACTTTCACTTTCAAGTACAAGGATCCTTCAATCGACAGTCTAAAAGCTCTAAGTTCCAAGATCACTCCTATCAAGCACAACAAGTTTCACTCTTCTTATGGAAGAATTTTGGATCTGTTGACAGAGAAGACGGACTTTGAAGCCCTCACAGCCTTGGCTCAATACTATGACACTCCTCTCCGTTGTTTCACCTTCGCTGACTTTCAGATAGCTCCCACTTTGGAAGAATTCGAGAAAATTCTGAATCTCTCCATCAAAGATCGCAATCCTTTTCCGAAGCTCGAAGAAGAATTCACTTTGAAGAAAGTGGCTTCTGCCTTGGGAATTCCCACAGGAGATGTGATAGCTAATTGGGCGTCCAAAGGAGCTAGGGGTTTCTCAAGGAAATTCTTAGAAGATCAAGCGTGGAAATATGCCAAAGAGGAGAATTGGGAAGTATGTGGCTCATTCTTGGCACTCTTGGTTTATGGAATTGTGATGTTCCCGAATGGGGAAAATTTTGTGGACCAAGTGGCTGTGGAAATTTTCTTGACCAGGAATCCCGTGCCTTTCCTCTTAGGTGACTTCTACCATACTCTGCATACGAGGCATACCAAAGGAGGTGGAATGTTCCTATGTTGTGCTCCGCTATTGCACAAGTGGCTAAGGACCCACATGCCCGAGAAAGGTCCTTTCGCTTCCAAGGAGCTCTCATGGCCTCAAAGATTCGCTTCACTCACCGCTAGTTCCATCATATGGTACAAGAGGGAGTGGGAGACCAAAGATATCATCTTTTCTTGTGGAGAATTTCCCAATGTACCTCTCTTGGGAACACGAGGTTGCATCAATTACAACCCGGTGTTGCTCATGAGACAATTTGGACACTCCATGGATGGTCCTCCTAAAGAAAGAGATTTGGTGCCATTCCTTGTCAATACGGCCGATCCAAATGATCCAGCTGTAAGAAAGATGAGAAGAGCATGGGTAAACATCACAAGAGGCAATCCAGATAATGGGAGAAAGAACGTCCTTGCTCGTGAACCTTATGTCAAATGGGTCAAAGAAAGAGTAAAAGAGGTCAGATTACCTTTCGTCTTCGATGCATCTGCTTTTTTACCAAATCCCGAGCCTGAGCCAATCTTACCCGAAGATATGGAGAAACTTAAGGCTAAAGTCCAAGAACTTGAAGATGAGAACACTCAGCTTCGAATTCAACTCAACGAAACTAAGCAGAAAAGCGAAGCTTGGGAAGACAAAAGCAAAGAGTTGAAAGAAAAGTTTGAGGATAGCAAGAAGAGGGCTAGGGAAGAAAAAGGAAAGAAAGAATGGGTTGGTGGAGCACTCAAAAGCGCCAACGCCGACTTGGACCACCAAAATGAAAAATTGGACCAAGTGTGGCGAAAGGTTAGAGACTTAGAGAACGATGTAAGAATAGCCACCCAGATGAAGAAAGATGAAAGGGAAAAGTTTGAAGCTCAAATTCACAAATTGAAAGGTATCATGAAAGGTTGCGAAAATCAGCTAGCTCATGCACTATTGGAAAAGGAAAGCGCACAACGAGATTTTGTACAAGCGGAGTACCAGTTGGGTAGAGCTATCGAGGAAATCAAAAGATTGAAAGACGGAATCTATGATGAGCTGTACTTAGAGCTACAAGATAGTTGTCATTATTGGGAAGAAAGTTGTCGTCAAGCCGAAGCTGCTGTACTTCAAAGAGATGACATTGTCCATGATCTCCAAATTCTCTATGAGGAGTGGAAGAACAAATTCATGAACTTGGCAGGATTCTCCAACTTTGTGCTTCAGCAAATCCCCGAAAGATTGAAGGTGGCTGACCAAGTAATGACTCCTGAAAACACTCCTGTACCCGTGTTCGACTTTGTGAAGTTTTGCAAAGAAACAATAGGGGAACTTGTTACAGATTTGGAGGCGGTTCGTAGAGCTCAAGGAGTCACTTTTAGGGTTGACTTGTAATTTGAAGTGTATCTCTTGTATTTTGTATTTGAACTTGGCCTTGAGCCTTAATGAAGTGAAAGTTTTTGTTCCATTATGTCTCTTCTGATTAATTGCAATGGAAAATGTTTATAGTCTTAACGATAACTAATAAGGTTACTAAGAGCTTTGTGCATAGCATTTTTGTTTCATATGCATCATTTTGCATTCCATAAAACAAAACAAAAAAAAAACTTACCAAAACACTTGACCTCCTTTCGCAGTAAACAAGCTGACTTCCTGGCATCCTTACTACACTCGTGGAAAGCAAAGATTACTAATGGATCAAATCGAGCAGAATCAAGCCGCTTTCAAGGAAGAGATGATCCACATGAAGGCTCAGATGGGCCAGCTGATGGAAGTCATTCAAGCTATGGCTAAAGGTCAAGAAGAAATGAAACAAGCTATGGAGAAAAACGCTACCAACACTCCTACCCCTACTACTGCCGGTTCAACCCCCACTCCTGATGGAGTCATTCCTACTCCTGCGAGTGCAATTCCCATTCTTGGTGGAACAGTCCCTATTCCTGTTGGCACAGGCGCGATCCACACTCCTGGTAGTGGTACGACTACTATCCCAATCCACTTGGATGGCCACGAAGGTTTCTACAACCCTCCCGAATTCTTGGATGTAGACACTTCTGGAGCACCAACTAGCGATCTGGAAAAGAAAGTACTTGCTTTGCAAGAGACAGTCAAAGGACTACAAGGCCCAAGCACTTTTGGGTTAGATGCTGCGGATATGTGTTTGGTACCCGGTGTGAAGATTCCTCTCAAGTTCAAAGTCCCCGACTTTGAAAAATACAAAGGGACCAGCTGTCCCCGAACTCACATCAGATCATATTGTAGGAAAATGGCTGCCTACTCCGACGACGAAAAATTGCTAATGCATTTCTTTCAAGATAGCCTCAGCGGGGCATCTCTTGAATGGTATATGCAGTTGGAGGGCACGTATATCAAGACGTGGAAGGAGTTAGCCGAAGCATTTATGAAACATTACCAGTACAACTCTGATATGGCACCTAATCGGACACAGCTCCAAGGGTTGAATCAAAAATCTGGTGAAGCATTCAAAGATTACGCGCAAAGGTGGAGGGACTTAGCTGCTAGAGTCCAGCCTCCTCTTCTTGAAAGAGAATTGACCGATATGTTCATGGGGACTCTTCAAGGTCCATTCCTAGAACGATTGGCTGGATGCACATCTTCTGTGTTTTCAGATTTAGTGATGGCCGGTGAAAGGATCGAAAATATGATAAAGATCGGAAAGATTCAAATTGCTGATGGAGCTTCTGGCGGATCGAAAAAGCCATACCAAGGTTTTGCAAGAAAAAGAGAGGGCGAGACGAGCGCTGCCTTGATGGATAAGGGGAAGGCCAAAGCATACCAAGGCCCTTATCATCATGTGGCCGCTGTTACTCCGAGTCAACCTCTTGCTATATCCGCAAGTCAACCAACTGTTCAAGTCCCCTACCAACAACAGCGACAAGGTTACTATCAAGGTCCCCCAAGACAAAGGAGACCCGAGAAAAGATTTGATCCCATTCCAACAACATACGCTAGGTTGCTTCCACTTTTGCTAAAGGGTTCATTGGTGCAGTTGAGGGAGATGAAGGCTCCCCCAGCTATTCTGCCTCCCGGTTATGATGCGAACGCCCGTTGCGAGTTTCATTCAGGAGCTCCCGGACATAATATTGAAAATTGTAAAACTCTGAAATACGTGGTGCAAGATCTCATCGATTCAAAGGCCATTAACTTCACCAAGAACACTCCCAATGTGACTCGTAATCCAATGCCTCACCATGCTACAAACATGGTCGAAGAATCAAAAGGGAAGAAGTTGGTGTCAAATGTTGATGAGCTGAAAACCCCATTTGCAGTTGTGAAAGAGCAATTGTTGTTGAAGAACATTATCCCAGGATGTACCAAGGATTGTCGACACTGTTTGAAAGATCCCCAAAGCTGTCTCGAATTAAAGATGGGCATTCAAAGTTTGATAGATCAAGGCGTCATGTTAGTGGAACAAATATCTAATGCTGAAGAAGTAGCAACTCTTGATATTCCCTATGATCCGATGGAGTTTACTTATGATGAAGAGCTGTTGAACAATCCGTATGGTCAGAACCGTGTACCGTTGACGATTCCGTATGAACAACCACGTATTCCTCTAACAATTAAATGTGATGAAGATTGGTATCCTGTCCAAATTCCGATGCAAATTCCATATGATGTTCCATGTGATCAGCCTCATGCGCTTTTGGAAATCCCTTGTGATTATGACTGGCATTCTATTCAAACCCCGTACAATCAAGTTCGCGAACCATTGCAGATATTGTATGATCAAGTAGAGATTCCACTGTCTCCACCTTCACTTGCTCCGTTAGTGATATCTACGCCTGCTCCTTTTCCTTTTGAGAGCACCAAGGCTGTCCCTTGGAAATATGAGCCGACTGTTTACATTAAGGGAGAGAAAGTGGATGAAGATGTTGTGAAAGCTGGTAGCTCCGTAGAGAACATTGTGGGAACTGGTGGTGTCACTAGAAGTGGTCGAATCTTTTCTCCACCACCTATCAACAGCGGTGACAATACAAAGAAAAATACTGTTGAACCAAGCTCCAATGAAGCGGAGGAATTTCTAAGAATCATTCAGAAAAGTGATTACAAAGTGATCGATCAGCTCAATCAAACTCCCTCAAAGATATCCATGCTATCATTATTAATGTGTTCGAAAGCCCATCAAGAAGCACTGTTAAAATTCTTGAAGACTGCTCACGTGCCAGAAGAGATATCAGTGGTGCAGTTTGAAGAAGTGGTGGGGAATATAACATCAACCCATATCTTGAGCTTTAATGATAGTGAACTACCTCCCGAAGGTAAGAACCATAACAAGGCCTTACACATTACCATAGAATGTGTAGATGTTATATTCTCTAGAGTACTTGTCGATACTGGATCATCATTGAATGTGTTACCAAAGAGCTCGTTGAACAAGCTATCAATTGAAGGACTTGTGATGAAGCCAAGTCAAACCATTGTAAAAGCTTTTGATGGGGCTACGAGAACTGTGATAGGCGAAGTTGATCTCCCAATCAAGATTGGACCTCATACCTTTATCATTACATTCTATGTAATGGATATCTATCCCGCTTATAGCTGCCTTCTTGGTCGTCCGTGGATTCATTTGGCAGGCGCCGTAACTTCAACCCTGCATCAAAGGATTAAATTTATGATCAACAATCAGATGGTCGTCATTGAGGGCGAATCCGATGTGCTTATAAGCCATCTTGCTTCTTTTCGCTATATTGAAATAGGAGGGGAGGTGCACGAGACCCCATTCCAAGCGTTTGATGTGATAAGCGTGGAGATGATTCCTGTTAAGGAGGAGGAAAAGAAATCAGAAAGGTTCGGATCCCCTATGGTTACATGGAAAGATGCAAAAACTGTAATTGAGGTTGGTCACCCTAAAGGTTGGGGTAGAGTGTTGGAGCTTCCCATCAACAAAAACAGAACTGGTTTGGGTTATTCTGGCAATCAGGTAGTGCAGCAGAAGACAATCATGGACAAAAGCAAAGGTCTCATTCCCCCAGTAGCCTTTGTAAGCGGTGGACATATGGTGGATGATCATGTAGCTGTCGTGGAGGCTGAGGACGATGCGTTAAAGGAGGTCTGCATGGTGTACCCCAAGGCACCAAATCAACAACTCAACAATTGGACTGTCGTGGAGATACCAGAGGTCACCTTGATTAAGGAGTAATTTTCTTTGTTTTTCTTTCAAATCCTATGCTCTGCCCAAGGCATAAGGATTATTTTGTAGGGCCCCCATGTTTTCAATCAATGTTTTATCATGAATGAAGTAAACTTTTGCATTCAATTGTGTTCCCTGTCTTTCTTTTATTTTTTGCATAAATAAATGGCAATGTTTTCGTGCATTTTCATTTTTTTCATTTTTTTTTCTTTCATTTTTTCTCAAAATAAAGCATAAAATCACCAATCATGCAGATCAACCCTGGATTCCATTGATAACGATACTGCTACGGTTCCATATGACTTTGACAACCCAATCTACCATGCCGATGAGGATGGTGAAGAAGATGGTGAGCTCCCCGAGGAGTTGGCCAGATTATTAAAGCAAGAATCCAAGGTCATTCAACCGCATCAAGAATCAGTAGAAGTTGTCAATCTCGGAACTGAGGAAGATAAGAAAGAGGTCAAGGTGGGCGCTTCTCTAGAAGATGGTGTGAAGAGAAGACTGATTGAGCTCCTGCGCACGTATGCAGATGTGTTCGCTTGGTCATACCAAGACATGCCCGGACTGGATTCTGACATTGTGATGCATAAACTGCCACTCAAAGAGGATTGCCCACCTATAAAGCAAAAGATGAGACGAACTCGACCTGACATGGCCCTTAAGATTAAGGAGGAAGTGCAAAAGCAGCTTGATGCCGGATTCTTGGCCGTATCAAAATACCCTCGATGGGTCGCCAACATTGTACCTGTTCCTAAAAAAGATGGCAAGGTGAGGATGTGTGTCGACTACCGAGACCTGAATAGAGCCAGTCCAAAAGATGATTTTCCATTGCCACATATTGATGTATTAGTGGATAATACAGCTCAATTCTCTGTATTCTCTTTCATGGATGGTTTCTCCGGATACAACCAAATCAAAATGGCTCCGGAGGATATGGAGAAGACTACCTTCATAACCCCTTGGGGAACCTTCTGCTATAAAGTTATGCCATTTTGTCTAAAGAACGCTGGCGCGACATATCAACGAGCGATGGTAACTCTCTTTCATGATATGATTCATAAAGAGATCGAAGTGTACGTCGACGATATGATTGCAAAATCCCAAACTGAAGAGGAGCATCTCATCCATTTGGAAAAGCTGTTTACAAGGCTAAGAAAGTTCAGGCTAAGGCTCAATCCGAGTAAATGCACTTTTGGGGTAAGATCTGGTAAATTGCTAGGTTTTATCGTGAGCCAAAAGGGAATTGAGGTCGATCCTGACAAAGTAAAAGCTATCCAAGATATGCCGGCTCCGAGGACAGAGAAGGAGGTTCGTGGTTTCTTAGGGAGATTAAACTACATCGCTAGATTCATATCTCACCTAACAACCACATGTGAGCCAATATTCAAGTTGCTTCGCAAGGATCAAGCGATCGTGTGGAATAACAACTGCCAAAAAGCATTTGAGAAAATTAAAGAATATCTGCAAGAGCCACCGATCTTGATACCTCCCGTGCCAGGAAGACCACTCATCATGTACTTGACCGTTCTGGAAGGATCTATGGGATGCGTGTTGGGGCAACATGACGAAACAGGTAGAAAGGAGCATGCCATTTACTACTTGAGCAAAAAGTTCACTGACTGTGAAACGAGGTACTCAATGTTGGAAAAGACATGTTGCGCGCTCGCATGGGCTGCCAAACGCTTGAGGCAGTATATGTTGACCCATACCACATTGTTGATATCAAAGATGGATCCAGTCAAATACATCTTCGAAAAGCCTGCTCTCACCGGACGAGTAGCCCGTTGGCAGATGGTATTAACAGAATATGACATCCAGTACGTCTCACAAAAAGCTATCAAAGGGAGTGTGTTATCTGATTATCTTGCCCATCAACCCGTGGAAGATTACCAGCCCATGCGCTTTGACTTCCCTGATGAGGATATCATGTTTGTCAGAGACTATGCAACATTAGGACCAAATGACGGACCCGAACTAGGATCGCGATGGACGCTTGTGTTCGATGGCGCCGCAAATGCTCAAGGCAATGGAATAGGGGCAATCATTACATCTCCTACTGGTTTCCATATTCCATTCACCGCAAGGTTATGTTTCGAGTGTACCAACAATATGGCAGAATATGAGGCCTGTATCTTCGGAATTGAAGCCGCTATTGATCATGGAATCAAGATTTTGGAAGTGTATGGGGACTCCGCATTAGTAATCAGTCAAGTCAAAGGTGATTGGGAAGCACGCGATAGCAAACTGGTTCCATATCGGGATCACGTCTTGAAGTTAATCCCATATTTTGACGAGATTACTTTCAATCACATCCCTAGAGAAAGTAATCAACTGGCAGACGCCCTTGCCACATTGTCATCCATGTTCAAGGTTAAATGGAAAAATGAGGCACCCTCCATCCGTATTGAATATCTTGACGAGCCTGCCCACTGTCTGGAAGCGGAGTTAATAATCGATGATCAACCTTGGTTTTATGATATCAAAAGATATCTAGAAAAGCAAGAATATCCATAAAATGTTTCCATCACAGACAAGAAGTATTTAAGAAGGCTTTCCTCTAAATTCTTCTTAAGCGGAGATGTGCTTTACAAGCGGAACTATGACTCGGTCCTGCTCAGATGCGTGGATAGACACGAAGCCGACCGAATCATAAATGAAATCCATGAAGGCTCTTTTGGTACGCATGCCAGTGGACACACGATGGTTAAGAAGATTTTGAGGGCTGGTTATTATTGGTTGACAATGGAGACTGATTGCTACCGTCACGTGCAAACATGCCACAAATGTCAGATCTATGCAGATAGGATTCATGTGCCACCAGTTCCTTTAAATGTATTGACATCGCCTTGGCCCTTCGCCATGTGGGGCATAGATGTGATCGGACGCATCGAGCCAACTGCTTCAAACGGTCATCGTTTCATCTTAGTGGCCATTGACTACTTCACTAAATGGGTGGAAGCCGCATCATATGCCAATGTCACCAAACAAGTGGTCACTCGCTTTATCAAGAAAGAAATCATTTGTCGTTATGGGGTCCCAAATAAAATCATTACTGATAATGGTTCAAACCTCAATAACAAGATGATGAAGGAATTGTGCGAAAGCTTCAAGATCGAGCACCACAACTCATCACCATATCGCCCAAAGATGAATGGCGCTGTTGAGGCAGCAAACAAAAATATCAAGAAGATTGTTCAGAAAATGGTGAAGACATACAAAGATTGGCACGAAATGCTACCATTTGCTTTACATGGTTACCGTACTTCAGTGCGAACTTCTACTGGGGCAACTCCATTTTCTCTCGTATACGGCATGGATGCAGTACTCCCCGTTGAGGTAGAAATTCCTTCCCTGAGAATTCTGACCGATGTCAAGCTCGATGAAGCAGAGTGGATAAAGGCGAGATTTGATCAACTTAATCTCATTGATGAAAAGCGCATGACAGCCATCTGTCATGGCCAGCTTTACCAAAAGCGGTTGAAAAGGGCGTTTGACAAGAAAGTTCGTCCTCGAGATTTCGAGGTGGGAGACTTGGTACTGAGAAAGATTCTGCCAATCCACACAGACCCAAGGGGCAAATGGACACCTAACTATGAGGGGCCATATGTTGTGAAGAAGATCTTCTCGGGAGGAGCCTTGATATTATCCAACATGGACGATGAAGATCTGTCATCCCCTGTAAATGCAGACGCAGTCAAAAAATACTATGCTTGAAAATGAACCCGGTGGACAACAAAAAGAAAAGTCCAGGCAAAAATTAGGGTTAAAATAAATGAAAAAAATAATAATACCCGATAAGTTGAAAACCCTTAGGGGCGACTTAGGCAAAAAAGGGTATCCCGGTAGACTGAAAACCCGAAAGGGCGGTCTAGGCAAAAGTTAGGGAATCTTTAAAGAAAAAAACTGCGATCTGCGAAAAGTCTGTAAGCTCATCATCAGAACAAAGAGAGCTCCACACGAGAAAGATCAATCCAATCACCTTCCTCAGAAGCAACGTACGAGAAATCCCAAAATCATAAGGATCATAGCAGAATTGGAACTCAATGGAAATCCGATCTTTGTTCTCATTGCCATTGTACCTTTTGTCACATTTTTGCAATTACCTCTTTTAGGAATTGTATCCTTATGTAAAATTACCCATTTATGGGTCACTTTATCATCAATAAAATCTTTCTCATCAATTTGTGCTTCATTTTTTTTACTCTTTATGTTTGTTTGCAAAAAGGTAGAATTTTCATTCTTAATAAATATTGCATTGAGAATTATGGGGTAACAATAATGATGACAAAAGAAAGCATAAGATTTCTCTAATCAAGGTGTATGAAACATAAACACGATCCCTAGTGAAGTCGCTAGGTACACAAAGCCTCGTTAAATCACAAGGTTCACCGGAACACAACCAAGTCAGGGGCAACCCAACTGACCAGCACAACTTGTCTAATAAGACCATCTGAAAAGGATCCAAATTTTGTCACCAGGAAGTCGGGAAGTTAAACTTGACGCCCCAAAACTAAAGCCCAATCACTTGGCACAAATCATCGCCCCTAACCTCCACGTCCCTGACATTTTTGCATACATGCTGCATCATTACATGCGTGCTTAGCCAGTCATTTCTAAAAATACAAATTTCCTATGGACATCCTGGTATGATCCTTTAAGATGATTATTTCCCTCAACTTATCTTTTGTGAGTTTGTTCGTGCCTTTTTCACGAAGTATCTCAACTTCCCTTCCGTAAATCTTTTCGTGCCTTTTCACGAAGTATCTCAACTTCCCTTCCGTAAATCTTTTCGTGCCTTTTCACGAAGTATCTCAGCTTACCTTTTATGAGTCTTTTTGAAATATCTCCACTTTGCCTTTTGCAACAGATTCAACTTACCTTTAGTAAGACCTCTCGCACCTTTTATACAGATTCTTGTCAGCTTACCTTTTGTAAGTGTCCTCTCTATCTTTTGTAGAAGGAATTCTTTTCCTAACCTTTTGTTCAGGAATATTTTCTGCTTTTTGCAGAAGAAAGTGCGATCAATCTCTCCTAAAAGAGTCTCCTATCTACCTTTTGTAGAAGGAATATTTCTCCTAACCTTTTGTCCAGGAGTCTTGTCTACCTTTTGTAGAAGGAATTTTTCTCCTAACCTTTTGTTCTGGAGTCCTTTCTGCCGTAACAGAAGGAAATACGATCGTATTCTCCCAAGGGATTTTCCTCTATTTGACGTAGAAGGAGTATTTTGTCTTCAAACCTTTTGTTTCGGAGTCCTATCTACCTTTTGTAGAAGGAAACATTTTCTCCAAGCCTTTTGTTCGGGATTCCTTCTTGCCTTTTGTAAGAGGAAAATTAGTTTTTAGAGTCCTCTCTATCTTTCGTAGAAGGAATATCTCACAATCATTTATTTTTTGAGTCCTCTCTATCTTTCGTAGAAGGAATATCTCATATTTCTATATCTCCTAAGTCCTCTCTATCTTTTGTAGAAGGAATATCTCTTGGCCAATTATGATTCCCTATTACGAGGTGTCTCCTCTTCCGGCTGACAAATCACTCATGTTCATTCTGCACTGCATCTCAAGCACACCATCATATCTCCCTTAACCCTTGTTCACTAATAGACACCTTTTTCAAACCATTTTGCTAACTGTCTACTTTCATCCCACACCTCTCTAGTTGAAAATCTCGAGTATTCTAGTATTTAATCTACCTTGATCTTGAATATCGGAGAACCGTTATCTCTCATACCTTCAAGATCAAGAAGATTAAATAGGGGCAGCTGTCACACCCTCGTTTTCACCCTAACTCCTCACTCATACATTCATCATATCATACATGGTGCATACCAAGCATGTGGGTTCGCAAGAGAATTTTCACTTTGAAACAAGTGTTTGAAGTTGATTCAGTGGCTAAGGAAAGCTATATCTCCACCCCGGTTTCTTTGTGGTTCTTGGCACTTGTAATTGAGAATCTTTGGTTTTTTTTTTTAAAAATTTTGGGTTAGATTTTTATTACTCATCAAAAAAAATTTTTTATGCTATTATCATACAAAATTCAGCATTCACATCCAATAAAATTCAACATTTGTTATTATAAAAAATTCAGCATTTTGTTATTATAAAAAAAGTTCTGCATTGTTATTTTTTTAAAAAAATATACATTATCATTAATAAAATTCAGCATTATCATTATAAAAATTTAGCATTCACATCCAATAAAATTCAGCATTTGTTATTATAAAAAATTCAGCATTTTGTTATTATAAAAAAAGTTCTGCATTGTTATTAAAATATATATACATTATCATTAATAAAATCCTGCATTGTCATTACAAAAAATTCTGCATTATTCAAAATCATTACAAGGTTCCTAAAGCCTAACTTAACATTGAAAAAAATCCAACTTGTTCTTCAACTTAATCCAAACTCCATATCAAGCCGAAATTTAAGTTACAATTCAATGATAATTTTCAATTTCAAATTACAAGTCCAATATAAACAACATGTTCCTACTGCTACTTTCTTTAACATGGAGATTAAATGTGTCATCCTTTGTTTAGAGAATAGAAGTCAACAAGTCCATTCTTCCCGTAGACAAATTTCACAGCTGGTTGTTTCTTCCCGCATGGCAATTAATCTTGGTTGCTTCAATAGTACACACCCTAGCAACAACACACATAATGAGACACAATATCAAAAAACCAAAAGAGAATCAAGGGACTACTAAGAAAATACAAGCATAAACCAACAAAAAGTCAGAAACGCATAAAAGTACCACAGAAGTTCAGTTTCATAGTTTAGGGAAAAATATTGTGGCATTAAGAAAGTTGTTTACAAGCATAATTAAACAAGTCAGTTCTGAGAGAACAGGAAAGTTCAGAAGAAAGTACATCAGAGAAAATTTCACAGATTAACAGGAACATTTTTTAGCATCCCCGAAAGCAAATACAGACTTGCCAAAACGAAAAAGTTACTTCTGCTAATATTCAAAATAATAAGCCCTAATGTGTTGCTATAAAAAAGAGGGGAAACTCATCACAGAGGGGGCGACAAAAAAAAGAGAGAGAAATGTTTTGAGTAATCCGTCAAAGAAACTAGAAGACCAAGGCAACAAAGTCTGAAATCAAATCAAGAACTCAATCTAAAAAAAAAAAAAAACGGAACCATTTCATACTCTCACCACTGTATCAACAACGCTCATAAAAAAGGAAGAAGAAGGATCGTTTGAGTTCGAAAAACATAACAGCAAGCAAAAAAAAAAAGCATTTGAGGTAATTTCCTTTTCACCTTCGTTATTATGAAATTAAAAAAAAAAACTTTACCCTGCAATTTGCGAACCCAATCACCAAGTTGTTGCATTCGCGAAAAACTCGTAGTTTCCTATGAACTCCGATTTGGGTTATGCCGCAAACGATGCATAAGTCACTAGAGATCAAAAAAGGTAGAGATAGCTTTTGAGAGGTATTTTGAGAGTAATGTGATGAGGGGAGAGATAAGAATTCAGTAGAAATTTACGTTGTTTTTGTTATTTATTATTCCTGCCTATTTTAATTGTTTTATTTTATTTTCTTTTAATTTGAGTTAATGAGTCATCATGATAGCCTGCCATTCATACTGTCAAATGTCTCTTCCTGTATTCTCTCATCAATTTAGGGCCATGTGTAGATTTAATGCTCACCTTTTTCCAAGGCTGGTTGACCGAGAAATAATAGTGAGTAACGGCTAGTTTTTTTTTTTTTGTTTTTTTTTTGTTGCTGTCCAACTCTGTCCAGTTTGTAAATAAGATAAAACATGTAACACTTTTACTGAAATAGTAGTTAATTAAATAAAATAGTATATTAGGTTTAGTTAATTTTAATTTTAGAATTAACTTTAGGAATAATTTTTAGGATTAGTTTTTTTTTAAAGAAATATTTTAGAATTTAAATCTCTTTTTAGTTAGCTTAAACGTGGCAGATTTTTATGATGATAGTTAATATTTTAGGATTAATTTTAGGAATAATTTTTAGGATTAGTTTTTTTTTTAAGAAATATTTTAGGATTTAAATCATTTTTAGTTAGCTTAAACGTGGCAAATTTTTAGGATGATAGTTAACATTTTAGGATTTCAATTAGTTTTTTAGGATTTTAATTATTATTTTAGTATTAGTCATTATTTTAAATTTAAGTATTAGTTATAATTTAGAATTAGAATTGTTTTAGGATTTTAGTTAATATTTTATATTTAGATTTAATATTCTAGTCAATATTTTAGGATTAAAAATAGTTTGGAACAAAATATATTAAAAAAGTTTATTATTTATATTAAACATATTTATTTAATATTAACTAATTAGAAAATTAGTTTTATTAAATATTCATGTTTAGTTTAATTAATAACTTGAATGTACAAATTTAACTCGTGTCCTCGAACCGACTAACTTGACTCTCACGATTATTGTGTGCTTGTGTTAATAATGTCATTCTAACTTTTGTTTCTAAAATTATTTTGAAAATAAACTCTCGATTTTATCGAGCCTTTTTTAACCTTGTAAGTCGGTTGCCTTGTGCACCGCCATCGACCTTGATCGCATCACTTCAAATATCTTTACAAATAATAAAACCCTTGATCCAACGTCAAGTGGTAATTTTTCTCAATAAAATCCAAAATACAATAAATATACGATTATGGTTATACGCCATGGGCTTTAAGGTGGTGGAGAAGGAATGAGAATGGAATCCTCCTACACTCGTTCCGAATATTTTGAATACAAGGCGCTCGACTTGGTTATTCGAAACATTCATCTCTATCCAAAGTCTCTAGTGTGATCCTAATTAAAAACCATTACTTTTAAAAAATTAAAAAATAAAACTCATCAAACTTCTCTTTGCCTTAGGGCGTCAATTCGAAAATCCTTTTCAAGGTGTAAAATCAACCAACAAACAACTATTTCACAAGCCTCCGAACTACGGAGCTCTGATTCTTCACTTCTTTTAAGTGAGGATACGTAGGCACAAGGGCCACAATCCTTGGCGAGCATTATAATAAAAAATCCAACCCCTTTTTTCCCAAAACAAGCAAACTCTTAGATAAAACACCCACTCAAGCAAAACAACCTAGGAGGTTCCCATCGAGTACGATGGATGCGAGGGGGTGCTAATACCTTCCCCTCGCATAACCGACTCCCGAACCCTAAGACTTGGTGGTGATGACCATGTTCTTTCCCCAAAGGTTTTATCGCTATTTCCCTTTCCCTCCTTAGGATAAATAAAATTCGATGGCGACTCTGTGTCATTTTTCGCGTAGCGACAGGGGCGCACACGGGTGTGTGTGTGAAAGCGCACGCGCGCACGCATGTGTTTTTGTGTATGTGCGTGTGCGCGCGCGTGTGTGTGGGTGCGTGAGTGCGTTTGTGTATGTGTGTGTGTACACACGCGCGTGTGTGTGCGTGCGCATGTGTATGTGTAAGCGCGTTAGCACGCGCGCTCATGTGTTTGTATGTGCGCACGTGTTTGTGTGTGTGTGAGTTTGTGTTAGAGAGTGTTTGTGTGAGCGCACACGAGTGTGTGTTTTTATGTGTATGTGTGTGTGTGTGTTTTCGTGGGTGTGTGTGAGTGGGTGCGTGCCAAAGTGCGTGCGTGCGTGTGTGCACGCGTGCCCGTGGGTGCGTGCACGTGTGTGTGTGAGTGACTGTGCGCGTAAGAGTATGTGTGTCTGCGCACGCGTGGTTGTGCCAGCGTGTGCGTGCGTGTGTGAGTATGTGTGCACGCACGCGTGTGTGTATATGTGTGCGCGCACGCGTGTGTGTGTATGTGTGTGCGCACGTGTGTGTGTGTGTGTTCTTGCGTGTGTGTGCGTCTATGTGTGTGGGTGGGTGTGTGTGTGCGTGCGTGCGTGCGTGCGTGCGTGCGTGTGCATGTGTGTGTGTGAGCGCACACGTGTTTGTATGTGCACGCACGCGCTCGCGTGTGTGTTTGCGTGTTTGTGCGCGCACGTGTGTGTCTATGTGTGCACGTGCGTGTGTGTGCGCGCATGCGTGTGTGTGTGTGTGTGCGTGCATGTGTGAGTGTGTGTGCACGCACGCGTGTGTGTGTATGTGTGCGCGCATGTGTGTGTGAGAGAGAGAGAGAGAGAGAAAGAGTGTGTGCGAATGCGTGTTTGTGTGTGTGTGTGTGTGCGTGCGTGTGTGTGTGTGTCTATATGCACGCGCGTGTTTATGTGCATGTGTGTGTGTGTCGGTGTGTGTGGGTGTGTAAATGCGCGTGCGTGCGTGCGCATGTGTGTGTGTGCACGCGTATGTGTATGTGTGTGTGTGTGGGTGTGCGTGTGTGTGTGAGTGTGTGTGCACACGTGCGTATATGTGTGAGTGTGTGCGCACGCGTATGTATGTGTGTGTGTGTGGGGGTGTGCGGGTGTGTGTGTGTGTGTGCATGCGCGCATGTGTGTGCATGTGTGTATGCGTGTTAGTGTGTGTGCGTACGAGCGTGCATGTGTGTGTATGTGCGTGCGCATGCGTGTTTGTGTGAAAGCATACGCACGTGCGCGTGTGTGTGTTTGGGTGTGCGCACACATGTGTGTGTGTATGTGTGTGTGTGTGTGTGTGTGTTTGTGTGTGTGTGTGTGTGCACGTGTGTGTGCGTGTGTGCGCGTGCGTGCATGTGTGCGTGTGCGTTTGTGTGTGCACGTGCGTGCGTGTGTGTTTGTGTATCTGAGTGTGCGCACGCGTGCGTATGCGTGTGTGTGTGTGCCCGCGCGTGTGTTGCACGCGTGTGTTCCTATTTAGGTGTCTGCACGTGTGTGTGTGTGTGTTTGTATGCGCGGACGTGCGCGCGCATTTGTGTGTGTGTGAAAGACTGTGAGCATGTGTGTGTGTGTGCGTGTGTGTGTAAGTGTGTGTGCGCGTGTCCGCACGTGTGTGTGTATGAGAGAGAGTGGGCACACGTGTGTGTGTGTGTGTGTGCGTGCACGTGTGTGTGCGTGTGTGTGTGCGTGCGCACGTGTGTGTGTGCTTGTGTGCGTGTGTGTCTGCGTGTGTGTGTGTGTGTACGTGCACACGCGCACGTGTGTGTGTGTTTATGTGTGTGCGCGCGTGTGTGTGCGTGTGTGTACGTGTACACTCGCACTTGTGTGTGTATGTCTGTGTTTATTTACGTGTACGTGTGCGTGCATGAGTGCGTGTTTGCGCGTGTGTGTGTGTGGGTGTGTGCGTGCGTGCATAAGTGTGTATGTGTGTGTGTGTGAGTGTGCACACGCGCGTGTGTGTGCGCATGTGCATGTGCATGTCTGTGTGTGTGTGTGAGAGAGACAGAGAGAAAGTGTGCGCACGCGTGTGTATTTGTGTGTGTGCGCGTGTGTGTCTGTGTGTGTACACGCGCGCGTGTGTGTGCCTGTGAGTGTATGCATGTGTGTGTGTGTTTGTGCGTGCGTGAGTGTGTGCATGTGTGTGTGGGTACGTGCGCATGCGTGTGTGTGTGTGTGTAAGCGCGTTAGCACGCGCGTGCATGTGTTTGTGTGCGCGCACGTGTTTGTGTGTTTGTGTGTGTGTGTGAGTTTGTGTTAGAGATTGTGTGTGAGCGCACACGCGTGTGTGTTTTTGCGTGTGTGTGTGTGTGTGTTCGTGGGTGTGTGTGAGTGCGTGCATGCATAAGTGTGTGCATGCGTATGCGTGTGTGTGCGCACGCGTATGCGTGTGTGTGTGCATGTGTGTGTGAGTGAGTGTGCGCGCGCACGTGTGTGTGTGTGTGCGCACGCGTGTGTGTGCAAGCGTGTGTGTGTGCATGCGTGTGTGTGTGAGTGTGTGTGTGCGCACGCATGTGTGTGTATGTGTGTGCGCACGTGTGTGTGTGTGTGTGTGTGTGTGAGTGTGTGTTCTTGCGTCTGTGTGCGTCTGTGTGTGTGGGAGGGTGTGTGTGTGTGCGTGTGTGTGTGCGTGCGTGCGTGTGCATGTGTGTGTGTGAGCGCACGCGTGTTTGTATGTGCACGCATGCGCTCGCGTGTGTGTTTGCAAGTGTGTGCCCGCATGTGTGTCTCTATGTGTGCACGCGCGCGTGTGTGTGTGTGTGTGTGCACGTGTGTGTAAGTAAGTATGTGCCCGCACGTGTGTGTGCATGCGTGTGTATGTGTGCGTGTGTGCTTGTGTGAGTGTGTGCGCGCGCACGTGTTTGTGTATATGTGTGCGCGCATATGTGTGTTTGTGTGCGCGTGCATGTGTGTTTATTTGCACACGCGTGTTTATGTGCGTGTGTGTGTTCTTGCGTTTGTGTGTGCGTTTGTATGTGTGTGTGTGTGTGTGCATGGGTGTGCATGCGCATGTGTGTGTGTGTGAGTGCACGCGTGTGTGTGTGTGTGTGTGTGTGTACACGTGTGTGTGTGTGTGCACGCGCTTATGTGTGTGTGTGCTTGCACATGTCTGTGTGTGTGTGAGCGCACGCGCGTGTGTGTGTGTGTGTGCAAGCTTGTGTGTGTGTGTGTGTGTGCTTATGCATGTGTGTGTGCACGCGTGTGTGTGTGTGTGTGCACGCGCTTATGTGTGTGTGTGTGCGTGCGTGCGCGCATGTGTGTGTGTGTTTGTGTGTCTGTGTGTGTATGTATGCGAGAGAATGTGAGCACGCATGTGTGTGTATGTGTTTGCGCGTGCGTGGGTGTGTGTGTGCGCACATGTGTGGGCGCGCACGCGAGTGTGTATGCGCACGTGTGTGGGCGCGCACGCGGGTGTGTGTGCGCACGTGTGTGGGCGCGCACGCGGGTGTGTTTGCGCACGTGTGCGGGCGCGCACGCGGGTGTGTGTGTGAAAGCGCACGCGCGCACGCATGTGTGTGTGTGTGTGTGCGCGTGTGTGTGTGGATGCGTGAGTACGTTTGTGTATGTGTGTGTGTGCGCACGCGTGTGTGTGTTTGTGTGTGTTCGTGGGTGTGTGTGAGCGGGTGCGTGGGC
>CAWUDS030001858.1:30000-35000 GCA_963859935.3 Lathyrus sativus
TGTATGTGTCTGCGCAGGGGTGTGCGTGTGAGTGTCTATGTATGCGCGCGTGTGTGTTTGCGTGTGTGTCTGCGCAGGTGTGTGTGTGTGTCTGCGCGTGGGTGCGAGCGTGCATGTGCGTGCGCGCGTGTGTATGTGTGTCTGTGTGTCTGTGCGTGTGTGCGTGCATGCGTGCATGTGTGTGTATGTGTGTGTGTGCGCACGCGTGTGTATGTTTGCACGCACGCGGGTGTTTGTATGTGTGTATGTGTGTGTGTGCGCGCACGTGCTTGTGTGTGTATGTGTGTCTGTGAGTGTACGCACGCGTGTATATGTGTGTGTGTGTGTGTGTGCACGCGCTTGTGTGTGTGTGTGTGTGTGTATACGCGCACATGTGTGTGCGTGTGCATGCGTGCACATGTTTGTATTTGTGTGTGTGTGTTTATGAGAGAGTGTGAGCACACGTGTGTGCGCGTGTCTGTGCGCGCGTGTGTGTCTTTTCGTGTGTGTATGTGTGTGCGTGCACGTGTGTGTGTGGGGGAGCGCACACATGCGCACATGTGTTTTTGTATGTGTGTATGCGTGTGTGTGTGTGTGTGGGTGCGTGAGTGCGTGTGTGTATGTGTGTGTGTGTGCGCGCGCACGCGCACCCGCATATTTGTGTGTTTGCGCATGTGTGTGTGTGTGTATGCGTACGTGTGTGTGTGTGTGTGTGGGTGTGCGTGTGTGTGCGCACACGCGTGTCTGTGTACGCGCACGTGTTTTTGTGTGTGTGTGTGTGTGTCTGTATGTGTGCGCGCACGTGTGTGTGTGTGTGTGTGTGTGTGTGTTTGTGTGTGTGCGCACGCGCGCGCTTATGTTTGTGGGTATGTGACTGTGTGTGCGTGTTTGTGTGCATATGAATGCATGAGTGGGCGCGTGTGTGTGTGTGTGCGCACGTGTGTGCGGTTGTACGCGCCCATGTGCGCACGCGTGTGTGTGTTCCTGTGTCTGTGTATGCGTGTGTGTGTGTGTGCGCGTGCGTGTGTGTGTATGTGTGTGCGCGTGCGTGTGTGTGTATGTGTGTGCGCACATGTGTGTGTGTGTGTTCTTGCGTGTGTGTGTGCGTTTGTGTGTGTGGGTGGGTGTGTGTGTTCGTGCGTGCGTGCGTGTGTGTGCATGTGTGTGTGAGCACACACGTGTTTGTATGTGCACGCACACGCTCGCGTGTGCGTTTGCTTGTGTGTGCGCACGTGTGTGTCTATGTGTGTGCGTGCACGTGTGTGTAAGTGAGTATGCGCACGCACGTGTGTGTGTGTGTGCGCGCATATCTGTGTGTGCATGCGTGTGTGTGTGTGTGCGTGCGTGCGTGTGTGAGTGTGTGTGCGTGCACGCGTGTTTGTGTATGTGTGCGCGCATGTGTGTGTGTGTGAGAGAGAGAGTGTGTATGAATGCGTGTTTGTGTGTGTGTGTGCGTATGTGTATCTATATGCACGCGTGTGTGTGTGCACATGCATGTTTATGTGCGTGAGTGTGCGTCGGTGTGTGTGGATGTGTGAATGCGCGTGCGTGCGTGCGCATGTGTGTGTGCGCAAGCACGTGCGTGCGTGTGTGTCCCCGCACGTGTGTGTGTGCACACGCTTGTGTGTGTCTGTGTGTGTGCGTGCACATGTGTGTGTGTATGGGCGTGCGTGCACGTGTGTGTGTTTGTGTGTGTATGTATGTGAGAGAATGTGAGCACGCATGTGTGCGTATGTGTTTGCGCGCGTGTGTGTGTGTGTGTGCGCACGTGAGTGGACGCGCACGCGGGTGTGTGTATGTGGAAGCGCACGCCCGCGCGCATGTGCTTTTGTATGTGTGCGTGTGCCCGTGTGTGTGTGTGTGTGGGTGCGTGAGTGCGTGTGTGTATGTGTGTGTGTGTGCGCACGCGTGTGTGTGTTTGCACGCACACGCACGCGCGCGCATATGTATATATGTGTGTGTGTGTGTGTGTGTGTGTGAGTGTGTGCGCACGCGTGTGTATGTGTGTGTGTGTGGGGGGGGGGGGGGGGTGTGTAAGTGTGTGCGCGCACGTGCGTGTGTGTGTGTGTGTGTGTGTGTGTGTGTGTGTGTGTGTGTGAGTGTGTGCGCACGCGTGTGTATGTGTGTGTGTGTGTGTGGGTGTGCGGGTGTGTGTGTGTGTGTGCATGCGCGCGCGTGTGTGCATGTGTGTGTGCGTACGAGCGTGCGTGTGTGTGTATGTGCGTGCGCATGCGTGTTTGTGTAAAAGCATACGCACGTGCGCGCGTGTGTGCTTGGGTGTGCGCGCACATGTGTGTGTGTGTGTGTATGTGTGTGTGTGTGTATATGTGTGTGTGTGTGTGTGTGTGTGTGTGTTTGTGTGTGTGTGTGTGTGTGTGCACGTGTGAGTGTGTGTGCGTGCGTTCGTGCGTGTGTGCGTGCGTGCGTGTGCGTTTGTGTGTGCACGGGCGTGTTTGTTTGCAACCGAGTGCGTGTGTGGTGTGTGTGCGCACGTGTCTGCGAGTTTGTGCGCGCGTGTGCCCTCACAAGTCTATGTGCGTGCACGCGTGTATGTGTGTGTATGCGTGGGGGGGGGGGGTGCACGTGTGTGTGTGTGCGTGTGTGTGTATGTATGTGTGCGAGCGGCTTGCGTTAGTGCGTACGTGCGTGCGTGTGTGTGTGTGTGTTTGTGCGCATGGACGGGTGCGTATGCGCACGCGCATTCGAGAGTGTATGTGCATGCGCGAGTGCGCGTGTGTGTTTGTGTGTCTGTGTGTGCCTGCGCGTGTGTTTGTGTGTGTTTGTCTAAGTTATGTGCACACGCGCGTGTGTGTGTTTGTCTGCGCAGGTGCGCGTGTGCGTGTGTGTCTGCGCAGGTTCGCGTGTGCGTGTGTGTGTGTGCGCGTGTGCGTGTGTGTGTGTGCATGTGTGTGCCCGTGTGTGTGCGTCTGTGTGTGCACGCACGTGTTTGTGTCCACGCGAGTGGGTGTGAGCATGTGTGCGTGTGTGCGTGTGTGCGTATGTATGTGCATGTGTGTGTGTGCGCGCGTGCGTGCATGCGCAAGTGTGTGTGTGTATATGTGTACGCGCCTGCATGTTTGTATGTGCGTAAGTATGTCTGCACGCGTGTGTGTGTGTGTGCGCGCATGTGTGTTTGTGTGAGCGTGCGTGTGTGTATGTGTCTCTGTGTACGCAAGTGTGTAAGTGTGTGCACACGCGTGTGTTTGTGTTTGTGTGTACGTGTGTGTTTTTGTATGTGTCTGTGTTACACACACGTGTGTGTGTGTATGTGTCTGCAAAGGGGTGTGCGTGTGAGTGTCTATGTATGCGCGCGCGTGTGTTTGCGTGTGTGTCTGCGCAGGTGTGTGTGTGTCTGCGCATGGGTGCGAGCGTGCACGCGCGCGCGCGTGTGTATGTGTGTCTGTGTGTGTGTGCGTGTGTGCGTGCATGCGTGCATGTGTGTGTATGTGTGTGTGCGCGCACGCGTGTGTATGTTTGCACGCACGCGGGTGTTTGTATGTGTGTATGTGTGTGTGTGCACGCACGTGCTTGTGTGTGTATGTGTGTCTGTGAGTGTGCGCACGCGTGTATATGTGTGTGTATGTGTGTGCACGCGCTTGTGTGTATGTGTGTGTGTATACGCGCACATGTGTGTGCGTGTGTGTGCGTGCACATGTTTGTATTTGTGTGTGTGTGTGTTTATGAGAGAGTGTGAGCACACGTGTGTGTGTGTGCGTGTCTGCGCGCGCGTGTGTGTCTGTTCGTGTGTGTGTGCGTGCACGTGTGTGTGTGGGGGAGCGCACACATGCGCACATGTGTTTTTGTATGTGTGTATGCGTGTGTGTGTGTGTGTGGGTGCGTGAGTGCGTGTGTGTATGTGTGTATGTGTGTGCGCGCACGCGCACCCGCGTATTTGTGTGTTTGCGCATGTGTGTGTGTATGCGTACGTGTGTGTGTGTGTGGGTGTGCGTGTGTGTGCGCACACGCGTGTCTGTGTACGCGCACGTGTTTTTTTTTGTGTGCGTGTGTGTCTGTATGTGTGCGCGCACGTGTGTGTGTGTGTGTTTGTGTGTGTGCGCACGCGCGCGCTTATGTTTGTGGGTATGTGACTGTGTGTGCGTGTTTGTGTGCATATGAATGCATGTGTGGGCGCGTGTGTGTGTGCGTGCGCACGTGTGTGCGGTTGTACGCGCCCATGTGCGCACGCGTGTGTGTGTTCCTGTGTCTGTGTATGCGTGTGTGTGTGTGTGTGTGCACGAGCGTGTGTGTGTGTGCGTGCGTGTGTATGCGCGCGCGTGTGCGTGTGTGTGCGCGCGAGCAGCGTGCGTAAGTGCATGCGTGTATGGGTGTGTATGTGCGTTAGTGTGCGCGTGTGCGTGCGCATGCGCGCGAATGCGCGTGTGTGTGTGTGCGTGTGTGTGTGTGTCTATGCACGCGCATGTGTTTGTGTTTGTGCCTATGTGTACGCGCACGCGTGTATGTGTGTGTGTGTGTGTGCGCGCGTGCGTGCGTGCCTGGGTGTTTGTGTGTGCGTGCCTGAGTGTTTGTGTGCGCACACGCGCGTGCATGTGTTTGTGTGTGTGTGTGTGCGCGTGTGTGTGCACGCTAGCATGCGTGTGTGTGTATGCGCGTGCGCACGCGTGTGCGTGTTTGCGCGCACGCGCGTGTTTGTGTGTGCGTGTTTGTGAGTGTGTGTGTGTGTGTGCACGCGCGTTTGTGTATACGTGTGTGTGTGTGTGTCTTTGCGTGTCTGCGTGTGCGTGTGCGTATGTGTATATGTGCGTGCACGTGTGCGTGTGTGGGCGCGCGTGTTCATGTTTGTGTGTTTATGTGTGCGCGGACGTGTGTGTGTGTGTGTGGGTGTGTATGCGCGCCCACGTGTTTGTGTGTGTGTGTGTGTGTTTGTGTGTGTGTGCGTATGTGCGTGTGTGTGTGTGTCTGTGTGTGTGTGTGTTTGTGTGTGTGTCTGCGTGCGCGTGTGTGTGTCTGTTTGTGTGCACGCGAGTGCGTGTGTGTGTGTGTGTGCGCACGTGAGTGTGTGT
>CAWUDS030001858.1:37500-67500 GCA_963859935.3 Lathyrus sativus
TGTGTGTCTGTGTGTTTGCGTGTGGGCGTGCGTGCGCGCGTGTCTGCCAGAGTGTGTGTGTACGTGCATGCGTGCATGTGTGAGTGTGTTTGCGTGCACGCGTGTGTATATGGGTGTGCGCATGTGTGTGTGTGTGTGAGAGAGAGTGTGTGCGAATGCGTGTGTGTGTATGTGCGTGCGTGTGTGTGTAAATGCACGCGTGCATGCGTGCATGCGTGTGCGTGTGTGTTCTTGCGTCTGTGTGTGTGGGTGTGTGTGTGCGTGCCTGCGTGTGCATGTGTGTGTGTGTGTGTGAGCGCACAAGTGTGTATGTGTGCAAGCACGTGCGCGTGTGTGTGTGTTTGCCTGTGTGTGCGCGTACGTGTGTGCGTGTGTGTGCGCGCTTGTGCGTGTGTGCACGCGCTTGTGCGTGTGTGCGCGCACGCGTGTGCCTGTGGGTGTGCACGTGTGCGTGAGTGAATGTGTGCGCGCACGTGTTTGTGCGTGCGCACGCGTGTGTGTGCATGCATGTGTGTGTGTGCATGAGTGCGTGTGTGAGTGTGTGTGCGTGCACCCGTGTGTTTGTATGTGTGTGCGCACGTGTGCGTGTGTGTGAGAGAGTGTGTGCGAATGCGTGTGTGTGTGTGTGCGTGTGTGTGTATATGCACGCGCGTGTTAATTTTCGTGTGCGTGTTCTTGCGTGTGTGTGTGCGTCTGTGTATGTGGGTGTGTGTGAGTACGTGCGTGCGTGTGCATGTGTGTGTGTATGTGAGCGCTTGCGTGTGTGTGTGTGAGCGCATGCAAACGCGCGCCTGTGTGTTTGCATGTGTGTGCATGCACGTGTGTGTGTGTGCACACGCTTGTGTGTGTGCGGATGCGTTCCCATGTTTATATGTGCGTGCGCGCACGTTTGTGTCTGTGTGTGTGTGTGTGTGTGTGTGTATGTGAGAGAGTGTGAGCATGCGTGTGTGTGTGTGTGTGTGCGCTTACGCGAGTGTGTGTGTGTGGGAGCTCACGCGCGCACGCATGTGTTTGTGTGTGTGTGTGTGTGTGTGCGGGTGTGTGTGGGTGCTTGAGTGCGTGTGTGTATGTGTGTGTATGTGTGCGCGCACGTGTGTTTGTGTGTGCGTGCGTGCACATGCGCGTGTTTGTGTGTGTGTATGAGTGTGTGTGCACGCGTGTGTATGTGTGTGGGTGTGTGGGTGTGTGTGTGTGTGTGCATGCGCGCGTGTGTGTGCGTGTGTGTATGCGTTTGTGTGTGTGTGCGTCCGAGTGTGCATGTGTGTGTATGTGCATGCACATGCATGTGTGTGTGTGTGTGTAAAAGCGTAAGCACGCGCGCGTGTGTATTTGGGTGTGCGCGCACGTGTGTTTGTGTGCGTATGTTTCTGTGTCTGTGCACGTGTGTGTGTCTGTGCGTGCATGCGTGTGCGCATATGTGCGTGCGTGTGTGTGTGTCTGTGTGTGCACGGGTGTGTTTGTGTGCAAGCGAGTGCGTGTATGCGTGTGTGAATGTGTATGCGCCAGCGGCGTGTGTTAGTGCATACGTGCATGTGCGTGTGTGTATGCCCACGTGCATTCAAGAGTGTGTGTGTCCGTTTGTGCGAGCGCGTGTGTTTGTGTGTGTTTGTCTAAGTGCATGCGCAGGTGTGTGTGTGTCTGCGCAGGTGTGTGTGTGTGTGTGTGTGTGTGTGTGTGTGTGTGTGTGTGTGTGAGTGTGCGCGTGCGGCGTGTGGGTGTGTGTGAGTGTGCGTGTGTCTGCGCAGGTGTGTGAGAGCGTGCGTGTGTCCGCTCATGCGCGTGTGCGTGTGCGCGTGCGGCGTGCGTGAATGTGTGCGGGTGTGTGTGAGCGTGTGTGCGCGCGTGTGGGTGTGTGTGAGCGTGCGTGTGTGCGTGCATACGAGTGTGCGTGTGCGCGTGCCGCGTGCGTGTGTGTGTGTGTGTGTGTGTGTGTGTCTGCGCAGGTGTGTGTGTACGCGCCCGCAGGGGTTTGTCTGTTTGTGTGAGCGCGCGGGTGCTTGTGTGCGAACACACGCGTGCGTTTGTGTATGTGTGTGCACGCCCGTGTGTGTGTGTGTGTACGCGCGTGTGTTTGTGTGTGTGTGTTTGTACGCGTGTGTTTTTGTGTGTGTGTCTGTTTTGTGCGCACACGTGTGTGCGTGTGTGTCAGTGCAGGTATGTGTGTGAGTGTCTAAGTACGCGCGCGCGTGTGTTTGTGTATGTGTCTGCGCAGATGAGTGTGTGTGTGTGCGCATGGGTCCGTGTGTGCCTGCGTGTGCATGTGTGTGTGCGCACGTGTGTGTGGGTGTATGAGCGCACGTGCGTGCGCGTGTGTATGTGTGTGTGTGCGTGTGCGTGCATGCGTGCGTGTATGTGTAAGTTTGCACGCACGCGCGTGTTTGTACGTGTGTGTGTGTGTGTGTGTGCGCACGTGCTTGCGTGTATGTGTGTGTGAGTGTGCGCACGCGTGTGTATGTGTGTGTGTGTGTGTGTGCACGCGCTTGTGTATGTGTGTATAGGCGTGTGTGCGCGCACATGTGTGTGTGTGTGCGCGTGCGCTCACGTGTTTGTGTCTGTTTGTGTGTTTATGTGTTTGTGAGAGAGTGTGATCACACGTGTGTATGTGTGTTTGCGCACGCATGTGTGTCTGCTTGTGTGTGTGTGTGGGAGCCCACGCATGCACGCATGTGTTTGTGTGTGTGTGTGTGCCTGTGTGTGTGGGTGGGTGCGTGAGTGCGTGTGTGTATGTGTGTGTGTATGCGCACGTGCGTGTGTGATTGCGCGCACGTGCACGCGTGTGTGCGCACGTGTGTTTGTTTGTGTGTGAGTGTGTGCGCACACGTGTGTATGTGTGTGTGTGTGTGTGGGTGGGTGTGCGGGTGTGTGTGTGTGTGTGTGCACGTGCGTGTGTTCTTGTGTGTGTATACGTGTGGGTGTCTGTGTGCGTGCGAGCGAGCATGTGTGTGTGTGTGCATGTTTGTGCGCATGCGTGTGTGTGTGTTTGGTTGTGTGCGCATGTGTGTGTGTGTCTGTGTGTGCGCGCGCGTGTGTTTGTGTGTGTGTGTCTAAGTCTAAGCGCACACGTGTGTGTGTGTGTGTGTGTCTGCGCAGTTGTGTGTGTGCGTGCGCGTGCGTGCCTGCTTGCTTGTGTGTGTGCATGCGTGTCTGCCTGTTTGTGTACGTGTGTATGTGCGTGCACGCGTGTGTGTGTGCGTGTGTGTGCGCGTGTGTGTGAGTGTGTGTGCGTGCGTGCGTGAGTGTGTGTGTGTGTGCACGCGTGTTTGTGTATACGTGTGTGTCCGTGTTTGTGTATGTGCGTGCACGCGTGTGTCTGTTTGTGTGTGCGCGCGCATGTGTGTGTATGATTGTGCGCGCATGTGGTCATTTTTGTGTGTGTATGTGTGCGTGCACGTGTGTGTGTGTCTGTGTGCGTGTGTGTGCGCCCGCACGTGTGTGTGTGTGTGTCTGTGTATGTGTGTTTGTGTGTGTGTGGGTTTGTGTGTGTGTGTATGGGCGTGTGTGTGTATTTGTGTGTTCATGGGCGTGTTTGTGTGCACGTGAGTGCGTGTGTGCGTTTGTGTGTGTGTGTGTGTGCGTGTGCGTGTGTGTGTGCGTGAGTGTGTGTGTCTCTGTGTGTGTGCGCGCATGTGCGTACACATGTGTGTGTGCATGTATGTGTGTGTATGCGTGTGGGTGTGTGTCTGCGTGTGTGTGTGTATGTGTACATGTGTGTGTGTGCGTGTTTGTGTGCGTGCGTGCGTGTGCATGTGTGTGTGTGTGTGTGTGAGCGCACAAGTGTGTATGTGTGCAAGCACGCGCCCGCGTGTGTGTTTGCCTGTTGTCATACCCCAAATTTTTCCTACCTCTTGAGATTTCCTTATACCAAGTGGTTATGATTGTTTAAACGTGGTATCCTGTCTTTATTCAGCCTTGGGTGAAGGTTCAAGATTGTGGATGTTTCTGGGATTTAATTTGAAACATTGTTCAGTAATTTCAAGAGTGATTCTAGCTTCGATACAAAAGTGACATCAACATTGAAACTCAAATTTTATCAAACATGATTCACTTTGGTTCAAGATTAAGGAAAATGATTTCAAGTGTGAGTGTATATTTGCAAAACATAACTAACTTGCATTCAAGATTCACAATCTAAATTTGTCACGAGCAAAGATCAGTTAATTACACATCAATTTTATAAGGATTGGTTGCAAGCCACAAATTTTCATGATTTATCTTAAGTTATTACAAATGTGTGAGTCTTCCCAAAATTTGATTAAAGAATCACGTGAGGCATTCCCAAAATTTGATTATAGAATCACGTAAAGCCTACTGGTGCCTAGAGGGCCAAACGTTTTGGCAGAGCAGATGTTGTACATTTATTGCACGTATCACATATGATTGTGGTAGCTATGATGCTACATTTCAGTTCTTGATCAGTACATCAATTTTAGTATTAAAACATTACTAGCCTTTGGCTCCACTTCATCCAAACATTCCATATTGTTTGGACTAACGGTCTATTCGTCTCACTACCACGACACTCTCAAATAAACGATACTTTTTCAAACTTGCATCGAACTTTGCATTAATATTACCATTTGTGAATGTACAATTTTAATGGCAAATCAGTGCTAGGTATTTAAGGACATCTCACCAAAGGACAATCAAGGAGGAACTTGACTTTCAGTGGCGTACACGAGGCAAGACTACCATAAAACCCACAGGATGGGGCAAATCGTTTCAATGGCTCGAGCAGGGGCAAGTCATCCGAGTTCAATTTCCATATGTCAGAACTGGTTAATCTGAGGCAGACTGTCGCCATGTTCGAACTGGGGCGAGACCAGGTCGTCTTGATCAACAAGCAGAGTTACAACCTTCTCTGAAGCCAATTCACAACAAGTCACCAAGTACCCAGACCTGGGGCATATAGAGCATCTTTGCCTGTGTCAATCATGGCGTCTTCAACAAACTGCGTGTCGAGGAAGTCAATCCCTCCCACCACCCGAAGTCCAATCCGCACTAGCAACTACCAGAGTCCACCATGCTGGCGTCTCCCTGCATTTCCAATTACCTGTCTGCAATCATATGCATCATACGCATCTCGTTCGCTATCATAAGCATCCTGCATCATATGCATACTCCAATCATATCATACTTCCCCAGCTCTTGCATCTCTGCGCGTCAACATTTGCATTTGCACTTCCACTCATATAGAATATCATTTATCATCCAGCATTCATATATGCAAGTCAAGGTCCAGGATCAATCTTGAAGGTTTCCAAGACCATCATCAGCCCAATCAGGGGCATCTTCCACAACATCTTCAAAGCAATCATCAGCCCAATCAGGGGCATTTTTGCAAGATTGTGGGTTTGTCCCACGATTTTCAAGAGTTTCAAAGCAATCATCAGCACAGTCAGGGGCATTCTTCTGCAATTGTGGGTTTCTCCTACAAGATTCGAAGTTATTCAAAGCAAGATTCAGCCCAGTCAGGGGCATTTTTCAAAGACCATGGGCGTCTCCCATGACGTATTTCAACCTTGTGGTTGATCAGATCTTCAAATCAACATTCAGCCCAGTTAGGGGCATACCATTCAAGACTGTGGGTGTTCCCCACGAAGTTGTTCAACCTTTTGTTGGGAAAATCCAAGAAGTTCGGTGCAAGATCCAACCCGAGCAGGGGCATCTTCAGCAAAACGTGAGCATTCCTCATGAAGTTGTTCAACCTTTTGTTGGGCAAATCCAAGAAGTTCGGTGCAAGATCCAACCCGAGCAAGGGCATCTTCAGCAAAACCGTGAGCATTCCTCATGAAGTTGTTCAGCCTTTAGATTGAGCAAACTAAGACATCAGGATAAACTCGGCCCAGTCAGGGGCATCCACTTCAGAGCTCATGGGCATAACCATGAAATCATTTCAACAAAATTATAATCTCTAAGCAAGTCAGTGGTCGTCCCCGCTGATTCATTTCAACCCAATCTTCCTCTTGGGTGTTCCCCAATGAGCTATATTCAGCAAGCGTGATCGTTGTCAATTGCCTCACTATCATCCTTTTGGTGATAGTCGAACCTCGTCAGTTCAACCTAGCCTACATCCTTTTGGGTGTTATTAACCTTCAATTTGTGTTGTTCTATCATCCTTTTGGTGATAACAACTTGTGTGTGTGAGTTTCGCTCCGTCATCCTTTTGGTGGGGGGTCTGTCATAGTCATTAATGATAGATTGTGCGATATAGTTTGTTTATGTTTCGCTCCGTCATCCTTTTGGTGGGGGGTCTGTCATAGTCATTAATGATAGATTGTGCGATATTGTTTGGCGTGTGTTTCGCTCCGTCATCCTTTTGGTGAGGGGTCTGTCATAGTCATTAATGATAGATTGTGCGATCTGTGTTGTGTTTCGCTCCGTCATCCTTTTGGTGTGGGGTCTGTCATAGTCATTAATGTCAGATTGTGCGATCTGTGTTGTGTTTCACTCCGTCATCCTTTTGGTGAGGGGTCTATCATAGTCATTAATGATAGATTATGCGATAGTTGGTTTGTGTTTCGCTCCGTCATCCTTTTGGTGGGGGGTCTGTCATAGTCATTAATGATAGATTGTGCGATCTGTGTTGTGTTTCGCTCTGTCATCCTTTTGGTGAGGGGTCTGTCATAGTTATTAATGATAGATTGTGCAATCTGTGTTGTGTTTAGCTCCGTCATCCTTTTGGTGGGGGGTCTGTCATAGTCATTAATGATAGATTGTGCGATATGTGTTGTGTTTCGCTCCGTCATCCTTTTGGTGAGGGGTCTATCATAGTCATTAATGATAGATTGTGTGATAGTTGGTTTGTGTTTCGCTCCGTCATCCTTTTGGTGAGGGGTCTATCATAGTCATTAATGTCAGATTGTGCGATATTGTGAGTTCGCTCTGTCATCCTTTTGGTGAGGGGTCTGTCATAGTCATTAATGATAGATTGTGCGATATTGTTTTTTGGTGTGAGTTTCTCTTTGTCATCCTTTTGGTGGTGGTGGGGGGGGGGGGGGGGGGGTCTGTCATAGTCATTAATGATAGATTGTGCGATGTGTTTTGTGTTTCGCTTCGTCATCCTTTTGATGGGGGGTCTATCATGGTCATTAATGATAGATTGTGCAATGTGTTTTGTGTTTCGCTCCGTCATCCTTTTGGTGGGGGGTCTATCATGGTCATTACTGATAGATTGTGCGATGTGTTTATTTGTGTTTCGCTCCGTCATCCTTTTGGTGGGGGGTCTATCATGGTCATTAATGATAGATTGTGCGATGTGTTTTGTGTTTCGCTCTGTCATCCTTTTGGTGGGGGGTCTATCATGGTCATTAATGATAGATTGTGTGATAGTTTGTTTGAGTTTCGCTCCGTCATCCTTTTGGTGGGGGGTCTATCATGGTCATTAATGATAGATTGTGCAATGTGTTTCGCTCCGTCATCCTTTTGGTGGGGGGTCTATCATGATCATTAATGATAGATTGTGCGATGTGTTTTGTGTTTCGCTCCGTCATCCTTTTGGTGGGAGGTCTGTCACTTGGATTGGTGTCAGATTGTGCGATAGTGTTTGTCCTATCATCCTTTTGGTGGTAGTGACTGGTGTGTGTTTCGCTCCGTCATCCTTTTGGTGGGGGGTCTGTCACTTGGATTGGTGTCAAATTGTGCGATAGTGTTTGCACTATCATCCTTTTGGTGGTAGTAGCCGTGTGTGTTTCGTCACATCATCCTTTTGGTGATGGTGACCTTTTTCCAGTTATTTACAGTTTACTCAAGGGCATACCCCATCCAGCTTTTCAATTCTCAAACATTTTCTTTTTCGGACAAATTCAGGTTCTTCTTTATATCTAATTGACTTCTACCTCGGAATAATGAACGTTGTAGCATTTCATTTCCTTAGGTCTAAGCCAATTAGATAGGGGCATCTGTCATACCCCAAATTTGTCCTACCTCTTGAGATTTCCTTATACTAAGTGGTTATGATTGTTTAAACGTGGAATCCTGTCTTTATTCAGCCTTGGGTGAAGGTTCAAGATTGTGGATGTTTCTGGGAGTTAATTTGAAACATTGTTCAGTAATTTCAAGAGTGATTCTAGCTTCGATACAAAAGTGACATCAACATTGAAACTCAAATTATCAAACATGATTCACTTTGGTTCAAGATTAAGGAAAATGATTTCAAGTGTGAGTGTATATTTGTAAAACATAACTAACTTGCATTCAAGATTCACAATCTAAATTTGTCACGAGCAAAGATCAGTTAATTACACATCAATTTTGTAAGGATTGGTTGCAAGCCACGAATTTTCATGATTTATCTTAAGTTATTACAAATGTGTGAGTCTTCCCAAAATTTGATTAAAGAATCACGTGAGGCATTTCCAAAATTTGATTAAAGAATCACGTGAAGCCTATTGGTGCCTAGAGGGCCAAACGTTTTGGCAGAGCAGATGTTGTACATTTATTGCACGTATCACATATGATTGTGGTAGCTATGATGCTACATTTCAGTTCTTGATCAGTACAACAATTTTAGTATTAAAACATTACTAGCCTTTGGCTCCACTTCATCCAAACATTCCATAAAAGCAAACATGACAGTGATGGTGGTTTTGATTTGAATTTGGAATTAAAATCTAGCATTTGAAGTCAGTATTACAAGTTATGTTAAAAGAACAAAAGCTAATTTTTCCAACTTTGATGTTCTCGTCAATCCGTAGTGCCGACTTCTGCAGAGGGCTTACTGTATCCACCAATGTCTCAATGCTACGAAAACAACAGCATGATCTGCAATAATGAGACACAAGATTAATAAACTGAGTTATGAACAATATGCGACACGAGACTTGATTTAACTTCAAAGGCACCGGCGATGTACATGTGACGGTTCCCATACAGCCGACGTATTCCGCACCCGACACGCATAAGAATGTGTCCTCCAAGTTGTTCAAGTCTTGCTCTGAATTTACAGGTCATGCATGAAAAAGAAATGAGATAAATCAATTGAAAAAAGCTTTGAAAAAAAAACAATGGAGCAGGTTAGACAAGAGCAATTTACCATGGATACACCAAGTTACCAACACAACAAAACCGTCAATGTCGCGCACAACCAAGTTCGTTTACAAGCAGCAGACTAGGGAGTTTTTGACGGAAGTGTGCTAGCAGGGATGGCTGATGGCCAAGTGAAGTAATTAGGGGTCCCGTGGTGGCTAATTCCAGAATTACATAGAGCACCAAGTTTTGATTCGCGTGAGCGTATACTACTAGCTTCAACTTCGCTGCATCATATATTGCATACTGCCAAATGAAGGGAAGATGCTATTAAATACCAAGAAAGTGTGAGTAAGATACCAAGGTTACAAGGACGAGTCATGTAATACATACCGTATCGCAATTCTCGCTGTAAGTCATTATGTGGTCTAGCCACGGGTCGAATGTCACTTTGTAGACGTTATTAAAGTCGCAAACCTGTGACAGACCAAGTTCAATTTAAAGTGGCAGCCATATGAAAAATGTTGACGGGGTTTTCATCTGAGGAAAATAGTGTCTGATAAATCTAAGTCCTCAAACCTTACGGCATTGTGTTCATGATTCAGCTGCACCTGTTTCAAATTTAAACCTGCAGAGAAACAGAGGGAGAGTGATTTCAGTAGATGCTTTCCACAATACCTTAATATCAAAACGCAACAGCACGCGGTACGGTTCGCACATACCTCGAAGCCAAACCTGCACCAGCTGCCTTCAGCTTTTGCATAACACTCCAAAAGAAAAGCTGCAGAATTTCATAACATCAGCACTGTATCTATGTTTTGGGAATACACAGCTAGCAATCTCCAAGCTCAACCTTAATACGTGGAGCCATATCTCGGATAAATAATTTGACTAATCCACCTTTTTCACAACACAAACCGGCACGATTGCGTCCGAACCTCCAAGCCACTCGCACAAGGTACGACCAATGTGATGTGGGTGGAAATCCTTCATGACAAACAACCTGTCAAGAAAACCATACAAAGTTTAGAAGGAAAAATCAATACCATTGGCCATAACATGAAGATGAGGATATGTGCATAAGCTTTACGTACCACCACAAAACACAGACCGCAGGTCACGCGTAATAATAAGCTTCATAACAGCAAAGGAAAACTCTGCAAGAAAATGAGAGACCTTTCTTTTTCTCTGCAAAATGATCAGGCCACACAAACAATGTTACAAGAATCCTTACATATCACATGAATTGCAAAAAATATATCAAAAAGTCATTCGAGCGGTCACGAGAAATTATTATACCAATTTTGTGAAAGTTCCAGTTTCATGACCCCACAAAGACCACAAATCGCTGCACCAAACTTGAGCTGGTATAACCTTTAACCAAGCCACCTGCAAAAAGGATAAATACCAGTCACGGTAAACGATCTCAGTCCATACACCATGTCCCTTTATCTGTCATAAAAAACAGCTATCTTACCATCAACAGGCCCCACTAAAAAGAAACAATCCTTGATACCACAAAACCACCACGATTGGTAAATGGGGAAACAATACAGCTACAATAACCCAACAACAGCACATGGCATATAGGAATATCTGCAAGTCATCACAAAGGGTCCACAAAGAGTCCAGCCTGCAGTACAAAGAAATTGATACAAAGTTAAAATCTTCCACAACAGACAAAATATTGTAACCATATGAGTCATTTTGTAAGAATAGGGTACATCAACTTTAACCATGTTATGACCTGCACAAACCTGCATATGAAAGAGACCTTTCAGAATGTATTCCCAAAAAGTGGAACCAACAGGTCTGAATATTTTATGGGATAAAGGAGGAGAAAGAATACCCAGAAAGAGGATTCTTCGGTTCTTCTCTCAAAAATCAAAAGGAGCCTTGAGGATAAAAGGGAAAAGACCCTCAGCAATCTTGAAAAAGGGGGGAACGCTCACAACTTCATGCTTTTTGCTGAGTAAATAAACAAAAACTCCCCAGAGATAAAAGAACAACAACAACAGAATTGTTTTGAAAACTTTCTCATCACTTCAATAACCACAACCCCATATTTTCTCCCCTTCAACCACTTTCAAAACACCAGTAACCACCGCGGAAACCCATTTTCGTAACTTCATAACAACACAAACACCATAATTGTTCCTCACCCAAAGCACTTCCGTCGAACTTCCTCCTCAACCACCTCATCTCCTCTCCAACCTTCAACCTCCATCCGTTCTCATCAACCTTCTCCTTCAATGGTTCTTCAAAACCCTAAATCCCTTCAAATCACAATTTGATAATGGCTTCAAAAAAAACATTACCCTTCATCAGTTCTCCTTTTTCTTCATAAACCTAAACCTAGAACTGTAAAACATAAGTCTTCAAATCTCACTTTCAGATTCTAACACGAAACCCTCATTGTCATCGCTCTCACCCCCTCCAAACCACCGTTAATGAACCTTTCACTCATCTTCAAACCCAAACAACACAAACACCTCAACAATCTTCAAACTCTCTTCAACTGAAAGCCAACTGGAACTCCGGAAAAAACATCACCTCTAAATACCCCTCAAGAAATTCGCCTCAATCCACCACTTTCCTTCAAACCACCTGTCTGAAACAACCACGCTCACTCAATACCTCAACTCCCCAAAGTTTCGAACCAACGGAACCCATAGTCAACCCATTTACGAACCACCATAACTCCGCCGAAATCCGAAGACCTCACCTCTCGACCTCCTCTCCAAAACTTCAAAAGAATACAGAATAAAGAAGGAGATAGTAAGATCAAAGCTACGAGATTCACGTATAGAAGGTTGTGAGTATTGCGATTTTCTCGACTAGAAGGAAACCCTTCTTGTTCTTTATTTTTCAGAAATAACAAAATTATTTGGCTCTTCCTCTGTTTTGTTTTGAGATGCCGTTAGCTATGGGTTGGTGTGGGTTTCTTATTTTATTTTATTATCTTATTTTTAATCAAACTGATAAACGTGGAACCCTTGGCCTTCATTTGTTTTCTTTTTTTTACATATCGTGTTTTTTGGAGAGTTTAGGCCTAGAAAGGTCCATTTGATTTCTTTACACATTATCCACACAACCCCCAGCAGTGTCACACGCCACCCCTTCCTTTTATCTTAAATTTTTTTTTTTAAAAAAAAAGTTTTTAATATGAAGTTTTCATATTGTTTTTTTTATAAATAATTTTGTCGAGAGCTGCAATTTAATTTATGTACATTTGTTAATATTTTTGATTAAATATTGTAAGCTTTCTTTAGTAAGTAATTTTGGATATACTTTCAATCGTATTGTCTTTTTATTCGTTTTCACATCTCCTCTATTTTTCGGTCGATGACGAGACTACCAATGTTTAGCCGCCAAATTATTGGCGTGAAACAAAGGATCCGAGACCACTTTTTTTTCTCCGATTTTATTTCGATTATTGGATCGATGAAAGTCTTTTATTCGTAAGCGTCGCGTATCGAAGTTGATAACCTTCGCGATTTCAAATCTATGGGGAATGACCATTGGGGTCATTTTCCGTACTTTGGGATCGTGATAGGCTACCTTTGATTAATCGGCATTATGTTTGCGATTAAGACTAGATCCTATTCTTTCGTGTCCCAATTTGATTCACTAAACTAACCATTAAATTTAATTCCCGTCAAATTATTATTGTGGATATTATTGTTATACTATCTTACTATATTATTGTCATATTATTTATTCATATTATCATATTTATCTTACTATATATTATTATCATACCATATTCATTCATTCACCCATATTCAAAAACACCTAATAAATTATCGAAACTGCTAAAAACCAAATTGGTGCACTGTTGTATCATTGGTTATTTGTAGGTATCCTAATATTGAGTCGTGCCCGACTTTGCTCAAGGTGTAGTTTAGGACACAATGCACACACATGGCTTTCTCTTGGGCTACCTTACAATGAGACCCCTTTATTTCGTGCAATCCCATGTAACTTACATGTATTCCTCTCCCATTCCGATGTATGTTTCGCATTTCTTTGATTATTAGTTTATCTCCTAGGAGCACCCATAGGGACTAGAGCGGATTCAAACTATTTTTAAACTAATTCTCGATTCATCATCGAGCCATTTTCAAACACCCTTGTAAGTCGAGTGCTTATACGCATTCGCCATCAACCTATTACAAATCGACCCTTGATGCGTAAGTCAAATCGGTCACGTTTTCAATTCAAACTCTCGACTTGTAGTCGATTCATTTTCAAACCATTTCCACCGCACGTTTTGCACGCGATAACAAGTCAAACCCTTGATCCAACGCCAAGCGGATTTTCGTAACAAATATCAATCAATTAATAATTATTCAAACCTTCTTAAGGTGTAAAGAGTGGGTTCAAGTCTTTGATCTCGCTTTCGGTTGTTTGGATGCGAGTTATCTTATTCGTGTGTGAGCAATTGACGCCTTTAAATAACATTAACAAACTCGACAATATTCGATCATTGTTCAACTATCCTCCAACTACTCTTCATTCCCAAACACCATTTCAAACTCAAACAACTTTCTTTTCGATGAAAAAGAGAGTGTTCCAAGTCTTTGGTTCGCTCTCCCAATTACTTGGGGTCTAAGAAGTCTTTCTTAAGCTCCGAGTAATTGTCATCCGTTTCACACCACTTATCTAAACACAATTCAAACAACTTTCCTTTCACGATGAAAAAGGGAGTGTTACAAGTCTTTGGTCCGCTCTCCCGATTATTTGGAGTTTGAGAAGTCTTTCTTAAGCTTCAATTAATCGTCATCATTTCAACCTCATCCTTTCAAACACAACTTCTCTTACGATGAAAAGAGAGTGTTCCAAGTCTTTGGTTCGCCCTCCCGATTATTTTGGTCCGAGAAATCTTTCTTAAGCTAAAGTAATCGTCATCAGTTCAAACACCACTCAAACATAACATTATTCTTCAAGATGAAAAAGAGAGTGTTCCAAGTCTTTGGTTCGCTCTCCCGATTACTTGGGTACGAGAAGTCTTTCTTAAGCTTCGAGTAATCGTCATCCGTACCCATTTCAAACCAATTCAATCTAGTTTCTTTCGTGGTCGTTACCACGAACTACGACTGCTCTGATTCTTCATTCTCGTCCGAATGTAAGATATGTAGGCACAAGATTGCGATGATCTTGGCAAGCACAATTCCCTCCATCTTCCATTTCCCCTATCCTTTCCCGTAGTCGAACTACGACGCTCTGATTTCTCATTCTCGTCTGAATGAGCATACGTAGGCACAAGGGCCCCAATCCTTGGCGAGCACCCTATCCTCTAACCATCCTCTTTCCCCTAGCGTCTTTATTCCCTTTATAGTATCCTTTAGCATTTAGTAGTGAGAAGAGAAGAATTAAGTTTAGCTAACATCCATTAGCTCGAATTAAGAGGTTCCCATCGAGTACGACGGACGTGAGGGGTGCTAATACCTTCTCCTCGCGTAACCGACTCCCGAACCCAGGAATATGGTTGCGACGGCCGTGTTCCTTCCGCGTCTATGAGGTTTTCTCGATATTTTCCTCTCCCGTTCATTCGGGAAAAATAAAGTTCGGTGGCGACTCTGTCGAACCGTATTTCCGCGCCTTTTGCGCGAGGGTCGTATGTTCGAAATGAATTTTCGAGGTGCGACAGGTGGCGACTCTGCTGGGGACTATTGCTCCATGCAAAAGAGAGTCGAGCCTATCTTAGTTTGAGTTGTTAGCTTGTTGTTTTTTATTTCTTCTCGCTTTCTATTTGCATCCTTATCTTTGTTACTTATGCTTGAGGCATTGTGGGGGTTGCTATACTTATGGTTACTTTGTGAGATGACTCTACACCCGAGTCTGAGTAAAACCCTAGGATTAGGATGGTGGTTGTGTAGTGGAGACTTGCTTGGAGTCTTTCACGTTAAGTTGAAGCGAAAACCCCGCTTGGAGTAGATTCCTTGGAGATATTGTTGTTGTGGTGATTCTTCGCCATAGCAATAATGTTTTCAAGTCTGAATCGTTGATCCCAAGGACCATTAACCGTTTTATCCATGGTGGTTGGTAGTGTTAATTCTTTGTGAATTAATATGAACGCCCCAATCAGATGAGATCCCTTGAACATATTACTTTCTTACAGTAATATTTTCAACCTCGATCTATGACTCTGAGAACCTTTGCTAGAATCCGTGTGTCGATGGTTGTGTAGTTGATGCCTCCGAGAAGTCTTTCTCGCGTGGAAGATACGAGAACCTCACCTAGAGGAGATTATTTTAAGGATATTACCGTCGTGATGAGGCTTTGTCATGGCAGTAATATCTTTGAAAGATATTCATGACTCTAGGCACCTGCCCGTTTTAGAATCCTATCAGTGGGGGTTCCTTTGAGCAGTGACTATGATCTTTGAACCGTTCACCCGGCTAATTCTCAGAATGGTTTGAATTTGTGATCCTGTGATCCTGGATCTTGCATCTTGCATCGCATATTATTTGCATTGCATCTCATTTGTTGTGCATCTTGCATTCTCCTTCCTTCATCAGTTTCTCATGTTTCTCTTTCCTTCATATCCAGTAAATCAAGCTGAGTCCTTGACACCAGTACGCAACTAGAGCCAACACAAGACGAATGATGGAGCAGATTCAACAAGAGCAAGTTGCCTTCAGAGAAGAGTTGGATTCTATGAAAGGAAAGATCGACCAGATCCTCAAAGCCATCCTCGCGGCCAGAAGAGAGGAAGAACAGCGTGAAGCCGCTGATGTCGTCAACAACAATGGTCAAGGACAAGGGTCTACTGCCATCCCTTTGGTTCCAATTCGAAATCCTCATGGGATGCCGTTGAACTTCAATAACGCAGCCGAAGGGAACACTTCTCATCCAACCCCAGCGCCCGGAGTTACCATTGGAGCTATCCCGCAGGCCCAGCCTACTGTTGTGCAAATCCCAGTTCCTCATATCGAAGATACTCTGATGGATCATTATGACGACGTTCAGAACTATCATGCTGCTATCCCCATTTCCAGTCCTGTTGCTGTTCAGGATTCAGAAGCCATGAAGATGTGCCGAGATCTAGCCGAGAAACTCCGAGTCATGGAAGGGCACAGTTCAAATTCCTTCAGTGCTTTGGAATTATGCTTGGTGCCTGATGTTGTCATTCCTCCCAAGTTCAAGGTGCCCGAATTTTTGAAGTACAAAGGTCTCAGTTTCCCGAATATTCATCTGAAGATGTACTGTCGCAAGATGGCTGCCTATGCCAGAGACGAAAAGCTCATGATTCATTGCTTCCAAGACAGTTTGTCTGGGGCATCACTTGAATGGTATATGCAGCTGGAACGTAACAGTGTGCGCACTTGGACTGAGCTAGCCGATGCATTTGTCAAGCAGTATAAGTACAACACTGATCTTGCTCTGAATCGTACTCAACTTCAGAGTATGACTCAGAAGGACAACGAATCCTTCAAGGAGTACGCGCAACGATGGAGAGAGCTAGCCGCAAGGGTGCATCCACCTCTTGTTGACCGTGAACTTATTGACATCTTCATGGGTACCTTACAAGGCCAGTACTACGAAAAGCTGATCGGTAGTGTCTCCACTGGTTTTTCTGACCTGGTGATCGTTTGTGAGAGAATTGAAGAAGGGTTGAAGAGTGGAAAGATCCCAGGAGGTTCCAACAACCAGGCTAATGCCAAGAAGCCTTTCAATGGATACAAGAAGAAGGAGGGCGAAACAAATGCCATCTTTTTGCAGAAAGGGCAAGCTTCTCAACAAGCTTCCGCTCCTATGCCTTATCAAGTTCCCTATTATCAGTATCCGTATGTTGCTGTCGCACAATGTGCTCCAATGCCTTATCAGCCAGTTGTTCAAGCAGTGCAAGCTCAGATGCCACGACAACAAGCTCCTCAGCAACAAGCCTACAACCAGCAAGGATATCAGTATCCTCCTCAGCAACAGCAGATGCAAGCTACTCAGCAACGACAAGGTACTCGCCCACAGCGTCAGCAGAGAACATGGAGGCCAGATAGAGTCTTTGATCGTCTACCAATGACATATGCTAAAATCTTTGCTCAGTTGATGGAGAAGAAAGCTGTTGTTCCGAGAGATTTGGCTCCTCCAACTGTCATTCCTGCCGATTACGATGCAAATGCTCATTGTGAGTTTCATAAGGGCGCTCTAGGTCACACCATTGAGGACTGTAGGGCTTTCAAGCACATAATTCAAGACATGATCGATAGGGATGCTATCAACTTCAATGGGAAGTCTCCGAATATCATCAACAATCCGATGCCACCAGTCAACTAGTGCCAACATCAGATCGATTCCAGTCAAGTTCATTTCCCGAAGAAGGCCATCATATTTCCATTTCATATTTCTCATTTCTTGCGTTTTGTCTTTGCTTATTTAAGTATTGTATGCTTTGAACAATTGCGATTCGTATTTGGTTTTCATTAATGTATCGTTTATGCATGTTTTGAATTAGTTATGTCGTATTCACTCTTTTTTCACTTATCACCGACACACTTATTCACTCCACTCTATTCACTGTTGTTTAGCATGATTTGAGGGAGGATGATGAAAACGAGATACCCATAATTGCAAACCATATGCTTTCAAATAGAATCTCGTCAATGATGTACATGCATTGCTTCAATTCCCCAAACACCGGAGATATAAGGAGTTAATCCCTAGTAAACCACTTCGAGCCTAGAAGTAGCAGTTTCCTTCGGATATTCGAACCTTTACACTCAACCTGGGGCAGGGTAGTGTTCAGTTAATCCAATCCCGCATTCGAATCAACAAAGTAAAATCCAAAAGACGGTTGTTTATTAATGACCCACGGCATGGCAGTCACAACCTCCCAACAAAATCCAAAAAACATCGAAAGCCTGCTAAGTCAGACACCTTAGAGGGGACTTAGGCAAAATCAAGGCAATCCTGATGGATCTGACAAGCAAAGTCAATCCATGCAGAAGTTAGGGATCAAAAACAAAAGCAAAAGAGGACCCCGAAACCCTCAACAAAAACAAAATAAGATCCAGTGAGGGTCACTGACACCCCAAAATAAGGTGACTGCCACGTCGAGCAAACCTTGAACCTTCAAGCTTACACCGTCCAGACAAGTGTAGAATTAACTGAGCATAGGACTGGAGATCATTAAGAAGAAGGGGTGGGTACAAATCATACTTTGAGCCTAATACCCTTTGTTTCATAACCGTGAACCAGACCACGTTATAGCCCTCGAAAGACCTAATTGAGGCGAGGTTTATTCTGAAAGCATACTATCGCAAGGTTGCGTAACCTGACTCCTCACATGATTTCTAATCATCAACATCAGTGTCATTATCCTTGCTACATCTTCTACACCAATCAATCAGCATATTGTTTGGACTAACGGTCCATTCGTCTCACTACCACGACACTCTCAAATAAACGATACTTTTTCAAACTTGCATCGAACTTTGCATTAATATTACCATTTGTGAATGTACAATTTTAATGGCAAATCAGTGCTAGGTATTCAAGGACATCTCACCAAAGGACAATCAAGGAGGAACTTGACTTTCAGTGGCGTACACGAGGCAAGACTACCACAAAACCCACAGGATGGGGCAAATCGTTTCAATGGCTCGAGCAGGGGCAAGTCATCCGAGTTCAATTTCCATATGTCAGAACTGGTTAATCTGAGGCAGACCATCGCCATGTTCGAACTGGGGCGAGACCAGGTCGTCCTGATCAACAAGCAGAGTTACAGCCTTCTCTGAAGCCAATTCACAACAAGTCACCAAGTACCCAGACCTGGGGCATATAGAGCATCTTTGCTTGTGTCAATCATGGCGTCTTCAACAAACTGCGTGTCGAGGAAGTCAATCCCTCCCACCACCCGAAGTCCAATCCGCAATGGCAACTACCAGAGTCCACCATGCTGGCGTCTCCCTGCATTTCCAATTACCTGTCTGCAATCATATGCATCATACGCATCTCGTTCGCTATCATAAGCATCATGCATCATATGCATACTCCAATCATATCATACTTCCCCAGCTCTTGCATCTCCGCGCGTCAACATTTGCATTTGCACTTCCACTCATATAGAATATCATTTATCATCCAGCATTCATATATGCAAGTCAAGGTCCAGGATCAATCTTGAAGGTTTCCAAGACCATCATCAGCCCAATCAGGGGCATCTTCCACAACATCTTCAAAGCAATCATCAGCCCAATCAGGGGCATTTTTACAAGATTGTGGGTTTGTCCCACGATTTTCAAGAGTTTCAAAGCAATCATCAGCACAGTCAGGGGCATTCTTCTGCAATTGTGGGTTTCTCCTACAAGATTCGAAGTTATTCAAAGCAAGATTCAGCCCAGTCAGGGGCATTTTTCAAAGACCATGGGCGTCTCCCATGACGTATTTCAACCTTGTGGTTGATCAGATCTTCAAATCAACATTCAGCCCAGTTAGGGGCATACCATTCAAGACTGTGGGTGTTCCCCACGAAGTTGTTTAACCTTTTGTTGGGCAAATCCAAGAAGTTCGGTGCAAGATCCAACCCGAGCAGGGGCATCTTCAGCAAAACCGTGAGCATTCCTCATGAAGTTGTTCAACCTTTTGTTGGGCAAATCCAAGAAGTTCGGTGCAAGAATCAACCCGAGCAGGGGCATCTTCAGCAAAACCGTGAGCATTCCTCATGAAGTTGTTCAGCCTTTAGATTGAGCAAACTAAGACACCAGGATAAACTCGGCCCAGTCAGGGGCATCCACTTCAGAGCTCATGGGCATAACCATGAAATCATTTCAACAAAATTATAATCTCTAAGCAAGTCAGTGGTCGTCCCCGCTGATTCATTTCAACCCAATCTTCCTCTTGGGTGTTCCCCAATGAGCTATATTCAGCAAGCGTGACCGTTGTCAATTGCCTCACTATCATCCTTTTGGTGATAGTCGAACCTCGTCAGTTCAACCTAGCCTACATCCTTTTGGGTGTTGTTAACCTTCAATTTGTGTTGTTCTATCATCCTTTTGGTGATAACAACTTGTGTGTGTGAGTTTCGCTCCGTCATCCTTTTGGTGGAGGGTCTGTCATAGTCATTAATGATAGATTGTGCGATATAGTTTGTTTATGTTTCGCTCCGTCATCCTTTTGGTGGGGGGTCTATCATAGTCATTAATGATAGATTGTGCGATATTGTTTGGCGTGTGTTTCGCTCCGTCATCCTTTTGGTGAGGGGTCTGTCATAGTCATTAATGATAGATTGTGCGATCTGTGTTGTGTTTCGCTCCGTCATCCTTTTGGTGTGGGGTCTGTCATAGTCATTAATGTCAGATTGTGCGATTTGTGTTGTGTTTCGCTCCGTCATCCTTTTGGTGAGGGGTCTATCATAGTCATTAATGATAGATTATGCGATAGTTGGTTTGTGTTTCGCTCTGTCATCCTTTTGGTGGGGGGTCTGTCATAGTCATTAATGATAGATTGTGCGATCTGTGTTGTGTTTCCCTCTGTCATCCTTTTGGTGAGGTGTCTGTCATAGTCATTAATGATAGATTGTGCAATCTGTGTTGTGTTTCGCTCCGTCATCCTTTTGGTGGGGGGTCTGTCATAGTCATTAATGATAGATTGTGCGATATGTGTTATGTTTCGCTCCGTCATCCTTTTGGTGAGGGGTCTATCATAGTCATTAATGATAGATTATGCGATAGTTGGTTTGTGTTTCGCTCCGTCATCCTTTTGGTGAGGGGTCTATCATAGTCATTAATGTCAGATTGTGCGATATTGTGAGTTCGCTCCGTCATCCTTTTGGTGAGGGGTCTGTCATAGTCATTAATGATAGATTGTGCGATATTGTTTTTTGGTGTGAGTTTCTCTCCGTCATCCTTTTGGTGGGGGGGGGGGGGGGGGGTCTGTGATAGTCATTAATGATAGATTGTGCGATGTGTTTTGTGTTTCGCTCCATCATCCTTTTGGTGGGGGGGTCTATCATGGTCATTAATGATAGATTGTGCAATGTGTTTTGTGTTTCGCTCCGTCATCCTTTTGGTGGGGGCTCTATCATGGTCATTACTGATAGATTGTGCGATGTGTTTATTTGTGTTTCGCTCCGTCATCCTTTTGGTGGGGGGTCTATCATGGTCATTAATGATAGATTGTGCGATGTGTTTATTTGTGTTTCGCTCCGTCATCCTTTTGGTGGGGGGTCTATCATGATCATTAATGATAGATTGTGCGATGTGTTTTGTGTTTCGCTCCTTCATCCTTTTGGTGGGGGGTCTGTCACTTGGATTGGTGTCAGATTGTGTGATACTGTTTGTCCTATCATCCTTTTGGTGGTAGTGACTGGTGTGTGTTTCGCTCCGTCATCCTTTTGGTGGGGGGGTCTGTCACTTGGATTGGTGTCAGATTGTGCGATAGTGTTTGCACTATCATCCTTTTGGTGGTAGTAGCCGTGTGTGTTTCATCACATCATCCTTTTGGTGATGGTGACCTTTTGCCAGTTATTTACAGTTTACTCAAGGGCATACCCCATCCAGCTTTTCAATTCTCAAACATTTTCTTTTTCGGACAAATTCAGGTTCTTCTTTATATCTAATTGACTTCTACCTCGAAATAATGAACGTTGCAGCATTTCATTTCCTTAGGTCTAAGCCAATTAGATAGGGGCATCTGTCATACCCCAAATTTGTCCTACCTCTTGAGATTTCCTTATACTAAGTGGTTATGATTGTTTAAACGTGGAATCCTGTCTTTATTCAGCCTTGGGTGAAGGTTCAAGATTGTGGATGTTTCTGGGAGTTAATTTGAAACATTTTCAGTAATTTCAAGAGTGATTCTAGCTTCGATACAAAAGTGACATCAACATTGAAACTCAAATTTTATCAAACATGATTCACTTTGGTTCAAGATTAAGGAAAATGATTTCAAGTGTGAGTGTATATTTGCAAAACATAACTAACTTGCATTCAAGATTCACAATCTAAATTTGTCACGAGCAAAGATCAGTTAATTACACATCAATTTTGTAAGGATTGGTTGCAAGCCACGAATTTTCATGATTTATCTTAAGTTATTACAAATGTGTGAGTCTTCCCAAAATTTGATTAAAGAATTACGTGAGGCATTTCCAAAATTTGATTAAAGAATCACGTGAAGCCTACTGGTGCCTAGAGGGCCAAACGTTTTGGCAGAGCAGATGTTGTACATTTATTACACGTATCACATATGATTGTGGTAGCTATGATGCTACATTTCAGTTCTTGATCGGTACAACAATTTTAGTATTAAAACATTACTAGCCTTTGGCTCCACTTCATCCAAACATTCCATAAAAACAAACATGACAGTGATGGTGGTTTTGATTTGAATTTGGAATTAAAATCTAGCATTTGAAGTCAGTATTACAAGTTATGTTAAAAGAACAAAAGCTAATTTTTCCAACTTTGATGTTCTCGTCAATCCGTAGTGCCGACTTCTGCAGAGGGCTTACTGTATCCACCAATGTCTCAATGCTACGAAAAGAACAGCATGATCTGCAATAATGAGACACAAGATTAACAAACCGAGTTATGAACAATATGCGACACGAGACTTGATTTAACTGCAAAGGCACCGACGATGTACCTTTGACAGTTCCCATACAGCCGACGTATTCCGCACCCGACACGCATAAGAATGTGTCCTCCAAGTTGTTCAAGTCTTGCTCTGAATTTACAGGTCATGCATGAAAAAGAAATGAGATAAATCAATTGAAAAAAGCTTTGAAAAAAAAATAATGGAGCAGGTTAGACAAGAGCAATTTACCATGGATACACCAAGTTACCAACACAACAAAACCGTCAATGTCGCGCACAATCAAGTTCGTTTACAAGCAGCAGACTAGGGAGTTTTTGACGGAAGTGTGCTAGCAGGGATGGCTGATGGCCAAGTGAAGTAATTAGGGGTCCCGTGGCAGCCATATGAAAAATGTTGACGGGGTTTTCATCTAAGGAAAATAGTGTCTGATAAATCTAAGTCCTCAAACCTTACGGCATTGTGTTCATGATTCAGCTGCACCTGTTTCAAATTTAAACCTGCAGAGAAACAGAGGGAGAGTGATTTCAGTAGATGCTTTCCACAATACCTTAATATTAAAACGCAACAGCACGCGGTACGGTTCGCACATACCTCGAAGCCAAACCTACACCAGCTGCCTTCAGCTTTTGCATAACACTCCAAAAGAAAAGCTGCAAAATTTCATAACATCAGCACTGTATCTATGTTTTGGGAATACACAGCTAGCAATCTCCAAGCTTAACCTTAATACGTGGAGCCGTATCTCGGATAAAGAATTTGACTCATCCACCTTTTTCACAACACAAACCGGCACGATTGCATCCGAACCTCCAAGCCACTCGCACAAGGTACGACCAATGTGATGTGGGCGGAAATCCTTCATGACAAATAACCTGTCAAGAAAACCATACAAAGTTTAGAAGGAAAAATCAATACCATTGGCCATAACATGAAGATGAGGATATGTGCATAAGCTTTACATACCACCACAAAACACAGACCGCAGGTCACGCGTAATAATAAGCTTCATAACAACAAAGGAAAACTCTGCAAGAAAATGAGAGACCTTTCTTTTTCTCTGCAAAATGGTCAGGCCACACAAACAATGTTACAAGAATCCTTACATATCACATGAATTGCAAAAAATATATCAAAAAGTCATTCGAGCGGTCACGAGAAATTATTATACCAATTTTGTGAAAGTTCCAGTTCCATGACCCCACAAAGACCACAAATCGCTGCACCAAACTTGAGCTGGTATAACCTTTAACCAAGCCACCTGCAAAAAGGATAAATACCAGTCACGGTAAACGATCTCAGTCCATACACCATGTCCCTTTATTTGTCATAAAACACAGCTATCTTACCATCAACAGGCCCCACTAAAAAGAAACAATCCTTGATACCACAAAACCACCACGATTGGTAAATGGGGAAACAATACAGCTACAATAACCCAACAACAGCACATGGCATATTGGAATATCTGCAAGTCATCACAAAGGGTCCACAAAGAGTCCAACCTGCAGTACAAAGAAATTGATACAAAGTTAAAATCTTCCACAACAGACAAAATATTGTAACCATATGAGTCATTTTGTAAGAATAGGGTACAACAACTTTAACCATGTTATGACCTGCACAAACCTGCATATGAAAGAGACCTTTCAGAATGTATTCCCAAAAAGTGGAACCAACAGGTCTGAATATTTTATGGGATAAAGGAGGAGAAAGAATACCCAGAAAGAGGATTCTTCGGTTCTTCTCTCAAAAATTAAAAGGAGCCTTGAGGATAAAAGGGAAAAGACCCTCAACAATCTTGAAAAAGGGGGGAACTCTCACAACTTCATGCTTTTTGCTGAGTAAATAAACAAAAACTCCCCAGAGATAAAAGAACAACAACAACAGAATTGTTTTGAAAACTTTCTCATCACTTCAATAACCACAACCCCATATTTTCTCCCCTTCAACCACTTTCAAAACACCAGTAACCACCGCGGAAACCCATTTTCGTAACTCCATAACAACACAAACACCATAATTGTTCCTCACCCAAAGCACTTCCGTCGAACTTCCTCCTCAACCACCTCATCTCCTCTCCAATCTTCAACCTCCATCCGTTATCATCAACCTTCTCCTTCAATGGTTCTTTAAAACCCTAAATCCCTTCAAATCACAATTTGATAATGGCTTCAAAAAAAAACGTTACCCTTCATCAGTTCTCCTTTTTCTTCATAAACCTAAACCTAGAACTGTAAAACATAAGTCTTCAAATCTCACTTCCAGATTCTAACACGAAACCCTCATCGTCATCGCTCTCACCCCCTCCAAACCACCGTTAATGAACCTTTCACTCATCTTCAAACCCAAACAACACAAACACCTCAACAATCTTCAAACTCTCTTCAACTGAAAGCCAACTGGAACTCCGGAAAAAACATCACCTCTAAATACCCCTCAATAAACTCGCCTCAATCCACCACTTTCCTTCAAACCACCTGTCTGAAACAACCACGCTCACTCAATACCTCAACTCCTCAAATTTTTGAACCAACCGAACCCATAGTCAACCCATTTACGAACCACCACAACTCTACTGAAATCCGAAGACCTCACCTCTCGACCTCCTCTCTAAAACTTCAAAAAAATACAGAATAAAGAAGGAGATAGTAAGATCAAAGCTACGAGATTCACGTATAGAAGGTTGTGAGTATTGCGGTTTTCTCGACTAGAAGGAAACCCTTCTTGTTCTTTATTTTTCAGAAATAACAAAATTATTTGGCTCTTCCTCTGTTTTGTTTTGAGATGCCGTTAGCTATGAGTTGGTGTGGGTTTCTTATTTTATTTTATTATCTTATTTTTAATCAAACTGATAAACGTGGAACCCTTGGCCTTCATTTGTTTTCTTTTTTTTTACATATCGTGTTTTTTGGAGAGTTTAGGCCTAGAAAGGTCCATTTGATTTCTTTACACATTATCCACACAACCCCCAGCAGTGTCACACGCCACCCCTTCCTTTTATCTTAAAATTTTTTAAAAAAAAAAAAAGTTTTTAATATGAAGTTTTCATATTGTTTTTTTTATAAATAATTTTGTCGAGAGCTGCAATTTAATTTATGTACATTTGTTAATATTTTTGATTAAATATTGTAAGCTTTCTTTAGTAAGTAATTTTTGATATACTTTCAATCGTATTGTCTTTTTATTCGTTTTCACATCTCCTCTATTTTTCGGTCGATGACGAGACTACCAATGTTTAGCCGCCAAATTATTGGCGTGAAACAAAGGATCCGAAACCACTTTTTTTTCTCCGATTTTATTTCAATTATTGGATCGATGAAAGTCTTTTATTCGTAAGCGTCGCGTATCGAAGTTGATAACCTTCGCGATTTCAAATCTATGGGGAATGACCATTGGGGTCATTTTCCGTACTTTGGGATCGTGATAGGCTACCTTTGATTAATCGGCATTATGTTTGCGATTAAGACTAGATCCTATTCTTTCGTGTCCCGATTCGATTCACTAAACTAACCATTAAATTTAATTCCCGTCAAATTATTATTGTGGATATTATTGTTATACTATCTTACTATATTATTGTCATATTATTTATTCATATTATCATATTTATCTTACTATATATTATTATCATACCATATTCATTCATTCATCCATATTCAAAAACACCTAATAAATTATCGAAACTGCTAAAAACCATATTGGTGCACTGTTGTATCATTGGTTATTTGTAGGTATCCTAATATTGAGTCATGCCCGATTTTGCTCAAGGCGTAGTTTAGGACACAATGCACACACATGGCTTTCTCTTGGGCTACCTTACAATGAGACCCCTTTATTTCGTGCAATCCCATGTAACTTACATGTATCCCTCTCCCATTCCGATGTATGTTTCGCATTTCTTTGATTATTAGTTTATCTCCTAGGAGCACCCATAGGGACTAGAGCGGATTCAAACTATTTTCAAACTAATTCTCGATTCATCATCGAGCCATTTTCAAACACCCTTGTAAGTCGAGTGCTCATACGCATTCGCCATCAACCTATTACAAATCGACCCTTGATGCGTAAGTCAAATCGGTCACGTTTTCAATTCAAACTCTCGACTTGTAGTCGATTCATTTTCAAACCATTTCCATCGCACGTTTTGCACGCGATAACAAGTCAAACCCTTGATCCAACGTCAAGCGGATTTTCATAACAAATATCAATCAATTAATAATTATTCAAACCTTCTTAAGGTGTAAAGAGTGGGTTCAAGTCTTTGATCTCGCTTTCGGTTGTTTGGATGCGAGTTATCTTATTCGTGTGTGAGCAATTGACGCCTTTAAATAACATTGACAAACTCGACAACATTCGATCATTGTTCAACTATCCTCCAACTACTCTTCATTCCCAAACACCATTTCAAACTCAAACAACTTTCTTTTCGATGAAAAAGAGAGTGTTCCAAGTCTTTGGTTCGCTCTCCCGATTACTTGGGGTCTAAGAAGTCTTTCTTAAGCTCCGAGTAATTGTCATCCGTTTCACACCACTTATCTAAACACCATTCAAACAACTTTCCTTTCAAGATGAAAAAGGGAGTGTTCCAAGTCTTTGGTCCGCTCTCCCGATTATTTGGAGTTTGAGAAGTCTTTCTTAAGCTTCAATTAATCGTCATCATTTCAACCTCATCCTTTCAAACACAACTTCTCTTACGATGAAAAAGAGAGTGTTCCAAGTCTTTGGTTCGCCCTCCCGATTATTTTGGTCCGAGAAATCTTTCTTAAGCTAAAGTAATCGTCATCATTTCAAACACCATTCAAACATAACATTATTCTTCAAGATAAAAAAGAGAGTGTTCCAAGTCTTTGGTTCGCTCTCCCGATTACTTGGGTACGAGAAGTCTTTCTTAAGCTTCGAGTAATCGTCATCCGTACCCATTTCAAACCAATTCAATCAAGTTTCTTTCGTGGTCGTTACCACGAACTACGACTGCTCTGATTCTTCATTCTCGTCCGAATGTAAGATACGTAGGCACAAGATTGCGATGATCTTGGCGAGCACAATTCCCTCCATCTTCCATTTCCCCTATCCTTTTCCGTAGTCGAACTACGACGCTCTGATTTCTCATTCTCGTCCGAATGAGCATACGTAGGCACAAGGGCCCCAATCCTTGGCGAGCACCCTATCCTCTAACCATCCCCTTTCCCCTAGCGTCTTTATTCCCTTTATAGTATCCTTTAGCATTTAGTAGTGAGAAGAGAAGAATTAAGTTTAGCTAACATCCATTAACTCGAATTAAGAGGTTTCCGTCGAGTACGACGGACGTGAGGGGTGTTAATACCTTCCCCTCGCGTAACCGACTCCCGAACCCAGGAATATGGTTGCGATGGCCGTGTTCCTTCCGCGTCTATGAGGTTTTCTCGATATTTTCCTCTCCCGTTCATTCGGGAAAAATAAATTTCGGTGGCGACTCTGTCTAACCGTATTTCCACGCCTTTTACGCGAGGGTCGTATGTTCGAAATGAATTTTCGAGGTGCGACACCAGTGTGTGCGCATACGTGTGTGTGTGTGCACGCGCTTGTGTGTATGTGAGCGCACGCGTGTGCGTGTGTGCGTGCACGTGTGTGTGAGTGAATGTGCGCGCGCACGTGTGTGTGTGTGTGCGTACACGTGAGTGTGCATGCGTGTGTGTGTGTGTGTACATGTGTGCGTGTGTGAGTGTGTGTGCACGCACGCGTGTGTTTGTATGTGTGTGCGCACGTGTGTGTGTGTGAGAGAGAGAGTGTGTGCGAATACGCGTGTGTGTGTGTGTGTGCGTGTGTGTGTGGGTGGGTGTGTGTGAGTGCGTGCATGCGTGTGCATGTGTGTGTGTGTGAGCGCATGCGTGTGTGTGTGTGCGCGCGCATGCACGCGCGCGCGTGTGTGTTTGCATGTGTGTGCGCGCACGTGTGTGTGTGTGTGTACGCGCTTGTGTGTGTGCGGGTGTGCGCACATGTTTATATGTGCGTGCGCGCACGTGTGTGTGTTTGTGTGTCTGTGTGTGTATGTGTATGTGAGAGAGTGTGAGCATGCGTATGTGTGTGCGCGCTTATGCGGGTGTGTGTGTGGGAGCTCACGCGCGCACGCATGTGTTTGTGTGTGTGTGTGTGTGCGGGTGTGTGTGTGGGTGCTTGAGTGCGTGTGTGTATATGTGCGTGCACGTGTGTGTCTGCGCGCACATGCGCGTGTTTGTGTGTGTATGAGTGTGTGTGCACGCGTGTGTATGTGTGTGTGGGTGGGTGGGTGTGCGGGTGTGTGTGTGTGCATGCGCGCGTGTGTATGTGTGTGTATGCGTTTGTGTGTGTGTGCATGCGAGTGTGCATGTGTGTGTATGTGCATGCACATGCATGTGTGTGTGTAAAAGCGTAAGCATGCGCGCATGTGTGCTTTGTTGTGCGCGCACGTGTGTTTGTGTGCGTATGTGTGTGTGTCTGTGCACGTGTGTGTGTGTGCGTGCGGGCGTGCGTGTGTGCATGTGTGCGTGCGTGTGTGTGTGTTTGTGTGTGCACGGGCATGTTTGTGTGCAAGCGAGTGTGTGTGTGCGTGTGTGTATGTGTATGCGCCAGTGGCGTGTGTTAGTGCATACGTGCATGTGTGTGTGTGTGTGTGTTTGTGTGCATGTGCGTGTGATGTATGCCCACGTGCATTCAAGAGTGTGTGTGTGTCTGTTTGTGCGAGCGCGTGTGTTTGTGTGTGTTTGTCTAAGTGCATGCTCAGGTGTGTGTGTGTGTGTGTGTGTATGTGTCTGCGCAGGTGTGTGTGTGTGTGTGTGTGTGCGCGTGCGGCGTGTGGGTGTGTGTGAGCGTGCGTGTGTCTACGCAGGTGTGTGAGAGCGTGCGTGTGTGCGCTCATGTGCGTGTGCGTGTGCGCGTGCGGCGTGCGTGAATGTGTGCGGGTGTCTGTGAGTGTGTGTGCGCGCGCGTGGGTGTGTGTGAGCGTGCATGTGTGAGCGCATGCGCGTGTGCGTGTGCGCGTGCCGCGTGCCTGCGTGTGCGCGTGTGTGTGTGTGTGTGTGTCTGCGCAGGTGTGTGTGTATGTGTAAGCGCGCGCGCGTGTGTTTGTGTATGTGTGTGTGCACGCACGTCTGTGTGTGTGTGTTTGTGTATGCGCGTGTGTTTTTGTGTGTGTGTTTACGCGTGTGTTTTTCTGTGTGTGTCTAATTTGTGCGCACGCGTGTGTGCGTGTGTGTCAGCGCAGGTATGTGTGTGAGTGTTTGAGTATGCGCGCGCGTGTGTTTGTGTATGTGTCTGCGAAGATGTGTGTGTGTGTGTGTGCATGGGTCCGTGTGTGCCTGCATGTGCATGTGAGTGTGCGCACGTGTGTGTGGGTGTATGAGCGCACGCGCGTGTGCGTTTGGACGTGTGTGTGTGTGTATGTGTGTGCGTGTGTGCATGCGTGCGTGTGTGTGTATGTGTGTGTAAGTTTGCACGCACGCGTGTGTTTGTACGTGTGTGTGTGTGCGCGCACGTGCT
>CAWUDS030001858.1:75000-77500 GCA_963859935.3 Lathyrus sativus
GTATGTGTGCGTGCCTGCGGGTTTGTATGTGTATGCGCGAGAATGCGCGTGCGCGCGTGTGTGTGCGTGTGTGTGTGTGTGTACGTGTGTGTGCGCATGTGTGCGTGTGAGCGTGTGTGCGTGCGTGAGTGCGTGTGTGCGTTTGTGCGTGTGTGTCTGTGCATGCGCGCGCGTGTTTGTGTGTGTATGCGCAATTGTGTGTGTGTATGTGCGCGTGCGTGCGTGCATGCGTGTTTATGTGTATGCGTGCGTGCTTGCGGGTTTGTATGTGTGTGTGTGCAGGAATGCGCGCGCGTGTGTGTGTGTGTGTGTGTGTGTGTGCGTATGTGTACGTGTGTTTGTGTGTGCGTGTGTGTGCGTGTGAGCGTGTGTGCGTGCGTGAGTGCGTCTGTGTGTATGTGCGTGTGTGTGTGTGCACGCGTATGTGTGTTTGCACGCACGTGTGTGTTTGTGTGCAGGTGTGTGTGTGCACGCGTGTTTGTGTATACGTGTGTGCATGTGCGTGCACGCGTGTGTGTGTTTGTGTATACGTGTGTGTGTGCGTGTGTGTGTTTGTGCGCGTGTGTTTTCGTTTTTGTGTGTGTATGTGTGTGCGCACGTGTGTGTGTTTGTGTGCGTGTGTGTGCCCGCACGTGTGTGTGTGTTTGTGTATGTGTGTTTGTGTGTGTGTGCGTGTGTGTATGGGCGTGTGTGTTTTTGTGTTTTTGTGCACGCGAGTGCGTGTGTGCGTTTGTGTGTGCGTGTGTGTGTGGGTGTGTGCGCACATGTGTTTACACATGTGTGTGTGCATGTATGCGTGTGGCTGTGTGCGCGCGTGTGTGTGTGCGCGTGCGACTGAGTGTGTGTGTGTATGTGCATGCGTGCGCTTGAGTGTGTGTATATGTGGGTGCGTGCGTATGTGTGTATGTGTGTGTGTATGCGCACGCGTGTGTGTGTGTTTGCGCGTGCACACGTGTTTGTGTGTGTGTGTGTGTGTGTGTGTGTGTGTGCGCAGGTGCGTGCGTGCGTGTGTGAGTGTGCGCACGCGTGTGTATGTGTGTGTGTGTGCACGCGCATGAGTGTGAGCGGGCGTGTTCCTATTTATGTGTATGCACATGTGTGTATGTGTGTGTGTGTGTGAGTGTGAGCATGAGTGTGTGTGTGTTCACGTGCACGTGTGCGTGTGTCTGTGCAAGTGTGTGTGCGCGTGTGCGCACGTGTGTATGTGTGTGTGTGTGTGAGAGAGAGTGTGTGTGCACGCGCGCGTGCATTCGTATGCGCGCACACGCGTGTTTGTGTGTGCCTGTGCGTGCACACGTGTTTGTGTGTGTGTGTGTGTGTGTGTGCGCGTGTGTATGCATGAGTGTGTGTGTGTGTGTGCCTGTTTGTGTGTGTGTGTGCGTCTGTGTGTGTGTTCGAGTGGCATGCGTTAGTGCATGCGTGCGCGCGTGTGTATGTCTGTGTGTGTACGCGTGTGTGTGTGCCTGCGCGCACGCGCGTGTGCCTGTGTGTGCGTGCGCGTGTGTTTGTGTGTGTGTGTCTAACAGTGCATGCACGCGCGCGTGTGTGTGTGTATGTGTGTATGCGCAGCTGAATATGCGTGTGCGCGTGCATGCGTGTTTGTGTGTGTGCGTGCATGCTTGCGGGTTTGTGGTTGTGTGTGCGCGCACGTGCGGTGTGTGTGTGCGTGTGTGTGTGTGTGTGTGTGTGTGTGTGCGTGTGTGTGTATGTGTGTGTGTATGTGCCTGTTAGCGTGCGTGCGTGTGTGAGTGTGTGTGTGTGTGTATGTGTATGTGCGTGTGCATGTACGAGCACGCGTGTGTGTTTGCACGCACGCGCGTGTTTGTATGCGGGTGTGTGTGTGTGTGTGTGTGTGTGCACGTGCGTTTGTGTATACATGTGTGTGCGTGTGTGTGTGTGTATGTGCGTGCACGCGTGTGTGTGTGTGTGTTGGTGTGTGCGCGCGTGTGTTCTTTTTTATGTGTGTATGTGTGTGCGCACGTGTGTGTGTGTGTTTGTGTATGTGGGGGGGGGGGGGGGGGGCGTGTTTGTGTGTTTGTGTGTTTTTGTGCATGCGAGTGCATGTGTGCGTTTGTGTGTGTGTACGTGTGTGTGTATGTGTGTACGTGAGTGTGTGTGTGTGTATCTGTGTGTACGCGCGCATGTGCATACACATGTGTGTGTGCGTGTATGTGTTTGTATGCGTGTGAGTGTGTGTATGCGTGTGTGTGTGTGTGCGTGTGGGTGTGTGCATGTGTGTGTGTGCGAGCGGTGTGGGTTAGTGCATGTGTGCGTGCGTGCGTGAGAGAGGGTGCGTGTGTGTGTGCGCGCGTGTGCGTGTTTGTGTGAGCGTGCGTGAGGGCATGTGTGTGTATTTGCGTGCGTGCGCGTGAGTGCGTGTGTATGTGCGTGCGTGCATGAGTGAGTGTGTGTGTATGTGTGTGTGTGTGTGTGTATGCGCACGCGTGTGTGTGTATGCATGTGCGCACGTGTTTATGTGTGTGTGTGTGTGCGTGTGGGC
>CAWUDS030001858.1:92500-95000 GCA_963859935.3 Lathyrus sativus
TGTGTGTGTGTGTGTGTGTAAGTGTGCGTGCGTGCGTACATGTATGTGTGTGGGAGCGTGCGCATGCGTGTGTGTGTGTAATCGTGTTGGCATGCGCGCGGGCATGTGTTTGTATGCGCGCAAGTGTTTGTGTTTGAGTGTCTGTGTGAGAGTGCGTGTGAGAGAGAGTGTGTGAGCGCACACGCGTCTGTGTTTGTGCGTGTGTATGTGCGTGCTTGTGCGTGTGTGTGTGTGTCTGTGCCTACGCGTGCGTGCGTGTGCGTGTGTATATATGTGCGCGCATGCGTGTGTGTGTGGGTGGGCGCACGTGCACACGTATTCGTGGGTATATTTTTAGTATGTGTGCGCGCACGTGTGTGTGTGTGTGTGTGCATGCGAGTGCGTGTGTGCATCTGTGTGTGTGTGTGTGTGAGTTTGTATGTATTTGCATGCGTGCGTGTGTGTGTGTGTGTGCGTGTGTGCCCGCACGCGTTTTTGTTTGTGCGTATGCGCGTGCACACATGTGTATGTGTGCGCCCACGCGTGTGTTTGAGGAAGCGCACGTGCGCATACATGTGTTTGTGTGGGTGCGTGCGTGTGTGTGAGTGGGTGCATGCGTGAGTGCGTGTGTGTGCGCGCACGCGTTTAAATGTTTGTGCGCGCATGTATATGTGCGTGTGTGTGTGTGTGAGTGTGTGCGTACGTGTGTGTGTGTGTGTGTATGCACGTGCGCGTGTGTATGTATGCGTGTGCGTGTGTGTGCGTGCAAGCGTGCATGTGTGTGTATCTGCGCGAGCATGCGCGTGTGCGTGTGTGTAAATGCCTGCGCACACGCGGGCGTGTGTGTGTGTTTGGGTGTGCGCGCACGTGTGTGTGTGTGTATGCGTATATGTGTGCGTGTGTGTGTTTGCGTGTGCGCTTACGTACGTGCGTGTGACTCTGCGTGAGTGTGTGTGTGTGTGTGCATGCGCATGTGTGTGTGTGTGTGTAAGAGAGAGCGCGTGCACACGCGCGTGTGTGTGTGCTTGCGCGCGCGTGTGTGTTTGTGTGAGTGTGTGTGTGTGTGTGTCTGCATGTGCGAGCGGGTGCGTGCGTGTCTGCGTGCGTGTGTGTGTGTATGTGTGCGCACACGTGTGTGTGCGTGTGTGTGTCCGTGTAACTGTGTGTATAGGTGTGTGTGTGTGTGTGTGTATGTGTGTGTGCGTTTTCCCGCACGCGCGCGTGTGCCTGGGCGTGTGCGAAAACGCGCGCGTGTATGGGTGTGGGAGGGCGCACGCGCGCGCTTATTCGTTTGTGTGTGTGTGTGTGTTTGTGTGTGCGCACGTGTGACTTTGTGTGCACGCGCGTGTTTTTATGCACACGAGTGCGTGTGTGCGTCTGTTTGTGTTAGTGTGTATATATTTGCGTGCGTGCGTACGTGTGTGTATTTGTGTGTGTGTGTGTGTGCACGTGTGTGTGTGTACGCGCGTGCATCCACGTGTGCATGCGCACACGCGTCTGTGTGTGTGTCGTGTGTGTGTATGCATGTGTGTGTGTGCACGTGTGTTTATGCGCGCGCGCGTGTGTGTGTGTGTGTGCATGTGTGTGTGTGCGCGTGTGTGTGCGAGCGGCGTGCGTTATTGTCTACGTGCGTGCATGTGTGTGTGTGTGCGTGTGCGCACGCACGCGTTTTTGTGCGTGTGTATGCGTGTGCGTGTGTGTGAATGTGCGTGCACGCGTGTGTTTGCCCAAGGGCACGCGCGCACATATGTGTTTGTGTGTATGTGTCTGCGTGTGTGTGTGTGTGTGGGTGCGTGCGTGCGTGAGTGCGTGTGCGTGTGTGTGTGTGCGCATGTGTGTGTGTGAGTATGTGCGCACGCGTGTATATATGTGTATGGGTGTGCGTGTGTGCATGCGCACGCGCGTGTGTTTATGTACGCGTGTGCGCGTGGGTGCGTGCGAGCGTGCATGTGTGTGTGTATGTGTGTGCGCATGCGTGTTTTTCTGCACGTGTGTGTGTGTGTGTGAGTATGTGTGTGTATGTGTGAGTGTGTGTGTGTGTGTGTGTGAGTATATGCGCACGCTTGTTTGTTTGGGTGTGCGTGTACGTGTGTGTGTGTATGTGTGCGCGTATGTGTATGCGTGTGTGTGTGTGTGTGTGCGTGTGCTTACGTGTGCGCGTGCGTGCGTGCGTGTGAGTCTGCGTTAGTCTCTGTGTGTGTGTGTGCCTGTGTGTGTGTGTGAGAGAGAGTGTGTGTGTGCACGCGTGTGTGTCTGAGTGTGTGTGTGTGTGTGTGTGTGTGTGTATGTGTGTTTGTGTGTGTTTGCATGTGCGCGTGCATGCGTTTCTACGTGCGTGTCTGCACGCACGCGTATGTGTTTGTCCGTGTGTGCGTGCGTGTAACTATGTGTATGGGTGCGTGTGTGTATATGTGTGTGTGTCTGTGTGCACGCGTGTGTGTATTTTCCAGCACGCGCGTGTGTGCATGTTTGTGTGTGCGCGCATGTGCGTGTCTATGTGTTTGTGTGTGTGTGTGTGTGT
>CAWUDS030001858.1:100000-107500 GCA_963859935.3 Lathyrus sativus
GTATGTGTGCACGCGAGTCCGTGTATGTGCGTGTGTGTGTGTGTGGGTGTGCACGCGCGTGTGTGTTTTTGCGTGCGTGCATGCGTTAGTGCGTATGTCCGTGTGCGTATGTCCGTGTGCGCGCACGTTTGTGTGTGTGTGTGCGAGCAGCGTGCGTTAGTGCATGTGAGCGTGTGTGCGTGTGTGTGTGTGTGTGTGCGAGCACGCACACGCGTATGGGTGTCCGTGCGTGCACGCGTGTGTTTCCATGTGTGTGTGTGTGTGTGCGCGCGTGTGTGTTTGTTTGTGTGTGTCTACGTGTGCGCGCACGCGCGTGTGTGTGTGTGTGTATGTGTGTCTGCGCAGGTGTGTGTGTGTATGTGTGTCTGTGCAGGTGTGTGTGTGTGTGTGTGTGTATGTGTGTCTGCGCAGGTGTGTGCGTGTGTGCGCGTGTGTGCTTGCGTGTTTATGTGTGTGCGTGTGTGCGTGTATGTGTATGTGTGTTTGTGTATGTGTGTGTGTGTGTGTGCACGCGCACATGTGTGTGTGTCTGTGTGTCTGTGTGTTTGTGTGTCTGTGTGCGTGTGTGTGTGTCTGTGTGTGCGCGGGCGTGTTAGTGTGCACGCGAGTGCGTATGCGCGTGTGTGCGTATGCGTGTATGTGTGTGTGTGTGCGCGCGCACGCGTTTGTGTATGCGTGTGTGTGTGGGTGCACGCGTGTGTGTCTGTGTGCGTTTGTGTGCGCGAGTGTGTGGGTGCATGCGTGTGTGTGTGTGTGTCTGCGCAGGTGTCTGTGTGTGTGTATGTGTGTGTGCGCGTGTGTGTGAGTGTGCGTGCGTGCGTGAGTGCATGTGTGTGTGCACGTGTGTGCGTGTGTATGTGTGAGTTTGCGTGTTTGTTTGTGTGTGTGTTTGCGTGTGTGTGTGTGTATGAGTGGGCGCACGCATGTGTATGTGTATGTGTGTGCGCGCATGTTTTTATTGATGTGTGCGCACGCAATTGTGTGTGTGTGTGCACACGTGTGTGTGTCTGTATGTCTGTGTGTGTGTGTGTTAGAAAGAGTGTGAGCATGCGTGTGTGTGTGTGTGCGTATGTGTGTGTGTAAGTGTATGCACGTGCACGTGTGCGTGTGTCTGTGTATGTGTGTGTGCGTACGTATATGTGTGTGTGTGTGTGTGTGTGTGAGAGAGAGAGAGAGAGAGAGAGAGAGAAAGTGTGTGCACGTGAGTGTGTGTGTGTGTGTGTGTGAGAGAGAGAGAGAGAAAGATTGTGCGCACGCGTGCGTGTATACATGTGTGTGTGTGTCTGTGTCTGTGTGTGCACGCGAGTGCGTGTGTGCGTCTGTGTGTGTGAGTGTGTGTGTGTGTGAGTGTGTTTTTGTGCACGCGAGTGCGTGTGTGCGTCTGTGTGTGTGTGTGTGTGTGAGTGTGTATGTGTTTGCGTTTGTGCGTGCGTGTGTGTGTTTGTGTGTGCGTGTGTGTGTGTGTGTCCACGCGCATTTGTGTACGCGTGTGTGTGTGTGTGTGTTTGTGCATGTTCGTGTGTGTGTACATATGTGTGCGCGCACGTGTGTGTGGGTGTGTGTACATGTGTGTGTTAGCGCACTTGTGTGTTTTTATGTGTGTGTGTGTGTATCTTTATGTCTTTGTGTGTGAGAGAGAGAGAGAGAGAGAGAGAGTATGCGCACGCACGCGTGTGTGTGTGTATGTGTGCGTGTGTGTGTCAGTATGTGCACACGAGTGCGTGTGTGTGTGTTTATGCGTGCGTGTTTGCATGCGTGCATGCGTTAGTGTGTGTGTGTATGTTTGTGTGCGTGTGTGTGTGTGTGTGTGCGTATGCATGAGCGGCGTGCGATAGTGCATGCGAGCGTGCGTGTGATCATGCGTGTAAGCGCGGGCACGCACGTGCTGGTGTGCGTGTGCGCACGCGTGTGTCTCTTTCTGTGTGTGTGCACGCGTGTGTTTGTGTGTGTGTGTGTGTGTCTAAGTGTTCGCGCACGCCCGTGTGTGTGTGTATGTGTGTCTGCGCAGGTGTGTGTGTGTGTTTATGCGTGTGCGTGCATGCCTGCGTGTTTGAGTGTGTGTGTGTTTGTGTGTGTGTGTATGTGGGTGTGCATGCGGGGCGGGCGGGCGTGTGCGCGTGCGTGCGTGAGTGTGTGTGTGTATGTGTGCGTGTGTTTGTGTATGTGTGTGTGCTTATGTGTGCGCGCGCACGTGTTTGTGTGTGTGTGTGTGTGTTTGTGTGTGTGTGTGTGCGTGTGTATGTGTTTGTGTGTGTGCGGGAATGTTTGTGTGCACGCGAGTGCGTGTGTGCGTGTGTGTATGCGTATATATGTGTGTGCGTGCGTGAGTGTGTGTGTGCGCACATGTGTGTGTATGTGTGTGTGTGCGCGTGTGTATGTGTGCGCGCGAGCGCCGTATGTGCTTGCGTGCGTGTGTGTATGTGTGTGTTTGCGAGTGTGCACGCGGACAAGGGTGTGTGCGCGCACGTGTGCTTGTGTGTGTGTGTGTCTAAGTATGCGCACGCGCGCACGTGTTTGTGTGTGTGCGCACGTGCGTGCCTGCGTGTTTTTGTATGTGTGTGTGCGGGCGTGTGTGTGAGTGTCCGTGCGTGCGTGAGTCCGTGTGTGTGTGTATGTGTGTGTGTGTGCGCACGCGTGTGTCAGTTAGCGTGTGCGCGCGTGTTTGTGTGTGTCTGTGTGTGTGTGTGTATGCGCACGCATGTGTATGTTTGCATGTGTGCGCGTATTTGTTTATGTGTGTATGTTTGCATGTGTGCACGTGTGTTTGCGTGCGTGTGTGTGTGTTTGTGAGTGTGCGCACGCGCGTGTATGTGTGTGTGTGTGTGAGAGTGTGTATGTGTGTATGTCTGTGTATGTGTGTGTGTGTGTGTGTGAGAGAGAGAGAGAGAGTGTGAGCATGCGTGTGTGAGTGTGTGAGTGAGAAAGTGTGAGCATACGTGTGTGAGCGTGTGAGTGTGTGTGTGTCTGTGTGTGTGAGAGAGAGAGAGAGTGTGAACATGCGTGTGTGCGTGTGTGAGTGTGAATGTATGTGTGTGTGAGTGTATGCACGTACACGTGTGCGTGTGTCTGTGTATGCGCGCGTGTGCATGCGTGCGTGCGCACATGTATGCACGTGTGTGTGTGCGTGCGTGTGCATATGTGTGTGTGTGTGTGTATACGTGTGTGCGCGCGCGTGTGTGTGTGTATGTGTGTGTGTGTGTGTATACGTGTGTGCACGCGTGTGTGTGTGTATGCGTGTGTGTGTATGTGTGCACGTGTATCTGTGTGCGTGTGTGTGTATGTGTGTGCGAGCACATGCGTTTGTGCATGCGTGTGTGTGTGTGTTTGTGTGCGTGTGGGTATGCGCTTGTGTTTGTGTTTGTGTGTGTGTGTGGGTGGGTGGGTGCGTGTGTAAGTGCGTATGTGTATGTGTGTGTCTGTGGGTGTTTACGCGCGCACGCCTGCGTGTATGTGTGTGTGTGTGAGAGAGTGTGTATGTGTGTATGTCTGTGTGTGTGTGTGTGCGTGTGTGTATGTGTGAGTGTGTGCGCACGTGTGTGTATGTGTGTGTGTGTGTGCACGTGCGTGTGTGTGTTTGTGGGTGTTTGTTTGGGTGTGTGCGGACGTGAGTGCGTGTGTGTATTTGTGTGTGTGCGCGCACGCGTTTGTGTGTTTGCGCGTGCACGCGCGTGTGTGTGTGTGTGTGTGTGTGTGTGCACGCACGTGTGAATTCGTGTTTATGTGTGTGTTAGTGCGTGCGCGCGCGCGTGTGTATGTCACTTTGTGCGCGCACGTGTACTTGTGTGTGTGTGTCTAAGTATGCGCACGCACGTGTGTGTGTGTGTGTGTGTCTGCACAGGTGTGTGTGTGTGTGTGTGTGAGCACGTGCGTGCGTGCCTGCGTATTTGTGTGTGTGTGTGTGTGTGCGCGCGTATGTGTGAGTGTGTGTTCGTGCGTGAGTGTTTGTTTGTGTGTGTGTGTATGTGTGTTTGCACGTGTGTGTGTGTGTGTGTATATGTGTGTGTGAGTTTGTGTGTCTGCATGTGTGCGCATGTTTGTTTGTGTGTGTGTTTGCGTGTGTGCATGGGTGTGCGTGTGTGCGTGTGTGTGAGTGTGCGCACGCGTGTCTGTGTGTGTTAATACACGCGCGAGTGTGCGCGCGCGTGTTCGTATTTATGTATGTGCACGTGTGTGTGTGTGTGTGTGTGCACGTGCGCGTACGTGTGTGTATGTCTGTATGTCTGTGTGTGTGTAAGAGAGAGTGTGAGCATGCGTGTGTGCGTGTGTCTGTGTATGCATATGTGTGTGTGAGTGTGTGCATGTGCACGTGTGCGTATGTCTGTGTATGTGTATGTGCGCGTGTGCGCACGTGTATGTGTGTGTCTGTGTGTGTGTGTGTGTTTGAGAGAGAGAGAGAGAGAGAAAGTGTGCGCACGTGTGTGTGTGTGTGAGAGAGAGAGTGTGTGCGCACGCGTGCGTGTGTACGTGTGTGTGTGTGTGTGCGCGTGTATGCACGCGAGTGCGTGTGTGCGTGTGTGTCTGTGTCTGCACATGCGTGTGGGCGCGCGTGTGTGCATGTGTGTGCGCACGTGTCTGTGTGTGTGCGCGTGTGTCTGTGTGTGTATACGTGTGTGTGCGTGTGCACGTGCGTGTGTGTGTATGCATGTATGTGTGTATGTGTGTATGTCTGTGTGTGTGTAAGAGAGAGTGTGAGCATGCATGTGTGCGTGTGTCTGTGTATGCATATGTGTGTGTGAGTGTGTGCACGTGCACGTGTGCGTATGTCTGTGTATGTGTATGTGCGCGTGTGCGCACGTGTATGTGTGTGCCTGTGTGTGTGTGTGTGTGTGTGTGAGAGAGAGAGAGAGAGAAAGTGTGCGCACGTGTGTGTGTGTGAGAGAGAGAGAGAGTGTGTGCACACGCGTGCGTGTGTACGTGTGTGTGTGTGTGTGTGTGTGTGTGTGTGTGCGAGCGTGTATGCACGCGAGTGCGTGTGTGCGTGTGTGTCTTTGTCTGCACATGCGTGTGGGCGCGCGTGTTTGTGTGTGCGCGAGCGGCGTGTGTGTCTGTGTGTGTGTGACTGTGTATGTGTGTGCGTGTGTGTGTGTATGTGTGTGTGCGTGTGTGTTTGTGTGTGCGCGAGCGGCGTGTGTGTCTGTGTGTGTATGCGTGTGTGTGCGTGTGCGTGTGTGTGTGTGTGTTTGTGTGTGCGCGAGCGGCGTGCTTTAGTGCGTGAGCGCGTGCGCGCGCATGTTTGTGTGTTTGCATGTGAGCACGCGCGCGCACGCGAGTGAGGCTTTGCGTGCGAGCACGTGCGCGCGGGTGTGTGTTTGTCAGTGTGTGCGCGCGTATGTGCAGTTGTTTGTGTGTCTAAGTACGCGCACGCGCGCGCGTGTCTGCGTGTGTTTGTGAGTATGTGTGCGCGCGTGTTTGTGTGTGTGTACGTGTGTAGGCATGTGCGTGCGTGCCTGCGTGTTTGTGTGTGTGTGTCCGCGTGTGTGTGAGTATGCGTGCGCGTGTGTGTGCGTGTGTGTGTATGTGTGCGTGTGTGTGCGCGCGAACGCGTGTATGTGCTTGTATGTGCGCGCCTGTTTGTGTGTGTGTGTGTGTGCACACTTATATGTGTTTGCATGTGCGCGCGTGTTTGTTTGTGTGTGTGTTTGCGTGTGTGCGTGTGAGTGTGCGCACGCGTGTGTATGTGTGCGTGTGTGTGCACGCGTGTGTATGTGCGTGTGTGTTCGTATTTATGTGTGCGCATGTGTGTCTGTGTGTGTGGGTGTTTCTGTGTATGTGTGTGTGCGCGTGCGCACACGTGTGTGTGTGTCTGAGAGAGAGTGTGTGAGCATGCGTTTGTGCCTTGTTGAGTGTGTCTGTATGTGTGTGTGAGTGGGTGCATGTGCACGTGTGCGTGTGTCTGTGTATGTGAGTGTGCGCGTGTGCGCACGTGTGTGTGTGTGTGTGTTTGTGTGTGTGTGTGTGTGTGTGAGAGAGAGAGAGAGAGAGAAAGTGTGCGCACGTGTGTGTCTGAGAGAGAGTGAGAGAGTGTGCGCACGCGTGTATGTGTACGTGTGAGTGTGTGCGCGTGTGTGTCTCTGTGTGCAGGCGAGTGCGTGTGTGCGTCTGTGTGTGTGAGTGTGTATATGTTTGTGTGCGTACGTGTGTGTGTCTGTGTGTGCATGTGTGTGTATACGAGTGTTTATGTGTATGTGCGTTAGTGCATGCGCGTGTGTGTGTATGTGTGCGTGTGTGTGTATGTGTGCGAGCGGCGTGCGTTAGTGCATGCGTGCATGCGTGTGTGTGTGTGTGGGTGGGTGGGTATGCGCGTGGGCGTTTGTGCGTATGCGCGCACGCACGCGTGTGTGTGGAATCGCACGCCACACGCATGTGTTTGTGTGGGTGGGTGTGGGTGGGTGCGTGCGTGAGTGCGTGTGTGTCTGTGTGTGAGTGTGAATGTGTTTGCGTCCGTGCGTGTATGTGTGTGTGTGTGCGCGCACGTGTGTGTGCATGTGCGTGCATGGGTGTGTATGTGTGAGTGTATGCCCATGCGTGTCTATGTGTGTGTGTGTGTGTGTCTGTGTGTGTGTGCACGTTCGTGTATGTGTTTGTGTGTTTGCGCGTCACGCGCGCGTGTATGTGTGTGTGTGTGTGTGTGCACGCACGTGTGAATTCGTGTTTATGTGTGTGTTAGTGCGTGCGCGCGCGCGTGTGTATGTCACTTTGTGCGCGCACGTGTACTTGTGTGTGTGTGTCTAAGTATGCGCACACACGTGTGTGTGTGTGTCTGCACAGGTGTGTGTGTGTGTGTGAGCACGTGCGTGCGTGCCTGCGTATTTGTGTGTGTGTGTGTGTGTGTGTGCGCGCGTATGTGTGAGTGTGTGTTCGTGCGTGAGTGTTTGTGTGTGTGTGTGTATGTGTGTGTGCACGTGTGTGTGTGTGTATGTGTGTGTGAGTTTGTGTGTCTGCATGTGTGCGCATGTTTGTTTGTGTGTGTGTTTGCGTGTGTGCGTGTGTGAGTGTGCGCACACGTGTCTGTGTGTGCTAATACACGCACGAGTGTGTGTGCGCGCGTGTTCGTATTTATGTATGTGCACGTGTGTGTGTGTGCACGTGCGCGTACGTGTGTGTATATATGTATGTGTGTATGTCTGTGTGTGTGTGTGTAAGAGAGAGTGTGAGCATGCGTGTGTGCGTGTGTCTGTGTGTGCATATGTGTGTGTGAGTGTGTGCACGTGCACGTGTGCGTATGTCTGTGTATGTGTATGTGCGCGTGTGCGCACGTGTATGTGTGTGTCTGTGTGTGTGTGTGTGTGTGTGAGAGAGAGAGAGAGAGAGAGAGAAAGAAAGAAAGTGTGTGCATGTGTGTGTGAGTGAGAGAGAGAGTGTGTGCACGCGTGCGTGTGTACGTGTGTGTGTGTGTATGCACGCGAGTGCGTGTGTGTGTGTGTGTCTGTGTCTGCACATGTGTGTGGGCGCTCATGTGTGCATGTGTGTGCGCACGTGTCTGTGTGTGTGCGCGTGTGT
>CAWUDS030001858.1:110000-127500 GCA_963859935.3 Lathyrus sativus
GCGGGTTTGTGTGTGTGTGTGTGTGCGTGCATCCGTGAGTGCATGCGTCCGTGCGTGCGCGTGTGTGTGTATGTGTGTGTGTGTGAGAGAGAGAGAGAGAGAGAGTGTGCGCACATGTGTGTGTGTGTGTGCTTGCGTGTGTGTGTGTGTGTCCGTGTGTGTATGTGCATGCGCGTATGTGTGTATGGGTGTGTGAGCACGCGCGAACATGTATGTTTGCGTGTGTGTGCGTGTGTGTGTATGTGCACTCACGCGCGTGTGTGTGTGTGTGTGCGCGCAAGCACGCGCGCGTGTTCGAGTGTGTGCGCATGTGTGCGCGCACGTGTGTATGGGTTTGCGTGCGTGTGCGCGCGCGCACATGTGTGTTTGTGTGTGTTTGTGTGCCTTTATGTGTGTGTGTGTGAGAGAGAGAGAGAGCGTGTGCACGCGTGTGTGTGTGTGTCAGTGTGTGCACGCAAGTGCTTGTCTGTGTTTATGGGTGTGCGCGCACGTGTGCGCACGATTGTGCGTGTGTTTGTGCAATCGTGCGTGCGTTATTGTGTGTGTGTGTGTGTGTGTATGTGTGTGTGTGTGTGCGTGTGCACGTATGTGTGTGTGTGTGTGTGTGCGAGTGGTGTTGGTTAGTGCATGCGAGCGTGCGTGTGAGTATGCTTGCGCGCACTCGTGTGTCTCTGTGTGTGTGTGTGTGTGTGTCTGTATGTGTGCGCGCGTGTGTGTGTATGTGTGTCTGTGCAGGTGTGTGTGTGTGTGTGTGCGTGTGTGCCTGCGTGTTTGTGTGTGCGTGTGTGCGTGTGTGTGTGCGTGTGTTTGTGTATGTGTGTGTGCGTGTGTGTGGACGCGCACATGTGTGTGTGTGTCTGTGTATGTGTACGTGCGCACGTGTGTGTGTGTCTGTGTGTGTGCGTGCGTGCGTGTGTGTGTGTGTGTCTGTGTGTGCGCGGGCGTGTTTGTATGCACGTGAGTGCGTATGTGCGTGTGTGTGTGTATGTGTGTGCCTGTGCGTGCGTGAATGTGTGTGCGTGTGTGTGCACGCGTGTGTGTGTATCTATGCGTGTGCGTGTGTGTATGTGCACGCGCACGTGTGTTTCTATGTGCGCACGCGTGTGTGTGTGTGTGTGTGTATGCGTGTGTGCGTGTGTGCGTGAGCAGCATGCTTTAGTGCATGCGTGTGTGTGTGTGTGTGTGAGCGTGTGCGTGTGCGCACGCGATCGCACGTGAGTGTGGATGTGCGTGCAGGCACGCGTGCGCGACTGTGTTTCAGTGTGTGCGCATGCGTGTGCTTGTGCGTGTGTGTCTAATTATGCGCACACGCGCGCGTGTTTATGTGTGTCTACGCAGGTGCTTGTGTGTGCACGTGGGTTCGTGCCTGCTCGTATGTGAGTGTGCGTGTGTGCGTGTGTGAGTTTGAGTGTGCGCGCATGTGTGTGTGTGTGTGTGTGCGCGAGCGCACGCATGTGTGTGTTTGTGTGTGCGCGCGTGTTTGTTTGTGTGTGTGCATGGGTGTGCGTGTGAGTGTGTGCACGCGTGTGTATGTGTGCACGCGAGTGAGTGTGCGCATGCGTGTTCATATTTATGTGTGCGCACGTGTGTGTGTGTGTGTGTGTGTGTGCGTGCTTGTGTGTGCTTATGTGTATGTGTGTATGTCTCTGTGTGTGAGAGAGAGACTCTATGAGCATGCGTTTGTGCATTGTTGAGTGTGTGTGTATGTGTGTGTGTGTGTGAGTGTGTGCATGTGAATGTGTGCATGTGTGTGTATGTGTGTGTGCGCGTGTACGCACGTGTGTGTGTGTGTGTGTGTGTGTGAGAGAGAGAGAGAAAGTGTGCGCACGTGTGTGTGTGTGTGTGTGTGTGAGAGAGAGAGAGAGAGCTAGAGAGTGTGCGCACGCGTGCGTGTGTACGTGTAGGCGTGTGCGCGTGTGTGTCTCTTTGTGCACGCGAGTGTGTGTGCGCGTCTGTGTTTGTGTGCGTACGTGCGTGTGTATCTGTATGTGGACGTGCGTGTGTGTATGCGTATGCGTATGTTTCTGTGCATGTGTGTGTGTATACGTGTGTGTGTGTATGTGTTTGCGTGTGTGTCCATGTGTGTGCGAGCGGCGTGTGTTAGTGCTTGCGTGCGTGTGTGCATGCATGTGTGTGCGTGCGGGTATGCGCGTGCGCGTTTGTGTGTGTGGGCGCACGCGCGTGTCTGTGGAATCGCACGCGCACACACATGTGTCTGTACGTGTGCGTGTGCGCGCGCGCGTGTGTGTGGGTGCATGCGTGAGTTCGTGTGTGTCTGTGTGTGTGTGAGTGTGTATGTGTTTGCGTGCGTGCGTGTATGTGTGTGTGTGTGCGCACGTATGTTTGTGCATGTGTGTGAGTGTGTGCGCATGTGTGTGTGTGTGCACGTGCGTGTATGTGTTTGTGGGTGTTTGTGTGCGTGCATTCGTGTGTGTGCGTGTGCGTGTGTGTGTGTGTGCAGGCACGTGTGTGTGAGTGTGTGTGCGCCCACACGTGTGTGTGTGTGTGTCTGTGTGTGTGTCTTTGTGTGTGTGTGTGTGAGAGAGAGTGTGCGCACACGTGTGTGTGTGTGTGTGTGTGTGTGCGGGAGTGTGTGTCAGTGTATGCACGCGCGTGTTTGTGTGCATGCGAGTGCGTGTGAGTGGGTGTGGGTGCGCCCGCGCGTGTGTGTGTGAGAGAGTGTGCACACACGTGTGTGTGTGTGTGTGCGGGAGTGTGTGTCAGTGTATGCACGCGCGTGTTTCTGTGCATGCAAGTGCGTGTGAGTGGGTGTGGGTGCGCCCGCACGTGTTCCTCTGAGTATATGCGTGTGTGCGTGTGTCTGTGTGCGTAATCACGCGCGTGTGTGTGCCTGTGAGTGTATGCGTGTGAATGTGTGTGTGTGTGTACGGGCGTGCGTGCGTGTGTGTGTGCCTGTGAGTGTATGCGTGTGAGTGTGTGTGTGTGTGTACGTGCGTGAGTGCGTGCGTGTGTGCGTGCACGTGTGTGAGGGTGTGTATGTGTGCGCACGTGTGTGTGCGTATGCATGTGTGTGTGGGTGTGCGTGTGTGGGTGTGCACGCGCGCGTGTATGTTTATGCGTGTGCGTGTGGATACGTGCCGGCGTGCATGTGTGTATATGTGTGTGCGCATGCTTGCGTGTGTAAATGCCTAAGCACGCGCGCGCGTGTGTGTGCGCATGTATGTGCGTGTGTGTGTGAGTGTGCACGTGTGTGTATGGGTGAACGTGTGTGCGTATGTGCGTTCGTGTGTGTGTGTGTGTGTGAGAGAGAGAGAGAGAGCGTATGCACAGACGGGCGCGCTTGTGTGTTTGTGTGTGCGCACGTGTGTGTGTGTGTGGGCGAGCGCGCGTGTGTGTGTATGCGTGAGTGTATGTGTGTGCGCGTGTGCGTGTGTGTGTGTGTGAAGGCAAACACGCGCATGTGCGTATTTGTGTCGGTGTGTGCGCGTGCGTGAGTCCGTGTGTGCGTTTGGGTGTGCGTGCGTGCATTTGTGTGTGTGTGTGTGTGTGTGTGTGTGTGTGTGCGTGTGTGTGTGTGTGTGTGTGTGTGCGTGTGTGTGTATGTGTGTGTGTGTGTGTCTGTCCGTGCGTGTGCATGTGTGTGTATGTGTGTGTTGGCACGTGTGTATGGGTGTGTGTGCGCCCGCACGTGTGTGTGTCTGTGTGTGTGTCTTTGCGTGTGTGTGTGAGAGTGTGTGTGTGTGTGTCAGTGTATGCACGCACGTGTATGTGTGCACGCGAGTCCGTGTGTGTGTGTGTGTGGGGGGGGGGGGGGTGTGCACGCGCGTGTGCACGTGTGTGTGTGTGTGTGTGCGCACGCGTCTATCTTTGTGTGCGTGTGTGTGTATGCGTGTGTGTGTCTGTCCACGCGTGTGTGTGTGCCCGTGTGTGTGTATGTATGTGCGAGCGGCGTGCGTTAGTGCATGCGTGCGTGCGTGCGTGTGCGCGCACACGCGTTTTTAAGTGTGTGTATGCGTGTGCGCGCGTGTGTGTGTGCGCACGCATTTGCACGCGCGCAGGTATTTGTGTGTGCGCACGTGTTTTTGTGTGTGTGTGTGTGTGTGTGTGTGTGTGTGTGTGTGTGATGTGTGTGAGAGAGAGTGTGTAAGCGCACACGTGTGTGTGTGTGTGTTTGTATGTGTGTGTGAGAGAGAGTGTGAGCACGCGTGCGTGTTTGCGTGTATGTCTGTTTGCGCACGTGTTTTTGTGTGTGTGTGTGTGTGTGAGTGTGTGTGAGAGAGAGTGTGTAAGCGCACACGTGTGTGTGTGTGTGTGTTTGTATGTGTGTGTGAGAGAGAGTGTGAGCACGCGTGCGTGTTTGCGTGTGTGTCTGTTTGCGCACGCGAGTATGTGTGTGGGTCTGTGTGTGTGTGAGTGTGTATGTGTTTGCGTGCATGTATGCGTATGTGTCTGTGTGTGCACGTGTGTGTAGGTGTGTGCGCGTGTGGACACGTGTGTGTGTGTATGCGCACGCGTGTGTATGTGTGTGTATGTGCATGTGTGTGTATGTGTGTGGGTGTGTGTGCACGTGTGTGTAATGCGTGTGTGTGTGTGTGTGTGTGCACGTGTGTGTGGGTATGTGTGTGCGAGCGATGTGCGTTAGTGCATGCGTGTGTGCGTGTGTGTGTGCTTGCGTGTGCGCGCGCACGCGTTCTTGTGTGTGTGTGAGTGAGCGTACGCGTGTGTGTGCGTGTGTGTGGCTGCGTGCGTGCGTGTGTGTATGTGTGTGTGTGCGCATACGCATTTGTGTGTTTGCGCAGGCACACGCGCGTGTGTTTGAGTGGGTGTGTGTGCGTGTGCACGTGTGTGTATGTGTGTGTATGTGCGTGCACGCGTGTGTATGTGTGTGTGGGTGTGCGTGTGTGTGTGTGCATGCGCACGTGTATATGTGTGCGTGTGCGTGTGGGTGCGTGCGAGCGTGCATGTGTGTGGGTATGTGCATGCGCATGCGTGTGTGTGTAAATGCCTGCGCAAGCGCGCGTGTTTGTGTGTTGGGTGAGCGCTCACGTGTGTTGAGTGTGTGTGCGTATGTTTGTGCGTGTGTGTGAGAGTGTGCACGTGTGTGTACTTGAGTACGTGCGTGCATGCATGCGTGCGTGTGTGTGCGTGTGTGTGTGTGTGAGCGTACGAGCAGACGGGCGCGCTTGTGTGTTTGTGTGCACGCACGTGTTAGTGTGTGTGTGTGTGTGTGCGAGCGCGTGCGCGCTTGTGTGTGTATGTGTGTGTGCGCGCGTGTGCGTGGATGTGTGCGTGCGTGCGCGTGCATGCATTCGTGCATGCGTCCGTGTGTGTGTGTGTGTGCGCGTTTGTGTATGTGTGTGTGTGTGTGTGTCTGTGCGTGTGTGTGTGTGTGTGTGCGTGTGTGTGTGCGGGCACGTGTGTGTGAGTGTGTGTACGCCCGCACGTGTGTGTGTGTGTGTCTTTGTGTGTGTGTGTGTGTGAGAGAGTGTGCACACACGTGTGTGTGTGTGTGTGCGGGAGTGTGTGTCAGTGTATGCACGCGCGTGTTTCTGTGCATGCAAGTGCGTGTGAGTGGGTGTGGGTGCGCCCGCACGTGTTCCTCTGAGTATATGCGTGTGTGCGTGTGTCTGTGTGCGTAATCACGCGCGTGTGTGTGCCTGTGAGTGTATGCGTGTGAATGTGTGTGTGTGTGTACGGGCGTGCGTGCGTGTGTGTGTGCCTGTGAGTGTATGCGTGTGAGTGTGTGTGTGTGTGTGTACGTGCGTGAGTGCGTGCGTGTGTGCGTGCACGTGTGTGAGGGTGTGTATGTGTGCGCACGTGTGTGTGCGTATGCATGTGTGTGTGGGTGTGCGTGTGTGGGTGTGCACGCGCGCGTGTATGTTTATGCGTGTGCGTGTGGATACGTGCGGGCGTGCATGTGTGTATATGTGTGTGCGCATGCTTGCGTGTGTAAATGCCTAAGCACGCGCGCGCGTGTGTGTGCGCATGTATGTGCGTGTGTGTGTGAGTGTGCACGTGTGTGTATGGGTGAACGTGTGTGCGTATGTGCGTTCGTGTGTGTGTGTGTGTGAGAGAGAGAGAGAGAGCGTATGCGCAGACGGGCGCGCTTGTGTGTTTGTGTGTGCGCACGTGTGTGTGTGTGTGGGCGAGCGCGCGTGTGTGTGTATGCGTGAGTGTATGTGTGTGCGCGTGTGCGTGTGTGTGTGTGTGTGAAGGCAAACACGCGCATGTGCGTATTTGTGTCGGTGTGTGCGCGTGCGTGAGTCCGTGTGTGCGTTTGTGTGTGCGTCCGTGCATTTGTGTGTGTGTGTGTGTGCGGGTGTGTGTGTGTGTGCGTGTGTGTGCGTGTGTGTGTGTATGTGTGTGTGTGTCTGTCCGTGCGTGTGCATGTGTGTGTATGTGTGTGTGTGGGCACGTGTGTATGGGTGTGTGTGCGCCCGCACGTGTGTGTGTCTGTGTGTGTGTCTTTGCGTGTGTGTGTGTGTGAGTGTGTGTGTGTGTGTGTGTCAGTGTATGCACGCACGTGTATGTGTGCACGCGAGTCCGTGTGTGTGTGTGTGGGGGGGGGGGGGGGGGGTGTGCACGCGCGTGTGCACGTGTGTGTGTGTGTGTGCGCACGCGTCTATCTTTGTGTGCGTGTGTGTGTATGCGTGTGTGTGTCTGTCCACGCGTGTGTGTGTGCCCGTGTGTGTGTATGTTTGTGCGAGCGGCGTGCGTTAGTGCATGCGTGCGTGCGTGCGTGTGTGTGTGTGCGCGCACACGCGTTTTTAAGTGTGTGTATGCGTGTGCGCGTGTGTGTGTGCGCACGCATTTGCACGCGCGCAGGTATTTGTGTGTGCGCACGTGTTTTTGTGTGTGTGTGTGTGTGTGTGTGTGTGTGTGTGATGTGTGTGAGAGAGAGTGTGTAAGCGCACACGTGTGTGTGTGTGTGTTTGTATGTGTGTGTGAGAGAGAGTGTGAGCACGCGTGCGTGTTTGCGTGTGTGTCTGTTTGCGCACGTGTTTTTGTGTGTGTGTGTGTGTGTGAGTGTGTGTGAGAGAGAGTGTGTAAGCTCACACGTGTGTGTGTGTGTGTTTGTATGTGTGTGTGAGAGAGAGTGTGAGCACGCGTGCGTGTTTGCGTGTGTGTCTGTTTGCGCACGCGCGTGTTTTTGCGCACGCGAGTATGTGTGTGGGTCTGTGTGTGTGTGAGTGTGTATGTGTTTGCGTGCATGTATGCGTATGTGTCTGTGTGTGCACGTGTGTGTAGGTGTGTGCGCGTGTGGACACGTGTGTGTGTGTATGCGCACGCGTGTGTATGTGTGTGTATGTGCATGTGTGTGTATGTGTGTGGGTGTGTGTGCACGTGTGTGTGTATGCGCGTGTGTGTGTGTGTGTGTGTGTGTGTGTGTGCACGTGTGTGTGGGTATGTGTGTGCGAGCGATGTGCATTAGTGCATGCGTGTGTGCGTGTGTGTGTGCTTGCGTGTGCGCGCGCACGCGTTCTTGTGTGTGTGTGCGTGAGCGTACGCGTGTGTGTGTGTGCGTGTGTGTGGCTGCGTGCGTGCGTGTGTGTATGTGTGTGTGTGCGCATACGCATTTGTGTGTTTGCGCAGGCACACGCGCGTGTGTTTGAGTGGGTGTGTGTGCGTGTGCACGTGTGTGTGTATGTGCGTGCACGCGTGTGTGTGTGTGTGTGTGGGTGTGCGTGTGTGTGTGTGCATGCGCACGTGTATATGTGTGCGTGTGCGTGTGGGTGCGTGCGAGCGTGCATGTGTGTGGGTATGTGCATGCGCATGCGTGTGTGTGTAAATGCCTGCGCAAGCGCGCGTGTTTGTGTGTTTGGGTGAGCGCTCACGTGTGTTGAGTGTGTGTGCGTATGTTTGTGCGTGTGTGTGAGAGTGTGCACGTGTGTGTGTGTGTGTGTGCGGGAGTGTGTGTCAGTGTATGCACGCGCGTGTTTGTTTGCATGCGAGTGCGTGTGAGTGGGTGTGGGTGCGCCCGCGCGTGTGGCTCTGAGTATATGCGTGTGTGCGTGTGTCTGTGTGCGTAATCACGCGCGTGTGTGTGCCTGTGAGTGTATGCGTGTGAATGTGTGTGTGTGTACGGGCGTGCGTGCGTGTGTGTGTGCCTGTGAGTGTATGCGTGTGAGTGTGTGTGTGTGTGTACGTGCGTGAGTGCGTGCGTGTGTGCGTGCACGTGTGTGAGGGTGTGTATGTGTGCGCACGTGTGTGTGCGTATGCATGTGTGTGTGGGTGTGCGTGTGTGGGTGTGCACGCGCGCGTGTATGTTTATGCGTGTGCGTGTGGATACGTGCGCGCGTGCATGTGTGTATATGTGTGTTCGCATGCTTGCGTGTGTAAATGCCTAAGCACGCGCGCGCGTGTGTGTGCGCATGTATGTGCGTGTGTGTGTGAGTGTGCACGTGTGTGTATGGGTGAACGTGTGTGCGTATGTGCGTTCGTGTGTGTGTGTGTGTGAGAGAGAGAGAGAGAGCGTATGCACAGACGGGCGCGCTTGTGTGTTTGTGTGTGCGCACGTGTGTGTGTGTGTGGGCGAGCGCGCGTGTGTGTGTATGCGTGAGTGTATGTGTGTGCGCGTGTGCGTGTGTGTGTGTGTGAAGGCAAACACGCGCATGTGCGTATTTGTGTCGGTGTGTGCGCGTGCGTGAGTCCGTGTGTGCGTTTGGGTGTGCGTGCGTGCACTTGTGTGTGTGTGTGTGTGTGTGTGTGTGTGCGTGTGTGTGTGTGTGCGTGTGTGTGCGTGTGTGTGTATGTGTGTGTGTGTGTCTGTCCGTGCGTGTGCATGTGTGTGTATGTGTGTGTTGGCACGTGTGTATGGGTGTGTGTGCGCCCGCACGTGTGTGTGTCTGTGTGTGTGTCTTTGCGTGTGTGTGTGAGAGTGTGTGTGTGTGTGTGTGTCAGTGTATGCACGCACGTGTATGTGTGCACGCGAGTCCGTGTGTGTGTGTGTGGGGGGGGGGTGTGCACGCGCGTGTGCACGTGTGTGTGTGTGTGTGTGCGCACGCGTCTATATTTGTGTGCGTGTGTGTGTATGCGTGTGTGTGTCTGTCCACGCGTGTGTGTGTGCCCGTGTGTGTGTATGTATGTGCGAGCGGCGTGCGTTAGTGCATGCGTGCGTGCGTGCGTGTGTGCGTGTGCGCGCACACGCGTTTTTAAGTGTGTGTATGCGTGTGCGCGCGTGTGTGTGTGCGCACGCATTTGCACGCGCGCAGGTATTTGTGTGTGCGCACGTGTTTTTTTGTGTGTGTGTGTGTGTGTGTGTGTGTGATGTGTGTGAGAGAGAGTGTGTAAGCGCACACGTGTGTGTGTGTGTGTTTGTATGTGTGTGTGAGAGAGAGTGTGAGCACGCGTGCGTGTTTGCGTGTGTGTCTGTTTGCGCACGTGTTTTTGTGTGTGTGTGTGTGTGTGTGAGTGTGTGTGAGAGAGAGTGTGTAAGCGCACACGTGTGTGTGTGTGTTTGTATGTGTGTGTGAGAGAGAGTGTGAGCACGCGTGCGTGTTTGCGTGTGTGTCTGTTTGCGCACGCGCGTGTTTTTGCGCACGCGAGTATGTGTGTGGGTCTGTGTGTGTGTGAGTGTGTATGTGTTTGCGTGCATGTATGCGTATGTGTCTGTGTGTGCACGTGTGTGTAGGTGTGTGCGCGTGTGGACACGTGTGTGTGTGTATGCGCACGCGTGTGTATGTGTGTGTATGTGCATGTGTGTGTATGTGTGTGGGTGTGTGTGCACGTGTGTGTGTATGCGTGTGTGTGTGTGTGTGTGTGTGTGCACGTGTGTGTGGGTATGTGTGTGTGAGCGATGTGCGTTAGTGCATGCGTGTGTGCATGTGTGTGTGCTTGCGTGTGCGCGCGCACGCGTTCTTGTGTGTGTGTGTGTGAGCGTACGCGTGTGTGTGTGCGTGTGTGTGGCTGCGTGCGTGCGTGTGTGTATGTGTGTGTGTGCGCATACGCATTTGTGTGTTTGCGCAGGCACACGCGCGTGTGTTTGAGTGGGTGTGTGTGCGTGTGCACGTGTGTGTGTATGTGTGTGTATGTGCGTGCACGCGTGTGTATGTGTGTGTGGGTGTGCGTGTGTGTGTGTGTGCATGCGCACGTGTATATGTGTGCGTGTGCGTGTGGGTGCGTGCGAGCGTGCATGTGTGTGGGTATGTGCATGCGCATGCGTGTGTGTGTAAATGCCTGCGCAAGCGCGCGTGTTTGTGTGTTTGGGTGAGCGCTCACGTGTGTTGAGTGTGTGTGCGTATGTTTGTGCGTGTGTGTGAGAGTGTGCACGTGTGTGTACTTGAGTACGTGCGTGCATGCATGCGTGCGTGTGTGTGCGTGTGTGTGTGTGTGAGCGTACGAGCAGACGGGCGCGCTTGTGTGTTTGTGTGCACGCACGTGTTAGTGTGTGTGTGTGTGTGTGTGTGTGTGTGTGTGCGAGCGCGTGCGCGCTTGTGTGTGTATGTGTGTGTGCGCGCGTGTGCGTGGATGTGTGCGTGCGTGCGCGTGCATGCATTCGTGCATGCGTCCGTGTGTGTGTGTGTGCGCGTTTGTGTATGTGTGTGTGTGTGTGTGTGTCTGTGCGTGTGTGTGTGTGTGTGTGTGTGTGTGTGTGTGCGTGTGTGTGTGCGGGCACGTGTGTGTGAGTGTGTGTACGCCCGCACGTGTGTGTGTGTGTGTCTGTGTGTGTGTCTTTGTGTGTGTGTGTGTGTGAGAGAGTGTGCACACACGTGTGTGTGTGTGTGCGGGAGTGTGTGTCAGTGTATGCACGCGCGTGTTTCTGTGCATGCAAGTGCGTGTGAGTGGGTGTGGGTGCGCCCGCACGTGTTCCTCTGAGTATATGCGTGTGTGCGTGTGTCTGTGTGCGTAATCACGCGCGTGTGTGTGCCTGTGAGTGTATGCGTGTGAATGTGTGTGTGTGTGTGTACGGGCGTGCGTGCGTGTGTGTGTGCCTGTGAGTGTATGCGTGTGAGTGTGTGTGTGTACGTGCGTGAGTGCGTGCGTGTGTGCGTGCACGTGTGTGAGGGTGTGTATGTGTGCGCACGTGTGTGTGCGTATGCATGTGTGTGTGGGTGTGCGTGTGTGGGTGTGCACGCGCGCGTGTATGTTTATGCGTGTGCGTGTGGATACGTGCGGGCGTGCATGTGTGTATATGTGTGTGCGCATGCTTGCGTGTGTAAATGCCTAAGCACGCGCGCGCGTGTGTGCGCGCATGTATGTGCGTGTGTGTGTGAGTGTGCACGTGTGTGTATGGGTGAACGTGTGTGCGTATGTGCGTTCGTGTGTGTGTGTGTGTGTGTGAGAGAGAGAGAGAGCGTATGCGCAGACGGGCGCGCTTGTGTGTTTGTGTGTGCGCACGTGTGTGTGTGTGTGGGCGAGCGCGCGTGTGTGTGTATGCGTGAGTGTATGTGTGTGCGCGTGTGCGTGTGTGTGTGTGTGAAGGCAAACACGCGCATGTGCGTATTTGTGTCGGTGTGTGCGCGTGCGTGAGTCCGTGTGTGCGTTTGTGTGTGCGTCCGTGCATTTGTGTGTGTGTGTGTGTGTGTGTGTGTGTGCGGGTGTGTGTGTGTGCGTGTGTGTGCGTGTGTGTGTATGTGTGTGTGTGTCTGTCCGTGCGTGTGCATGTGTGTGTATGTGTGTGTGTGGGCACGTGTGTATGGGTGTGTGTGCGCCCGCACGTGTGTGTGTCTGTGTGTGTGTCTTTGCGTGTGTGTGTGTGAGTGTGTGTGTGTGTGTGTGTGTGTCAGTGTATGCACGCACGTGTATGTGTGCACGCGAGTCCGTGTGTGTGTGTGTGTGGGGGGGGGGGGGGGGGGTGCACGCGCGTGTGCACGTGTGTGTGTGTGTGCGCACGCGTCTATCTTTGTGTGCGTGTGTGTGTATGCGTGTGTGTGTCTGTCCACGCGTGTGTGTGTGCCCGTGTGTGTGTATGTTTGTGCGAGCGGCGTGCGTTAGTGCATGCGTGCGTGCGTGCGTGTGTGCGTGTGCGCGCACACGCGTTTTTAAGTGTGTGTATGCGTGTGCGCGTGTGTGTGTGCGCACGCATTTGCACGCGCGCAGGTATTTGTGTGTGCGCACGTGTTTTTGTGTGTGTGTGTGTGTGTGTGTGTGTGTGTGATGTGTGTGAGAGAGAGTGTGTAAGCGCACACGTGTGTGTGTGTGTGTTTGTATGTGTGTGTGAGAGAGAGTGTGAGCACGCGTGCGTGTTTGTGTGTGTGTCTGTTTGCGCACGTGTTTTTGTGTGTGTGTGTGTGTGTGAGTGTGTGTGAGAGAGAGTGTGTAAGCTCACACGTGTGTGTGTGTGTTTGTATGTGTGTGTGAGAGAGAGTGTGAGCACGCGTGCGTGTTTGCGTGTGTGTCTGTTTGCGCACGCGCGTGTTTTTGCGCACGCGAGTATGTGTGTGGGTCTGTGTGTGTGTGAGTGTGTATGTGTTTGCGTGCATGTATGCGTATGTGTCTGTGTGTGCACGTGTGTGTAGGTGTGTGCGCGTGTGGACACGTGTGTGTGTGTATGCGCACGCGTGTGTATGTGTGTGTATGTGCATGTGTGTGTATGTGTGTGGGTGTGTGTGCACGTGTGTGTATGCGTGTGTGTGTGTGTGTGTGTGTGTGTGTGTGTGTGTGCACATGTGTGTGGGTATGTGTGTGCGAGCGATGTGCATTAGTGCATGCGTGTGTGCGTGTGTGTGTGCTTGCGTGTGCGCGCGCACGCGTTCTTGTGTGTGTGTGCGTGAGCGTACGCGTGTGTGTGTGCGTGTGTGTGGCTGCGTGCGTGCGTGTGTGTATGTGTGTGTGTGCGCATACGCATTTGTGTGTTTGCGCAGGCACACGCGCGTGTGTTTGAGTGGGTGTGTGTGCGTGTGCACGTGTGTGTGTATGTGCGTGCACGCGTGTGTGTGTGTGTGTGGGTGTGCGTGTGTGTGTGTGCATGCGCACGTGTATATGTGTGCGTGTGCGTGTGGGTGCGTGCGAGCGTGCATGTGTGTGGGTATGTGCATGCGCATGCGTGTGTGTGTAAATGCCTGCGCAAGCGCGCGTGTTTGTGTGTTTGGGTGAGCGCTCACGTGTGTTGAGTGTGTGTGCGTATGTTTGTGCGTGTGTGTGAGAGTGTGCACGTGTGTGTACTTGAGTACGTGCGTGCATGCATGCGTGCGTGTGTGTGCGTGTGTGTGTGTGTGTGTGAGCGTACGAGCAGACGGGCGCGCTTGTGTGTTTGTGTGCACGCACGTGTTAGTGTGTGTGTGTGTGTCTGTGTGTGTGCGAGCGCGTGCGCGCTTGTGTGTGTATGTGTGTGTGCGCGCGTGTGCGTGGATGTGTGCGTGCGTGCGCGTGCATGCATTCGTGCATGCGTCCGTGTGTGTGTGTGTGTGTGTGTGCGCGTTTGTGTATGTGTGTGTGTGTGTGTCTGTGTGTGTGTGTGTGTGTGTGTGTGTGCATGTGTGTGTGCGGGCACGTGTGTGTGAGTGTGTGTGCGCCAGCACGTGTGTGTGTGTGTCTGTGTGTGTGTCTTTGTGTGTGTGTGTGAGAGAGTGTGCGCACACGTGTGTGTGTGTGTGTGCGGGAGTGTGTTTCAGTGTATGCACGCGCGTGTTTCTGTGCATGCAAGTGCGTGTGAGTGGGTGTGGGTGCGCCCGCACGTGTTCCTCTGAGTATATGCGTGTGTGCGTGTGTCTGTGTGCGTAATCACGCGCGTGTGTGTGCCTGTGAGTGTATGCGTGTGAGTGTGTGTGTGTAGGGGCGTACGTGCGTGCGTGTGTGCCTGTGAGTGTATGCGTGTGAGTGTGTGTATGTGTGTGTACGGGCGTGCGTGCGTGCGTGTGTGGGTGCACGTGTGTGTGGGTGCGTGCACATGCGTGAGGGTGTGTATGTGCACGCACGTGTGTGTGCGTATGCATGTGTGTGTGGGTGTGCGTGTGTGTGGGTGTGCACGCGCGCGTGTATGTTTATGCGTGTGCGTGTGGATACGTGCGGGCGTGCATGTGCGTGTATGTATGTGCGTTCGTGTGTGTGTGTGTGTGTGTGTGTGTGTGAGAGAGAGAGAGAGAGAGAGAGAGAGAGAGAGAGAGCGTATGCGCAGACGGGCGCGCTTGTGTGTTTGTGTGTGCGCACGTGTGTGTGTGTGTGTGGGCGAGCGCGCGTGTGTGTGTATGCGTGAGTGTATGTGTGTGCGCGTGTGCGTGTGTGTGTGTGTGAAGGCAAACACGCGCATGTGCGTATTTGTGTCGGTGTGTGCGCGTGCGTGAGTCCATGTGTGCGTGTGTGTGTGTGCGTGTGTGTGTGTGCGTGTGTGTGCGTGTGTGTGTGTATCTGTGTGTGTGTCTGTCCGTGCGTGTGCATGTGTGTGTATGTGTGTGTGGGCACGTGTGTATGGGTGTGTGTGCGCCCGCACGTGTGTGTGTGTGTCTTTGCGTGTGTGTGTGTGTGTGAGAGTGTGTGTGTGTGTGTGTGTCAGTGTATGCACGCACGTGTATGTGTGCACGCGAGTCCGTGTGTGTGTGTGTGGGGGGAGGGTGTGCGCGCGCGTGTGTGTTTTTGCGTGCGTGCATGCGATAGTTCGTGTGTGTGTGTGTGTGCGCGTATGTGCGTGTGCGTGCATGTTTGTGTGTGTGTGTGCGAGCAGCGTGCGTTAATGCATGTGACCGTGTGTGCGTGTGTGTGTGTGTGCGAGCGCGCACACGCATATGGGTGTCCGTGCGTGCACGCGTGTGTTTCCATGTGTGTGTGTGTGTGTGTGTGTGTGCACACGTGTGTTTGTTTGTGTGTGTCTAAGTGTGCGCGCACGCGTGTGTCTGTGTGTGTATGTGTGTCTGCGCAGGTGTGTGTGTGTGTGTGTCTGTGCAGGTGTGTGTGTATGTGTGTCTGCGCAGGTGTGTGCGCGTGTGTGCCTGCGTGTTTATGTGTGTGCGTGTGTGCGTGTATGTGTATGTGTGTTTGTGTATGTGTGTGTGCGTGTGTGCATGCGCACATGTCTGTGTCTGTGTGTCTGTGTGTTTGTGTGTCTGTGTGCGTGTGTGTGTGTCTGTGTGTGCGCGTGTGTGTGTCTGTGTGTCTGTGTGTTTGTGTGTCTGTGTGTTTGTGTGTCTGTGTGCGTATGTGCGTGTGTGTCTGTGTGTTTGTGTGTCTGTGTGCGTGTGTGTGTCTGTGTGTGCGTATGTGCGTGTGTGTGTGTGTGTGTATGCGTGTATGTGTGTGTGTGTGTGCGCGCACGTGTTTGTGTATGCGTGTGTGTGTGGGTGCACGCGTGTGTTTCTGTGTGCGTGTGTGTGCGCGTGTGCGCGAGTGTGTGGGTGCATGCGTGTGTGTGTGTGTCTGCGCAGGTGTCTGTGTGTGTGTATGTGTGTGTGCGCGTGTGTGTGAGTGTGCGTGCGTGCGTGAGTGCATGTGTGTGTATGTGTGTGTGCACGTGTGTGCACGTGTGTGTGTGTGAGTTTGTGTGTTTGTTTGTGTGTGTGTTTGCGTGTGTGCGTGTGTGTATGAGTGGGCGCACGCATGTGTATGTGTATGTGTGTGCGCGCATGTTTTTATTGATGTGTGCGCACGCAAGTGTGTGTGTGTGTGCACACGTGTGTGTGTGTGTGTGTCTGTATGTCTGTGTGTGTATGTGTGTTAGAGAGAGTGTGAGCATGCGTGTGTGTGTGTGTGTGTGCGTATGTGTGTGTGTGAGTGTATGCACGTGCACGTGTGCGTGTGTCTGTGTATGTGTGTGTGCGTACGTATATGTGTGTGTGTGTGTGTGTGTGTGTGAGAGAGAGAGAGAGAGAGAGAGAGAGAGAGAGAGAGAGAGAAAGTGTGTGCACGTGTGTGTGTGTGTATATATGTGAGAGAGAGAGAGAGAGAGAGAGAGAGAAAGACTGTGCGCACGCGTGCGTGTATACATGTGTGTGTGTGTGTGTCTGTGTCTGTGTGTGCACGCGAGTGCGTGTGTGCGTCTGTGTGTGTGTGAGAGTGTGTATGTGTTTGCGTTCGTGCGTGCGTGTGTGTGTTTGTGTGTGCGTGTGTGTGTCCACTCGCATTTGTGTACGCGTGTGTGTGTGTGTGTGTGTGTGTGTGTGTGCGTCTGTGTGTGTGGGTGCGTGCGTGCGTGAGTGCGTGTGTGTATGTGTGTGTGTGTGTGCGCACGTGTGTGTATATGTGTGTGGGTGTGCATGTGTGTGTATGCACACGTGCGTGTGTATGCATGTGTGTGTGTGTAAGTGTGCGTGCGTGCGTACATGTATGTGTGTGGGAGCGTGCGCATGCGTGTGTTTGTGTAAGCGTGTTCGCATGCGCGCGGGCATGTGTTTGTATGTGCGCACGTGTTTGTGTGTGTGTGTGTCTGTGTGAGAGTGCGTGTGAGAGAGAGTGTGTGAGCGCACACGCGTCTGTGTTTGTGCGTGTGTATGTGCGTGCTTGTGCGTGTGTGTGTGTGTGTCTGTGCCTATGCGTGCGTGCGTGTGCGTGTGTATATATGTGCGCGCATGCGTGTGTGTGTGGGTGGGCGCACGTGCACACGTATTCGTGGGTATATTTTTAGTATGTGTGCACGCACGTGTGTGTGTGTGTGCATGCGAGTGTGTGTGTGCATCTGTGTGTGTGTGTGTGTGAGTTTGTATGTATTTGCATGCGTGCGTGTGTGTGTGTGTGCGTGTGTGCCCGCACGCGTTTTTGTTTGTGCGTATGCGCGTGCACACATGTGTATGTGTGCGCCCACGCGTGTGTTTGAGGAAGCGCACGTGCGCATACATGTGTTTGTGTGGGTGCGTGCGTGTGTGTGGGTGCGTGCGTGTGTGTGGGTGGGTGGGTGCGTGAGTGCGTGTATGTGTGCGCACGCGTTTAAATGTTTGTGCGCGCATGTATATGTGCGTGTGTGTGTGTGTGTGAGTGTGAGCGCACGTGTGTGTGTGTGTGTATGCACGTGCGCGTGTGTATGTATGCGTGTGCGTGTGTGTGCGTGCAAGCGTGCATGTGTGTGTATGTGCGTGCGCATGCGCGTGTGCGTGTGTGTAAATGCTTGCGCACACGCGGGCGTGTGTGTGTGTTTGGGTGTGCGCGCACGTGTGTGTGTGTGTGTGTGTATGCGTATATGTGTGCGTGTGTGTGTTTGCGTGTGCGCTTACGTGCGTGCGTGTGAGTCTGCGTGAGTGTGTGTGTGTGTGTGTGCGTGCGCATGTGTGTGTGTGTGTGTAAGAGAGAGCGTGTGCACACGCGCGTGTGTGTGTGCTTGCGCGCGCGTGTGTGTTTGTGTGTGTGTGTGTGTGTGTGTGTGTCTGTATGTGCGAGCGGGTGCGTGCGTGTCTGCGTGCGTGTGTGTGTGCATGTGTGCGCACACGTGTGTGTGTGTGTGTGTGTGTGTCTTTGTAACTGTGTGTATAGGTGTGTGTGTGTGTGTATGTGTGTGTGTGCGTTTTCCCGCACGCGCGCGTGTGCCTGGGCGTGTGCGAAAACGCGCGCGTGTGTGGGTGTGGGAGGGCGCACGCGCGCGCTTATTCATTTGTATGTGTGTGTGTGTATGTGTGTGCGCACGTGTGACTTTGTGTGCACGCGCGTGTTTTTATGCACACGAGTGCGTGTGTGCGTCTGT
>CAWUDS030001858.1:135000-137500 GCA_963859935.3 Lathyrus sativus
TGTCTGTGTGTGCACGCGAGTGCGTGTGTGCGTCTGTGTGTGTGAGTGTGTGTGTGAGTGTGTTTTTGTGCACGCGAGTGCGTGTGTGCGTCTGTGTGTGTGTGTGTGTGTGAGTGTGTATGTGTTTGCGTTCGTGCGTGCGTGTGTGTGTTTGTGTGTGCGTGTGTGTGTGTGCCCACGCGCATTTGTGTACGCGTGTGTGTGTGTGTGTTTGTGCATGTTCGTGTGTGTGTACGTATGTGTGCGCGCACGTGTGTGTGGGTGTGTGTACATGTGTGTGTTAGCGCACTTGTGTGTTTTTGTGTGTGTGTGTGTGTGTGTGTGTATCTTTATGTCTTTGTGTGTGTGAGAGAGAGAGAGTGTGTGCGCACACACGCGTGTGTGTGTGTGTGTATGTGTGCGTGTGTGTGTGTGTCAGTATGTGCACACGAGTGCGTGTGTGTGTGTTTATGCGTGCGTGTTTGCATGCGTGCATGCGTTAGTGTGTGTGTGTATGTTTGTGTGCGTGTGTGTGTGTGTGCGTATGCATGAGCGGCGTGTGATAGTGCATGTGATCGTGCGTGTGATCGTGCGTGTAAGCGCGGGCACACACGTGTTAGTGTGCGTGTGCGCATGCGTGTGTCTCTTTCTGTGTGTACACGCGTGTGTTTGTGTGTGTGTGTGTCTAAGTGTTCGCGCGCGCCTGTGTGTGTGTGTGTGTGTATGTGTGTCTGCGCAGGTGTGTGTGTGTGTTTATGCATGTGCGTGCATGCCTGCGTGTTTGAGTGTGTGTGTGTGTGTGTGTGTGTGTGTGTGTGTGTGGGTGTGCATGCGGGCGGGCGGGCGTGTGCGCGTGCGTGCGTGAGTGTGTGTGTGTATGTGTGCGTGTGTTTGTGTATGTGTGTGTGCTTATGTGTGCGCGCGCACGTGTTTGTGTGTGTGTGTGTGTTTGTGTGTGTGTGTGTGTGCGTGTGTATGTGTTTGTGTGTGTGCGGGCGTGTTTGTGTGCACGCGAGTGCGTGTGTGCGTGTGTGTATGTGTATATATGTGTGTGCGTGCGTGAGTGTGTGTGTGCGCACATGTGTGTGTATGTGTGTGTGTGCGCGTGTGTATGTGTGCGCGCGAGCGCCGTATGTGCTTGCGTGCGTGTGTGTATGTGTGTGTTTGCGAGTGCGCACGCGCACAAGGGTGTGTGCGCGCACGTGTGCTTGTGTGTGTGTGTCTAAGTATGCGCACGCGCGCACGTGTTTGTGTGTGTGCGCACGTGCGTGCCTGCGTGTTTTTGTATGTGTGTGTGCGCGCGTGTGTATGAGTGTCTGTGTGTGCGTGAGTCCGTGTGTGTGTGTATGTGTGTGTGTGTGCGCACGCGTGTGTCAGTTTGCGTGTGCGCGTGTTTGTGTGTGTCTGCGTGTGTGTATGCGCACGCATGTCTATGTTTGCATGTGTGCGCGTGTTTGTTTATGTGTGTATGTTTGCGTGTGTGCACGTGTGTTTGCGTGCGTGTGTGTGTGTTTGTGAGTGTGCGCACGCGCGTGTATGTGTGTGTGTGTGTGAGAGTGTGTATGTGTGTATGTCTGTGTGTGTGTGTGTGTGTGTGTGTGTGTGAGAGAGAGAGAGAGAGAGAGAGTGTGAGCATGCGTGTGTGAGTGTGTGAGTGAGAGAGTGTGAGCATACGTGTGTGAGCGTGTGAGTGTGTGTATGTCTGTGTGTGTGTGTGTGAGAGAGAGAGTGTGAGCATGTGTGTGTGCGTGTGTGAGTGTGAATGTATGTGTGTGTGAGTGTATGCACGTACACGTGTGCGTGTGTCTGTGTATGTGCGCGTGTGCGCACGTGTGCATGCGTGCGTGCGCACATGTATGCACGTGTGTGTGTGCGCGCGTGTGCATATGTGTGTGTGTGTGTGTATACGTGTGTGTGCGCGCGTGTGTGTGTATGCGTGTGTGTGTGTGTGTGTATACGTGTGTGCACGCGCGTGTGTGTGTGTATGCGTGTGTGTGTGTGTGCACGTGTATCTCTGTGCGTGTGTGTGTATGTGTGTGCGAGCACATGCGTTTGTGCATGCGTGTGTGTGTGTGTGTTTGTGTGCGTGTGGGTATGCGCTTGTGTTTGTGTTTGTGTGTGTGTGTGGGTGGGTGGGTGCGTGTGTAAGTGCATATGTGTATGTGTGTGTCTGTGGGTGTTTACGCGCGCACGCGCGCGTGTATGTGTGTGTGTGTGTGAGAGAGTGTGTATGTGTGTATGTCTGTGTGTGTGTGTGCGTGTGTGTATGTGTGAGTGTGTGCGCACGTGTGTGTATGTGTGTGTGTGTGTGTGCACGTGCGTGTGTGTGTTTGTGGGTGTTTGTTTGGGTGTGCACGGACGTGAGTGCGTGTGTGTATTTGTGTGTGTGTGCGCACGCGTTGGTGTGTTTGAGTGTGCACGCGCGCGTGTTTGTGTGTGTGTGTGCACGCACGTGTGAATTCGTGTTTATGTGTGTTTTAGTGCGTGCGCGCGCGTGTGTATGTCACTTTGTGCGCGCACG
>CAWUDS030001858.1:140000-165000 GCA_963859935.3 Lathyrus sativus
GCACGCGTGTGTATGTGCGCGCGTGTTCGTATTTATGTGTGCGCATGTGTGTCTGTGTGTGTAGGTGTTTCTGTGTATGTGTGTGTGCGCGTGCGCACACGTGTGTGTGTGTGTGTCTGAGAGAGAGTGTGTGAGCATGCGTTTGTGCCTTGTTGAGTGTGTCTGTATGTGTGTGTGAGTGGGTGCATGTGCACGTGTGCGTGTGTCTGTGTATGTGAGTGTGAGCGTGTGCGCACGTGTGTGTGTGTGTGTGTGTGTGTGTGTGTGTGTGTGTGCGAGAGAGAGAGAGAGAGAGAGAGAGAGAGAGAAAGTGTGCGCACGTGTGTGTCTGAGAGAGAGTGAGAGAGTGTGCACACGCGTGTATGTGTACGTGTGAGTGTGTGCGCGTGTGTGTCTCTGTGTGCAGGCGAGTGCGTGTGTGCGTCTGTGTGTGTGAGTGTGTATATGTTTGTGTGCGTGCGTGTGTGTGTGTGTGTCTGTGTGTGCATGTGTGTGTATACGTGTGTTTATGTGCATGTGTGTGTGTATACGTGTGTCTGTGTGTGTGCGTGTGTGTGTATGTGTGCGAGCGGCGTGCGTTAGTGCATGCGCGTGTGTATGTGTGTGCGTGTGTGTGTATGTGTGCGAGCGGCGTGCGTTAGTGCATGCGTGCATGCGTGTGTGTGTGTGTGGGTGTGTGGGTATGCGCGTGGGCGTTTGTGCGTATGCGCGCACGCGCGCATGTGTGTGGAATCGCACGCCACACGCATGTGTTTGTGTGGGTGGGTGTGGGTGGGTGCGTGCGTGAGTGCGTGTGTGTCTGTGTGTGAGTGTGAATGTGTTTGCGTGCGTGCGTGTATGTGTGTGTGTGTGCGCGCACGTGTGTGTGTGCATGTGCGTGCATGGAAGTGTATGTGTGAGTGTATGCCCATGCGTGTCTATGTGTGTGTGTGTGTGTGCGTGTCTGTGTGTGTGTGCACGTTCGTGTATGTGTTTGTGTGTTTGCGCGTGCACGCACGCGTGTATGTGTGTGTGTGTGTGTGCACGCACGTGTGAATTCGTGTTTATGTATGTGTTAGTGCGTGCGCGCGCGCGTGTGTATGTCACTTTGTGCGCGCACGTGTACTTGTGTGTGTGTGTCTAAGTATGCGCACACACGTGTGTGTGTCTGCACAGGTGTGTGTGTGTGTGTGAGCATGTGCGTGCGTGCCTGCGTATTTGTGTGTGTGTGTGTGTGTGTGTACGCGTATGTGTGAGTGTGTGTTCGTGCGTGAGTGTTTGTGTGTGTGTATGTGTGTGTGCACGTGTGTGTGTGTGTATATGTCTGTGTGAGTTTGTGTGTCTGCATGTGTGCGCATGTTTGTTTGTGTGTGTGTTTGCGTGTGTGCACGTGTGTGCGTGTGTGCGTGTGTGAGTGTGCGCACACGTGTCTGTGTGTGCTAATACACACGCGAGTGTGTGTGCGCGCGTGTTCGTATTTATGTATGTGCATGTGTGTGTAGGTGCACGTGTGTGTGTGTGCACGTGCGCGTATGTGTGTGTATGTGTGTATGTGTGTATGTCTGTGTGTGTGTAAGAGAGTGTGTGAGCATGCGTGTGTGCGTGTGTCTGTGTGTGCATATGTGTGTGTGAGTGTGTGCACGTGCACGTGTGCGTATGTCTGTGTATGTGTATGTGCGCGTGTGCGCACGTGTATGTGTGTGTCTGTGTGTGTGTGTGTGTGAGAGAGAGAGAGAGAGAAAGTGTGCGCACGTGTGTGTGTGTGTGTGAGAGAGTGTGTGTGCGCACGCGTGCGTGTGTACGTGTGTGTGTGTGTGTGTGTGTGTGAGCGTGTATGCACGCGAGTGCGTGTGTGTCTGTGTCTGCACATGCGTGTGGGCGCGCGTGTGTGCATGTGTGTGCGCACGTGTCTGTGTGTGTGCGCGTGTGTCTGTGTGTGTATATGTGTGTGTGTGTGTGCGTGTGCACGTGTGTGTGTGTGTATGTGTGTGTGTGTGTGTATGCATGTGTGTGTGTGCGCGCGTGTGTGTGTGTGTGTGTATGTGTGTGCGAGCGGCGTGCGTTAGTGCATGCATGCATGCGTGTTTGTGTGTGTGTGTGTGCGTGTGAGTATGCGCGTGCACGTTTGTGTTTGTGCGCGCACACGCGTGTGTGTGTGGAAACGCACGCGCACACACATGGGTTTGTGTGTGTATGCGTGTGTGTGCGTGTGCGGGTGCGTGTGTGTATGCGTGTGTGTATGTGTGTGTGTCTGTGTGTGTTTGCTCGTGCACGTGTATGTGTTTGTGTGTGAGTGTGTTTGTGCGCGCGCACGTGTGTGTGTATGCGTGTGTACGCGCACATGTTTTTGTGTGTGTGTGTGTGTGCACGGACGTGTTTGTGTGCACGTGAGTGCGTGCGCATGTGTGTGTGTATATGTGTGTGTGTGCGTGAGTGTGTGTGTGTGTGTGACTGTGTATGTGTGTGCGTGTGTGTGTGTATGTGTGTGTGCGTGTATGTTTGTGTGTGCGCGAGCGGCGTGTGTGTCTATGTGTGTATGCGTGTGTGTGCGTGTGTGTGTGTGTGTGTGTGTGTTTGTGTGTGCGCGAGCGGCGTGCTTTAGTGCGTGCGCGCGTGCGCGCGCATGTTTGTGTGTTTGCATGTGAGCACGCGCGCGCACGCGAGTGTGGCTTTGCGTGCGGGCACGTGCGCGTGGGTGTGTGTATGTCAGTGTGTGCGCGCGCATGTGCTTGTGTTTGTGTGTCTAAGTAAGCGCACGCGCGCGCGTGTCTGCGTGTGTTTGTGAGTATGCGTGCGCGCGTGTTTGTGTGTGTGTACGTGTGTAGGCACGTGCGTGCGTGCGTGCCTGCGTATTTGTGTGTGTATGTCCGCGTGTGTGTGAGTATGCGTGCGCGTGTGTGTGCGTGTGTGTGTGTATGTGTGCGTGTGTGTGCGCGCGAACGCGTGTATGTGCTTGTATGTGCGCGCCTGTTTGTGTGTGTGTGTGTGTGTGCACACTTATATGTGTTTGCATGTGCGCGCGTGTTTGTTTGTGTGTGTGTTTGCGTGTGTGCGTGTGAGTGTGCGCAGGCGTGTGTATGTGTGCGTGTGTGTGCACGCGTGTGTATGTGCGCGCGTGTTCGTATTTATGTGTGCGCATGTGTGTCTGTGTGTGTAGGTGTTTTTGTGTATGTGTGTGTGCGCGTGCGCACACGTGTGTGTGTGTGTCTGAGAGAGAGTGTGTGAGCATGCGTTTGTGCCTTGTTGAGTGTGTTTGTATGTGTGTGTGAGTGGGTGCATGTGCACGTGTGCGTGTGTCTGTGTATGTGAGTGTGAGCGTGTGCGCACGTGTGTGTGTGTGTGTGTGTGTGTGTGTGTGTGTGTGTGAGAGAGAGAGAGAGAGAGAGAGAGAGAGAGAAAGTGTGCGCACGTGTGTGTCTGAGAGAGAGTGAGAGAGTGTGCACACGCGTGTATGTGTACGTGTGAGTGTGTGCGCGTGTGTGTCTTTGTGTGCAGGCGAGTGCGTGTGTGCGTCTGTGTGTGTGAGTGTGTATATGTTTGTGTGCGTGCGTGTGTGTGTGTGTCTGTGTGTGCATGTGTGTGTATACGTGTGTTTATGTGCATGTGTGTGTGTGTATACGTGTGTGTGTGTGTGTGTGTGTGTGTGTGCGTGTGTGTGTATGTGTGCGAGCGGCGTGCGTTAGTGCATGCGCGTGTGTGTGTGTGTGCGTGTGTGTGTATGTGTGCGAGCGGCGTGCGTTAGTGCATGCGTGCATGCGTGTGTGTGTGTGTGGGTGGGTGGGTATGCGCGTGGGAGTTTGTGCGTATGCGCGCACGCGCGCGTGTGTGTGGAATCGCACGCCACACGCATGTGTTTGTGTGGGTGGGTGTGGGTGGGTGCGTGCGTGAGTGCGTGTGTGTCTATGTGTGAGTGTGAATGTGTTTGCGTGCGTGCGTGTATGTGTGCGTGTGTGCGCGCACGTGTGTGTGCATGTGCGTGCATGGAAGTGTATGTGTGAGTGTGCCCCTGTTCAATTTTCTGAAACCTGAGGGGTTAGATTGGTATATTTGCCAGTCGTAACCTGGAAGGTTGAAGGGGATTGAACACAAAAGCCCAAAAATTTGCACTCACCAGTGCATGGAGTGATATTGATGGTTGGTTGAACATGATTGAGTGGGCTTAAAGATGCCACTAGGGGAAAGTTCTTCAGTAGTATAATGAGAACTGTCAGGAGTCTGGAGTAATACTGATGTAACAGCATGTCTTCATGAGGATAGAGCAATCAATAATGATAACCCTAAAGCAGTCTTGAAGTGATAAATCTGACCTCAGGAGGATAGAGCAATCAATAGCTCTAAAGCAGTCTTGAAGTAATAATGGCTTCAGGAGGATAGAGCAATCAATAGCTCTAAAGCAGTCTTGAAGTAATAGAATGGCTTCAGTAGGATAGAGCAATCAACAGCTCTAAAGCAGTCTTGAAATAATAATGTGATATGTCTTCAGGAGGATAGAGCAATCAATAGCTCTAAAGCAGTCTTGAAGTAATAATGGCTTCAGGAGGATAGAGCAATCAATAGCTCTAAAGCAGTCTTGAAGTAATAGAATGGCTTCAGTAGGATAGAGCAATCAACAGCTCTAAAGCAGTCTTGAAATAATAATGTGATATGTCTTCAGGAGGATAGAGCAATCAATAGCTCTAAAGCAGTCTTGAAGTAATAATGGCTTCAAGAGGATAGAGCAATCAATAGCTCTAAAGCAGTCTTGAAGTAATAGAATGGCTTCAGTAGGATAGAGCAATCAACAGCTCTAAAGCAGTCTTGAAATAATAATGTGATATGTCTTCAGGAGGATAGAGTAATCAATAGCTCTAAAGCAGTCTTGAAGTAATAATGTGATATGTCTTCAGGAGGATAGAGTAATCAATAGCTCTAAAGCAGTCTTGAAGTAATAATGTGATATGTCTTCAGGAGGATAGAGCAATCAATAGCTCTAAAGCAGTCTTGAAGTAATGATTTCAGGAGGATAGAGCAATGGATAGCTCTAAAGCAGTCTTGAAATAATTAGATGGCTTCAGGAGGATAGAGCAATGAATAGCTCTAAAGCAGTCTTGAAGTAGTAATATGACCTCATGAGGATAGAGCAATGAATAACTCTAAAGCAGTCTTGAAGTAATAGGATGATTTCAGGAAGATAGAGCAATCAGTAGCTCTAAAGCAGTCTTGAAGTCATGAGAGGCTATCAGGAGGATAAAATAACCCTGAGGTTACAATAAAGCAGTCCCAAAGTAATAAGAAGCTCATCAGGAGGATAAAGTAACCCTGAGGTTACAATAAAGCAGTCCCAAAGATCATAAGCTTGTTTGTTGGATAATTAACCTGAAAACAAGGTAGCATTCTGTATAACAACATTAGTTTATGCTTTATGTATGCATGTATGACATGATGCACTTAGGTAATGTACTATAGATATATATGTTATGGTATGATGTAAATGATGTATGTATGATATGACACTGCTGGAAGTGTCTGGATATCCTTGTATAACAACTGCTGGCCAAGGAAAATAAATCCCGATTCGTTGTTGAAGAATATATAACCCTCCGTCTGCTGGGAATAACAAGGTATAGATAACCTCCCGTTGTTGGGGATAACAAGGTATAGATAACCTCCCGTTGTTGGGGATAGTAGGGTATAGATAACCTTCGTTTTCGTTTGATAGTAGGATAAGTATAACATCCCGTCTTCGTTCATCGTGCCCTTATTGGAAAGTAATTTCCCGTATATCCGTATGAGGATAAAAGAGATGGATATAAATTCCAGGGGAGATTAGACTTTGTGAAAATGGATTAGTCCTACTGATGGTTTGTAACTGTCTTGTAAAGATGAACCGACGAAGCTTCGTTGAAATCCTTCCCTCGTTCGTCCTTAGTAAATACTATTACTGCATTTTCATGCATTTCTGGTAAACATCAATCATATTAAAAGCATACATGCATTTCTGGTAAACATCAATCATATTCAAAGGCATACATACATTCAAACACAACCAATGGACGTTTCGCTTATGTAAATAGGGTAAAAGTAAATCTGGATTCAAAAGATGGAATTTATTTATATCAAAAGTGACCCATACACGGGTAAGTTTGTACAAGGAGACATAAACCCTAGTAAGAGAATTTTGTCATGAAGTTTTACAAAAAGAATCAGCTATGTGGGAAATAATCCTATTGAGTTTCAATTCTACTATTGCCACTCAAGTATCTCATCTTCTTGCTGTTGAGACGGAAACGATTGGATTGAGCTTTATCTGTTTGAGCTTGAGTAAGTAGTACAACTGGTTGCAGTTTCATGAGTGATCCAAACGAGACATAGTCATACGCTTTAATCCCTAACTTTTGCCTGGATTGCCCTTTCAGGTTTTCAATCCACCGGGATACCCTTTTTTGCCCAAGCCGCCTTTTCAGGTTTTCGACTTGCCGGGTGTACATCTTTTTATATATATATCCCTAATTTTTGCCCAAACCCTTTTGGTTTGCCGGGATGCCCTTATTTTTGCCTAGGCCTGTCAACCTAGCGGGTCTCTTTTTATGCGTAGTATTTTTTAACTATGTCTGCGTTTACAGGTCGTGGGAAGTCTTCACCATCCATTGTAGTCAGTATCATGGCACCTCCTGAGAACACTGTCTTGACTACAAATGGTCCCTCATATGTTGGAGTCCACTTGCCCCTTCAGTGTCAATCTCATTGCAGTATGCAGGCTTCTCAAATCTATCAATGGTAATCTTGGGAGCTTCATCATCCCAGCTTATCTCAAACATAGATGCCATGGTGGCCAATGCGTCTGCCAACTGATTCTCTCTTCGTGGAATATGTCCAAAAGTAATCTCTTTGAAATGTGGGATCAAAGACAACACATGTTCTCTGTAAGGAATGAGATTATCATGCTTTGTATCCCAATCTCCTTTAATCTGACTTACTACCAGAGCTGAATTTCCATACACCTCAAGGAACTGAATCTTCATATCAATAGCAACTTGCATACCCATGATACATGCCTCATACTCAGCCATGTTATTGGTACAATAGAAACAAAGTATGGCAGTAATCGGGGTATGACAACCTTCAGGGGAACTAATCACAACACCAACACCATTACCATGTGCATTGGAGGCACCATCAAAAACCATAGTCCATCGGGATCCTTGTTCAGGTCCGTCATATTGTCCAGGTTCTTTGGTAACAGACATAATGTCTTCATCAGGGAACTCAAAATTCATTGACTGGTAATCATCTACTGCTTGATGAGCCAAATGATCAGCAACAACACTCCCCTTAATGGCCTTCTGAGTAGTATACTGTATATCATATTCCGTCAAGATCATTTGCCATCTTGCAATTCTTCCGGAGAGAGCAGGTTTCTCAAATATGTACTTGATTGGATCCATCTTCGAAATCAACAAGGTAGTATGGGTCAACATATACTGTCTTAGTCGGCGAGCAGCCCATGCCAAAGCGCAGCAAGTTTTCTCGAGCAGTGAGTATCTTGTTTCACAGTCGGTAAACTTTTTGCTAAGGTAGTATATTGCCTGCTCTTTTCGACCAGACTCGTCATGTTGCCCCAATACACACCCCATTGAGTTGTCTAATACTGTTAAATACATAATCAAGGGTCTTCCATCAACTGGTGGCATTAAAATTGGAGGTTCTAGCAAATATCTCTTGATTTCATCAAAGGCAGTCTGGCACTCATCATTCCATTCCATCACCTGATCTTTCTTCAACAACTTGAAGATTGGCTCACAGATGGTAGTTAATTGGGAAATAAATCTTGCAATGTAGTTCAATCGTCCCAAGAAACCTCTAACCTCCTTCTCAGTACGGGGAGCTGGCATCTCTCGTATAGCTTTCACTTTTGCAGGATCCACTTCAATACCTTTTCCACTGACAATGAAACCCAGGAGCTTTCCAGATCTAACTCCAAAAGTACACTTGTTTGGATTTAATCTCAACCTGTATTTCTTCAACCTCTCAAACAACTTGTGCAGATGATCAAGATGTTGTTCTTCATTCTGAGACCTGGCTATCATATCATCCACATATACCTCTATCTCATGATGAATCATATCATGAAACAAAGCCACCATAGCACGCTGATATGTTGCCCCTGCATTCTTCAAACCAAATGGCATTACCTTATAGCAAAAGGTGCCCCACTGTGTCACAAATGTAGTCTTCTCCATATCTTCAGGTGCCATCTTGATTTGATTGTAACCGGAGAAACCATCCATAAAAGAGAATACCTTATGCTGAGCAGTGTTGTCTACCAGAATATCAATATGAGGAAGTGGAAAGTCATCTTTAGGGCTAGCCTTGTTCAGATCTCTGTAGTCTATACACATACGTACCTTACCATCTTTCTTAGGAACTGGTACCACATTTGCAACCCACTGAGGATAAGAAGTTACGGCCAAGAACCCTGCATTGAACTGTTTCATTACCTCTGCTTTGATCTTTTCTGACATTTCAGGACGCATACGACGAACCTTCTGCTTCTTTGGACGACAATCTTCTTTCACTGGCAAACGGTGAACCACAATGTCTGTATCCAACCCTGGCATATCTTCATAAGACCAAGCAAAGATCTCCACATAGTCACGTAGCATCTGAATCAACCTGCTCTTGACACTGTCCTCTAAATCAGCCCCTATCTGGACCTCTTTTCTGTTTTCTTCAGTTCCCAGATTCACAACTTCGACTGGCTCTTCATGTGGCTGTATAGCTTTCTCTTCTTGTTGTAACAACCTAGCAAGCCCTACAGGTATTTCACAATCGTCCTCGTTTCCGTCTTCAGTTTGATAGATCGGATTCTCGAAATTGTAATTGGCAATAGTAGAACTGTTATCAACTGGATCCAGAGTGGATGAGGATCTGCATTTTAGTGACGTGGGTGTGTGTAAGAACACATAGCTGATAAAGCAAAAATAAAAGAAAAAGAAAGACAAGGAACACAATATTTACGAAAACGAAACGTCCACTGATTTTATTGAATGAAGTATGCAAATGAAATGACAACCCGTAACAAGCACACCATTGTGCCCCGGGTAAGGCACATGGCTTGAAAGTTTTAATTGTTCCAGAAATTATAAATTTAAAAACATAACACAGTAATAGTATTTACTCCTGACTAAAGGAGATAGGGATAACATCTTCAGTTGTCCAATTATTGAGTCCAGCACCCACAGTAGGAAAAATCCATGCCTCCAAGTTGTGGTCTTCATCTTGATCTCCCACAGCATTGATAACCCCTTGATTGGTGATACGAACAGCACGGGCACGACGGACAGCCTTCTGGGACTCTGCAGTGAAACCCAAACCAAACTTGTCAGACTTGTATGGAATATCAGGAAGCTGACCCCAAATAGTACAACCACCTTCTTCCACCATAGCTTTTGCATCATTGAGGGAGGCCATTGCCATTGTTGGAAGGTTTCTGATGACCACAGGAACCTTCTTCACAGCAGGAGGAGTCACACAATCCTTAACAGCCCAGGGAACCACTTCAAATGACTGACATGGAGTTTCAATGTATTCACCTTCTACTTCCAGATACTTGAAAGTGTTTACATGGCTGACAAAGTATTCTTCCTCTCCAAAGACAGTAACAACTTTTCCATTCACCGGATATCTCAACTTTTGATGTAATGTGGAGGTCACAGCACCTGCCCCATGGATCCAGGGACGACCAAGCAGACATGAGTACGAAGGACGAATATCCATCACATAAAATGTAGCAGTAAACACCTGAGAGCCAACCTTGATTGGAAGATCAATTTCCCCATGCACTACTCTTCTAGAACCATCAAAAGCCTTTACCACAATATTACTGGGCTTCAATACCGTATCTTCAGGACTCAGCTTGTTCAGGACTTCCTTAGGCAACACATTCAGAGAGGAACCATTGTCTATCAGCACATGAGACAGGGTAGTGCCCCTGCATTCAATTGAAATATGCAAGGCCCTGTTATGATCCCTCTTGGCAGGGGTCAAGTCAGCATCAGAAAATCCTAACCCGTTGTCATAGGTCAGGTGAGCAACACAATTCTCAAACTGGTCCACAGAAATTGCACTGGGTACATGAGCCATCTTTAGAAACTTGATCAATGACTTGGCACGAGCCTCAGAACATAATAACAGGGAGAGCATAGAAATCTTTGAGGGAGTATGCCCCAGCTGATCAACAATATCATAATCACTCTTGCGAATGATTTTCAATACTTCTTCCATCTGCTTAGAGAGGTCATCAGCAGCTGGCACATCAGTAGATACAGGCTCAATAACAGGACCCTTGCCCCGAGCATCAGTGGTGGAAGTAACAGCAGGAGTAACTGCACTCTTAGAAGCAACTGGAGGAGAGAAGACTCTTCCACTACGAGTGATCTTGCTAGATCCAGCAATATTATCAATGTCAACAGGCATATCAGGTAAAGGCTCCTGCCTGACACCATGGATGTAAACATCAGACCCATAGTGCCAAGGCATAGCTTTGTCAGATGTATAAGGAATAGGACCAGGAGTGGTAATGATCAGAGGAGCTACTCTGGCTTCAGCGACAACTTTCACAGGACCTTCAGCAGTAATCCTGATTGGGCCCTGATGAGTGATTTTAATGGGACCCTTTGAAGTGATTCTTAGTGGTACTTTGTCAACCATGTCAACCTCTTCAATCTTCTTACCCTGAGTCAGATGATCCACCATACTTTCTACAGATGCTGGTCTTCTTTCAAACACTATAGTATATTTATCCATGAGATGTTGAATCCCATCTCTCAAAATGAAGCAACTATCCGGCTTATAGGTACAATATAGACAATCTTCATGACAACCTGGAAAGATCCCAGCTTGTATTAACCTCTTTTTGATAACAGACAATGGTGTGCTCAACTCCATAACTGAATAGACATGCAGATCTTCATCAATATCTTTATCAATGGCGTTGACAGTCTTCTCGTGATTTGGCATTGGAGCTGTAATCACATTTGGAGTACCTGGTGGATCAAACTCAATTTCTCCAGCATCAATCATATCTTGAATTTTGTTCTTCAAGACCCAGCAGTTATTAGTATCATGTCCTGGACAGTTTGAATGATATGCACATCGTGCATTGGGATTGTACTTGGGAGATGTAACATTGGGATTCTGAGGAGCCTCCCTCAGGGTAATAAGTTCAGCCTTCAACAAGTGTTGCAATGCCTGAGCCATTGACATGTTGATCTTCGTGAACTGTCTTCTAGCCCTCTGTTGGTTGCCTTGAGGCTGCTCTGTTGTTGCAGGAGTTGGATTTGAAATATGAACTGCACTAACAGACTGATGCCTTCTGTTACGATCAGGCTGACCATACACAGCATTAGATTCTTTCTTCCCAGTGGGAGGCTTCTTTGCAGCACCTGATGAAGAAGTGCCCACTTGGATCTTACCACTCTTGATACCATTCTCTACTCGCTCTCCTGTCATGATCAACTCAGTGAAGCCAGATGATGAGCTTCCAATGAGATGACTGTAAAACGGACCATTCAGCGTACACATGAACATATCAACCAACTCCCTATCAGTCAAAGGGGGTTGAACTCTTCCAGCTAAGTCTCTCCACTTCTGAGCATACTCCTTAAAGCTTTCTTTGGCATCCATAGACATGCTTTGAAGCTGCATGCGAGTGGGGGCTAAGTCAGCATTGTATTGATACTGCTTGTAGAAAGCTTCAGCAAGGTCATTCCAATCTCTGATGTTGACACTCTCCAACTGATAATACCACTCTAGCTGAGCTCCAGACAAACTCTCTTGAAAGAAATGGATCCACAACTTTTTATCAGCAGTGTGGGGTTGAATTCTTCTGACATAAGACCTCAGATGCAATTTGGGACAAGAGACCCCATCATAGACAACAAATGTAGGAACTTTGAACCCACTGGGTATGACCACCCCAGATATCAAGCTCAAATCCTCAAAATCCAGCCCAGATGATTTATGTAATTCCATAGCATCCATTCTATCCACCAGCATCTTGAATTTGTCTTCGTTAGGCTCATGGTAGTAGTTAGCCTCAGAATCAGAGTCCCCCATAGTGTTGTGGAGACTGCCTCTCTCCTGCTCAGATTCTTCAGATTCATAGTCTTCAACATGTTCCTTGGTCTTGACAGGACCTTTGAACCTTCTTCCCATGTTGAGCAACCCAGCAGACCTTCTAGCCTTCTTAGTCTTCTTGGCCAGCAGTGTCTTCAATTCATCCTGCCCCTTGGATAGGTTCAGGATCAGCTCTTGGAACGGTGCATTCTGTGCCTGGAGATCCTTAACTGATTGTTCAAGAGCCATTGCTGAAATAAACAGCGAGAAGATGAGAAACCTGTGCACAATTATAACCTGTGATGCAATGATATGGGAATGCATATGCAATGTTTTCAAGGACCGCAGGATTTAAATTTGCTTAAACAAACAAGAAAGTAACTTTTTATTAGTAATAACTTGTTTTGCCTTTTAGGCTTACAAAAAATGAAAACGAAATAAGTACAAAAGATGGGGTTTTAAGTCTCCCATGGACGTTTCCTCTTTGTGTTGAGGTATGAGTTGAGGTTTCGTTCCTCATGAAGTAGCTTTGTTAGCTCTAGGATCCTTGCTTGGCTTGCTTTGTAATGAGCCTCGAAAGTATCCCTTTGCTCTTTCAGTTGGATCCATGATCTCTGCAAGTCTTCCATATCAGTAGGCATGTCTGGGTGAAGGATGGTATAAGCTGTGTCTCCTTCAGCAACAGGTTCCATGGTAACTGGTAGGACGGCAGGATATGGCATCATGAGTGTCTGAGCACGAGATCGTACCCATCTGAGATAAGCCTCCATAGGAATAGTGTACTTAGGCTCCAGTGTCTTGCTGTCAATCCTGTTTACCTTTCCCCAAGCTCGTATGAATCTCTGACGGTAACTCTGAAGATCGTTTTCGTAGTCAAACACAATGCCCTGAATCAACATGTCATGTGGACCATCGCTCCGGGCGTAACCAAACTGTCGTAAAGCTAGAGATGGGTTGTAGGTGATGCCTCCTCTTATGCCTAGAAGTGGCACATTAGGAAACTCCCCACAACGGTCAATGATGGTGACATTCTCCATAGATCTGGAGCACCAATGGATGTCTGAGTGAGAAAGTGACATGATCCTCTTGGACCATCTGAACCCTTGCTCATTCTTCATTACTGAGCGAGGAAGGTGAGAAATAAACCACCTAGAAAGTAAAGGTATGCAGCACATCAAAGTTCCTCTTGCCCTTGTAGTACGGGTGTGAAGAGAATGTAGGATGTCTCCAAGTAAGGTAGGCACTGGATTGTGACTCAGGAATATGTTGATGGCATGAACGTCTATGAACTGATCAGGATTGGGGAACAACACTAAGCCATAAATCAATAAGGCTAAGATCTCCTCAACAGCATCGTAGCTCATAGCCTTCAAGAACATTTGAGCTTTATCCACTAATACCTTGGCAAGAATACCTTTAACTCCACTTCTCGTCTCTAGAACAATGTCAGACTTCTTCAGATGTAGAGCTGCAACAATAACTTCTGGTTTAAGCTCCTTCTCTAAACCTGTGAATGGCTTCTGATCAAGAACAGGTATACCCAGAAGTTTAGAGAACTCCTCCATGGTTGGAACCAGCTGATAATCAGGAAATGTAAAGCAATGGTGCTTAGGGTCAAAGAACTGAAACAGCACACTCATCATGTCTTCACTGAACCCTGAAGTAACTAGATCCAATAAGTGACCATGTCTCTTGTTGAACTGGGAATGATCAGGCACTAGGGAAACCAACTCCTTGAGTTTAGCAGGTATCCCTACAAAGTTGATCCTGATGGTGTTTCTACGAGCAGAAGCCATGACCTGCAACAAAGAACAAAGATAAATCCTTTGGTCCTTGAAATGGTTAGGGAAAATGATATGCTTATGATGCATGATGATGTCATGATGTCATGCTCAATCACAAACATGTGGCACACACAAACAAGTCACACCATAGCCCTAGGTTTAAAGGCTTGCATGAGGTTCAAAGGCAAGTACCCTCCCCTGAAGTTAGATGGTTCATCCTGTCCTACAAAAGTAACCAGGTTCTAAGGGATCTCAATATCATTGATCCTTCACAAGGGTGGTTGTTCAGAAGGCAACTTACTTGCCAACCAAAACCCTCCAAGTTTAAGATCTCAATGAGCGTAGTATCGAGTGTCAACCAACTTCAGTCTGCACCAAAGCCGGTTACCTCACTACTTTCTAAAGGCCAAGATGAGTTAACTAGGGTTCTAAAAGTCAGTTAGTGCATTGACAACATATGGCAGCCTCAATATTATCCTCAACTTGACTTAAGGAATATAAGCACCAACCAAGAAGTCGCACTAACTATGGCCACCAGATCAACCGTATCGATATACGTCGTACAGTTTCTTTGGTCTATTGCCATTTACCTAAGGTACACTAGATCCGGGTTAGGACCTTTCACACATAAGAGCACCCCAACAGTATAATAATAAAGCAAACAAGGCAAACAATTTAAAGTGATCTTAATTCCTAAGGGTACCCCTCTTAAATAGATCCCCAGCAGAGTCGCCAGTTCTGTAACACGGTGGGAGAACTGACTTTAAACAATGTTGCGGATAGCAAGAGTCGCCACCGACTTTTATTTTATCCATAAGGAAAGGTTATAAAAGAACAGGAAAGACCTTAGAGAATATTTTGGGTCCGGGGGGTAGGTTATGAAAAGGGAAGGTATTAGCATCCTTTTCATCCATGGTTATCCATGGGCTCTTAGGTACTTAAGCTCACTTTTGAATTGTTTTGAAATTGTAGTGTGTGAATAGAAAATTTTCAGAATAGTTAATAAATAATCCATGTAAGGATGTGTTAAGAACTTGTTTGAAAACTTGTTGAAAATTTGTTTAAGTGCGAAACAGTTTTGAAGTGAGCAAGCACCTAGGAGTAACCTACCCTAATGTTTAAAGGTCTTTCTTATTCTTCATTCTTTCCTTTAGTAAGACTATCCCTACTATAATGGAGTAGGTAGTCCTTACTTTGGATGTTAAGGGACATGTGAGGGACAATTTGACTTTGAAGGCCATTGTGGGATGTAATAAGCACATATAAGGGACCATCATCATTTTTCGAAAGGGACTCGATTCGTAAAGGCAACCATAAGGGACTTTGATGATTTTTTCTATTTGAGGGACTTGCTTTATACACCCCACTTAACCATTATTCGTAGGCAACTTGAGGGATATCCTTAGGGAGTGAGGCGGCGATTAAAATCGACTTACGTGCGTGACGTGTTTATTTTAATTATCTTTATTTAAAAGTGATCTAAATTTATTTTAATATTACATACATGTTGTTACACTCCCTAATTACTAACCATAATAATAATTAAATAATTAAACAACTTTACATCCAAGAAACAATTACAAAATAATAAGCAAAATAATTAAATAGCAAAGATAAATAAAATATAAATAAGCAATAATAAATAATAAAGGGGGTTAATTCTAAGTTTACTCGGCAAGACATCGCATCTTGTGCCTACGTATCCTTACGGGAGTGGAATCAGAGTAATCGTAGTTCCCCTCAATAGGGAGGTTAGAAACTTCTTGACTGTGGTCAAGGTCTCAAGGGGAATAAACGCATCTTAAGGACACGCTTACGTGGAGTGTAGAAACTCCAAATCTCTACGTTGAAATGTTAAGTTGTAATTAGGGTTAAATTAGGGATTCCACGGCGGGAAACCCTAAAATGAGCGCGGCGGCTCTTTGACCTAATGCTAAGGGTAAAATTGTAATTTTGCCTGCGGCGAGGCATTTGTGAAAATTAGGGTTTGTAGTTTGTAGTTTTGAGGCTTTGAAATTGAATGTGTGAAGTTTTACGGACTATTGGCGCGGCGGCCAAACAGTTAGACCTAACCTTCGGATGTGTGCAATGTGACAGAAATAATAGTAAACGCGTGAGATAATTGAATCATGCAAACAGAGAGATAATGTCATAATTTAAACCATGCAAGCAGAAATTTAAAGGCAGAATTTAAAGAGCGATTGTTAAGTTCGCGAGGTTACATGAGAGGAGCAGATACAATATGATAATGAAATTTGAATTGAACAATAATAAAATAAAATAAATAACGGTTCTAGTTATTATTTTAAAAAAAGATTTTAGTTATTATTTTAAATTTATCTAAAAAAAAGTTTTTCTTAAAAATAATAGGTTTTCATATTAATTTGGAAAAGATGTTAATGTTATTTATTTTAAAAAACAGATTTTTATATTATAACAAATTTTAATAAATTAATGATAACAATAATAATAATAATGGTAATAATAATGATAATAATGATAATAATAATAAATAATGATAATAATAATAATAATAATAATAATAATAATAATAATAATAATAATAATAATAAAGCAATAATGAATTTTAAATGTGCCAAATAACCCAACAATGTTGCTAACGCAGAAATGCGCTCATCGCAACCAGATCTAAATCGGACGAAACAAAATTTATCGCAAAGAAAAAGAAATTAAGCAAAAAATAGTATTATTGCTCACACAAAAATGCGATCATCGCAACCAGATCGAACTAACACAAATGTCACGCGTCATGCACACAAATGTGCAAACATCGTATCGACATAATTCGATCAAAAATCTTATATATATAAACTCTAACAATTTAAAAAATTATATATATATAAACGTAACAGTAATAGATAAAGAAAAAGAAATAACGGTAATAGATGAAGAAAAAGAAATAACGGTAAAAGATGAAGAAAAAGAAACAACAGTAATAGATGAAGGAAAAGAAATAACGGTAAACGATGAAGAAAAAGAAACAATAGTAATGGATGAAGAAGAAAACTAAATAACGGCAAACGGCACTCACTCCTCTTAGGTTTTTTTCATTCTCTCCTCTTTTCCAACAAGGCAACACATGTATATATAGGGAACAAATTAGGGTTAACACCAAATTGTCAATAATGTCCCTAAAGCCCATTTTAAAGCCCAAACTAAATAATTAGTTAAGAAAAAATAAAATTTAAATAATTTAAAATAATTAAAATAAACTTAAAATAAAAACTAATAATCCTATTGATTCCTAAAATAAAAAAATATTATAAAAAGAACAAAATTTTTTTCAATATTTTTTATTTTATGATTTTTTGGATATTTTTATGAATAATTTAGAAAAAAGTGAAAAAAAATAATATTTTAAAAAATGATTTAATTAAAATACGAAAATAATAATTAAATAATAATAAAAAACTATTTTTGTTATTTTTTTAATGAAAGATAGAAAAATTTAGAGTAAAAATAATAAAAAACAAAAAAAATGACAAAGGTGAGATTCGAACTCTCAACCTCTCACACTCATAACTCCTTACACATGTCCTCCTGCCAATTGTGCCATTTTTACTTTTTTAGAAAAAAAATGCATGCCATATGATATTTACCTGCAAAAAGTCAAACGACTACACAAATTTGTTAGTAATTGATTAAATGTAATGAAATGCGACGACAAATCTTAGGGCAAAATTTGGGGTATTACAGTTATTATGATAATATTTCTCACCCAACCTCTCTTTGATGTTGGCAAAAAAAAATCATGAAGTTTGACTTTGGTTTGACCACAGTTGACCTCAGTTTGACCTTTTAACTGCATTGACTGCTTTTGACTTATCTGATCATCTGACTGAGCAAACTTTTGAGAAAAGTCTTGAAACTTGACATGGGGGTTCTTATACACATATAAGATGTTATGAAGCTCACTTGAAGTCTTGGAAGTCCATTTAGCCTGATTAAAGTCAAAACCCTAGTTTTGGATGCACTGCTTAGGAGGTGCATTGTCTGAGGGAATTGTCAACTCTTCTGACCAATTGTGAATTTTGTGAACCTTGTGAACCTTCTTGGAACACAAAGTCTTGTATTGTGAGGGCAAATTTTGGGGTGCAACAGAGTGTATGCCCATGCGTGTCTATGTGTGTGTGTGTGTGTGTGTCTGTGTCTGTGTGTGTGTGCACGTTCGTGTATGTGTTTGTGTGTTTGCGCGTGCACGCACGCGTGTATGTGTGTGTGTGTGTGTGTGTGTGCACGCACGTGTGAATTCGTGTTTATGTATGTGTTAGTGCGTGCGCGCGTGCGTGTGTATGTCACTTTGTGCGCGCACGTGTACTTGTGTGTGTGTGTCTAAGTATGCGCACACACGTGTGTGTGTCTGCACAGGTGTGTGTGTGTGTGTGTGAGCACGTGCGTGCGTGCCTGCGTATTTGTGTGTGTGTGTGTGTACGCGTATGTGTGAGTGTGTGTTCGTGCGTGAGTGTTTGTGTGTGTATGTGTGTGTGCACGTGTGTGTGTGTGTGTATATGTGTGTGTGAGTTTGTGTGTCTGCATGTGTGCGCATGTTTGTTTGTGTGTGTGTTTGCGTGTGTGCACGTGTGTGCGTGTGTGCGTGTGTGAGTGTGCGCACACGTGTCTGTGTGTGCTAATACACGCGCGAGTGTGTGTGCGCGCGTGTTCGTATTTATGTATGTGCATGTGTGTGTATGTGCACGTGTGTGTGTGTGCACGTGCGCGTATGTGTGTGTATGTGTGTATGTGTGTATGTTTGTGTGTGTGTAAGAGAGTGTGTGAGCATGCGTGTGTGCGTGTGTCTGTGTGTGCATATGTGTGTGTGAGTGTGTGCACGTGCACGTGTGCGTATGTCTGTGTATGTGTATGTGCGCGTGTGCGCACGTGTATGTGTGTGTCTGTGTGTGTGTGTGTGTGTGTGTGTGTGTGTGTGAGAGAGAGAGAGAGAGAGAGAAAGTGTGCGCACGTGTGTGTGTGTGTGAGAGAGTGTGTGTGCGCACGCGTGCGTGTGTACGTGTGTGTGTGTGTGTGTGTGTGTGCGTGTATGCACGCGAGTGCGTGTGTGCGTGTGTGTCTGTGTCTGCACATGTGTGTGGGCGCGCGTGTGTGCATGTGTGTGCGCACGTGTCTGTGTGTGTGCGCGTGTGTCTGTGTGTGTATACGTGTGTGTGCGTGTGCACGTGTGTGTGTGTGCGGGTGCGCGCGTGAGTGCGTGTGTGTCTGCGTGTGAGTGTGAATGTGTTTGCGTGCGTGCGTGTATGTGTGTGTGTGTGCGCACGTGTGTGTGTGTGCATGTGTGTGCATGGGTGTGTATGTGTGAGTGTATACCCATGCGTGTCTATGTGTGTGTGGGTGTGTGGGTGTGGGTGTGTGCACGTGCGTGTATGTGTTTGTGGGTGTTTGTGTGGGTGCGTGCGTGCATGAGTGCGCGTGTGTATGTGTGTGTGGGTGTGTGCGCGTGTGTGTGTGTGGTTTTGTGGGTGTGTGTGTGTACGTGTGTATGTGTGTGTGTGCGCCCGCGTTTGTGTGTTTACGTGCGCACGCGCGTGTGTATGTTTGTGTGTATGTTTGTGTGTGTGTGTATGTGTGAGTAAGTGTGTACGCACGCGTGTGTATGTGTGTGAAGGTGTGCACGCGCGCGTGTGTGTATGCTTATGCATGTGGGTGCGTGTGAGCGTGCATGTGTGTATGTGTGTGCGCATGCGTGTGTTTGTGTGTGTGTGAGTGTACGCACAGACAGGCGAGCTTTTGTGTTTGTGTGTGCGCACGTATGTGTGTGTGTATGTGTGCGTGATAGCGCACGCCCGTGTGTGTGTGTATGTCTGAGTACGCGCGTGTGTGCGTGTGTGTGTGTGCGTGTTTGTGTGTGTGTGTGTGTGTGTGTGTGTGCGTGCATCCGTGAGTGCATGCGTCCGTGCGTGCGCGTGTGCGTGTATGTGTGTGTGTGAGAGAGAGAGAGAGAGAGTGTGCGTAGACGTGTGTGTGTGTGTGCTTGCGTGTGTGTGTGTGTCCGTGTGTGTATGTGCACGCGCGTGTGTGTGTATGGGTGTGTGAGCACGCGCGAACATGTATGTTTGCGTGTGTGTGCGTGTGTGTGTATGTGCACTCGCGCGTGTGTGTGTGTGTGTGTGTGTGTGCGCGCAAGCATGCGCGCGTGTTCGAGTGTGTGCGCATGTGTGCGCGCACGTGTGTATGGGTTTGCGTGCGTGTGCGCGCGCGCACATGTGTGTTTGTGTGTGTTTGTGTGCCTTTATGTGTGTGTGTGTGAGAGAGAGAGAGAGTGTGCGCACGCGTGTGTGTGTGTGTGTCAGTGTGTGCATGCGAGTGCTTGTCTGTATGTATGGGTGTGCGCGCACGTGTGCGCACGATTGTGCGTGTGTTTGTGCAATCGTGCTTGCGTGCGTGCGTGCGTGCGTTATTGTGTGTGTGTGTGTGTGTATGTGTGTGTGCGTGTGCACGTATGTGTGTGTTTGTGTGTGTGAGAGCGGTGTTGGTTAGTGCATGCGAGCGTGCGTGTGAGTATGCGTGCGCGCACTCGTGTGTCTCTGTCTGTGTGTGTGTGTGTGTGTCTGTATGTGTGCGCGCGCGTGTGTGTATGTGTGTCTGTGCAGGTGTGTGTGTGTGTGTGTGTGTGCGTGTGTGCCTGCGTGTTTGTGTGTGCGTGTGTGCGTATGTGTGTGCGTGTGTTTGTGTATGTGTGTGTGCGTGTGTGTGGACGCGCACATGTGTGTGTGTGTCTGTGTATGTGTACGTGCACACGTGTGTGTGTGTCTGTGTGTGTGCGTGCGTGCGTGTGTGTGTCTGTGTGTGCGCGGGCGTGTTTGTATGCACGTGAGTGCGTATGTGCGTGTGTGTGTGTATGTGTGTGTCTGTGCGTGCGTGAGTGTGTGTGCGTGTGTGCGCACGCGTGTGTGTGTGTGTGTATGTGCACGCGCACGTGTGTTTCTATGTGCGCACGCGCGTGTGTGTGTGTGTGTGCGTGTGTGCGTGAGCAGCATGCTTTAGTGCATGCGCGTGTGTGTGTGTGTGTGAGTGTGTGCGTGTGCGCACGCGAGTGTGGATGTGCGTGCAGGCACGCGCGCGCGACTGTGTGTTAGTGTGTGCGCCTGCGTGTGCTTGTGCGTGTGTGTCTAAGTATGCGCACACGCGCGCGTGTTTATGTTTGTCTACGCAGGTGCTTGTGTGCGCACGTGGGTTCGTGCCTGCTCATATGCGAGTGTGCGTGTGTGCGTGTGTGAGTTTGAGTGTGCGCGTGTGTGTGTGTGTGTGTGCGCGCGCACACACGCATGTGTGTGTTTGTGTGTGCGCGCGTGTTTGTTTGTGTGTGTGCATGGGTGTGCGTGTGAGTGTGTGCACGCGTGTGTATGTGTGCACGCGAGTGAGTGTGCGCGTGCGTGTTCATATTTATGTGTGCGCACGTGTGTGTGTGTGTGCGTGCGTGCTTGTGTGTGCTTGTGTGTATGTGTGTATGTTTCTGTGTGTGAGAGAGAGACTCTGTGAGCATGCGTTTGTACGTTATTGAGTGTGTGTGTGTGTATGTGTGTGTGTGTGAGTGTGTGCATGTGAACGTGTGCATGTGTGTGTGTATGTGTGTGTGCGCGTGTGCCCACGTGTGTGTGTGTATGTGTGTGTGAGAGAGAGAGAGAGAGAGAAAGTGTGCGCAAGTGTGTGTGTGTGTGTGTGTGTGTGTGTGTGTGAGAGAGAGAGAGAGAGAGCTAGAGAGTGTGCGCACGCGTGCGTGTGTACGTGTAGGCTTGTGCGCGTGTGTGTCTCTTTGTGCACGCGAGTGCGTGTGTGCGTCTGTGTTTGTGTGCGTATGTGCGTGTGTGTCTGTATGTGGACGTGCGTGTGTGTATGCGTATGTTTCTGTGCATGTGTGTGTGTATACGTGTGTGTGTGTATGTGTTTGCGTGTGTGTCCATGTGTGTGCGAGCGGCGTGTGTTAGTGCTTGCGTGCGTGTGTGCATGCATGTGTGTGCGTGTGGGTATGCGCGTGCGCGTTTGTGTGTGTGGGCGCACGCGCGTGTCTGTGGAATCGCACGCGCACACGCATGTGTTTGTGTGTGTGCGTGTGCGCGCGCGCGTGTCTGTGGGTGCATGCGTAAGTTCGTGTGTGTCTGTGTATGTGTGAGTGTGTATGTGTTTGCGTGCGTGCGTGTATGTGTGTGTGTGTGTGTGCGCGCACGTATGTTTGTGCATGTGTGTGCGTGCATGTGTGTGAGTGTGTGCGCATGTGTGTGTGTATGTGCACGTGCGTGTATGTGTTTGTGGGTGTTTGTGTGCGTGCATTCATGTGTGTGCGTGTGCGTGTGTGTGTGTGTGCAGGCACGTGTGTGTGAGTGTGTGTGCGCCCGCACGTGTGTGTGTGTGTGTGTGTCTTTGTGTGTGTGTGTGTGAGAGAGAGAGAGTGTGCGCACACGTGTGTGAGTGTGTGTGTGCGGGAGTGTGTGTCAGTGTATGCACGCGCGTGTTTGTGTGCATGCGAGTGCGTGTGAGTGGGTGTGGGTGCGCCCGCGCGTGTGCCTCTGAGTATATGCGTGTGTGTGTGTGTGTGTGTGTGTTTGTGTGCGTAATCACGCGCGTGTGTGTGCCTGTGAGTGTATGCGTGTGAATGTGTGTGTGTGTGTACGGGCGTGCGTGCGTGTGTGTGTGCCTGTGAGTGTATGCGTGTGAGTGTGTGTGTGTGTGTACGGGCGTGCGTGCGTGCGTGTGTGCGTGCACGTGTGTGAGGGTGTGTATGTGTGCGCACGTGTGTGTGCGTATGCATGTGTGTGTGGGTGTGCGTGTGTGTGTGTGCACGCGCGCGTGTATGTTTATGCGTGTGCGTGTGGATACGTGCGGGCGTGCATGTGTGTGTATGTGTGTGCGCATGCTTGCGTGTGTAAATGCCTAGGCACGCGCGCGCGTGTGTGTGCGCATGTATGTGCGTGTGTGTGTGAGTGTGCACGTGTGTGTATGGGTGAACGTGTGTGCGTATGTGCGTCCGTGTGTGTGTGTGTGTGAGAGAGAGAGAGAGAGAGAGAAAGCGTATGCGCAGACGGGCGCGCTTGTGTGTTTGTGTGTGCGCACGTGTGTGTGTGTGTGGGCGAGCGCGTGTGTGTGTGTATGCGTGAGAGTATGTGTGTGCGCGTGTGCGTGTGTGTGTGTGAAGGCAAACACGCGCATGTGCGTATTTGTGTCGGTGTGTGCGCGTGCGTGAGTCCGTGTGTGCGTGTGTGTGTGCGTGCGTGCATTTGTGTGTGTGCGTGTATGTGTGTGTGCGTGTGTGTGCGTGTGTGTGTATGTGTGTGTGTGTCTGTCCGTGCGTGTGCATGTGTGTGTATGTGTGTGTGGGCACGTGTGTATGGGTGTGTGTGCGCCCGCACGTGTGTGTGTCTGTGTGTGTGTGTCTTTGCGTGTGTGTGTGTGTGAGAGTGTGTGTGTGTGTGTGTGTGTTAGTGTATGCACGCACGTGCATGTGTGCACGCGAGTCCGTGTGTGTGTGTGTGGGGGGGGGGGGGGGTGTGTGCACGCGCGTGTTCGACGCGCGCGTGTGTGTTTTTGCGTGCGTGCATGCGTTAGTTCGTGTGTGTGTGTGTGTGCGTATGTGCGTGTGCGCGCATGTTTGTCTGTGTGTGTGCGAGCAGCGTGCGTTAATGCATGTGAGCGTGTGTGCGTGTGTGTGTGTGCGAGCGCGCACACGCGTATGGGTGTCCGTGCGTGCACGCGTGTGTTTCCATGTGTGTGTGTGAGTGTGTGTGTGTGTGCACACGTGTGTTTGTTTGTGTGTGTCTATGTTTGCGCGCACGCGTGTGTCTGTGTGTGTATGTGTGTCTGCGCAGGTGTGTGTGTGTGTGTGTCTGTGCAGGTGTGTGTGTGTATGTGTGTCTGCGCAGGTGTGTGCGCGTGTGTGCCTGCGTGTTTATGTGTGTGCGTGTGTGCGTGTATGTGTATGTGTGTTTGTGTATATGTGTGTGCGTGTGTGCACGCGCACATGTGTGTGTGTCTGTGTGTTTGGGTGTCTGTGTGCGTGTGTGTGTGTCTGTGTGTGTGCGTGTGTGTGTCTGTGTGTCTGTGTGTTTGTGTGTCTGTGTGTTTGTGTGTCTGTGTGCGTGTGTGTCTGTGTGTCTGTGTGTTTGTGTGTCTGTGTGGGTGTGTGTGTGTGTGTGTGTCTGTGTGTGCATATGTGCGTGTGTGTGTGTGTATGCGTGTATGTGTGTGTGTGTGTGTGCGCGCACGCGTTTGTGTATGCGTGTGTGTGTGGGTGCACGCGTGTGTGTCTGTGTGCGTGTGTGTGCGCGTGTGCGCGAGTGTGTGGGTGCATGCGTGTGTGTGTCTGTCTGCGCAGGTGTCTGTGTGTGTGTATGTGTGTGTGCGCGTGTGCGTGAGTGTGCGTGCGTGCGTGAGTGCATGTGTGTGTATGTGTGTGTGCACGTGTGTGCGTGTGTGTGTGAGTTTGCGTGTTTGTTTGTGTGTGTGTTTGCGTGTGTGCGTGTGTGTATGAGTGGGCGCACGCATGTGTATGTGTATGTGTGTGCGCGCATGTTTTTATTGATGTGTGCGCACGCAAGTGTGCGTGTGTGTGCACACGTGTGTGTGTGTGTGTGTCTGTATGTCTGTGTGTGTATGTGTGTTAGAGAGAGTGTGAGCATGCGTGTGTGTGTGTGTGCGTATGTGTGTGTGTGTGTGAGTGTATGCACGTGCACGTGTGCGTGTGTCTGTGTATGTGTGTGTGCGTACGTATATGTGTGTGTGTGTGTGTGTGTGAGAGAGAGAGAGAGAGAGAGAGAGAGAGAGAGAGAGAGAGAGAGAGAGAGAGAAAGTGTGCACGTGTGTGTGTATATGTGAGAGAGAGAGAGAGAGAAAGACTGTGCGCACGCGTGCGTGTATACATGTGTGTGTGTGTGTGTCTGTGTCTGTGTGTGCACGCGAGTGCGTGTGTGCGTTTGTGTGTGATTGTGTGTGTGTGAGTGTGTTTTTGTGCACGCGAGTGCGTGTGTGCGTCTGTGTGTGTGCGTGAGTGTGTATGTGTTTGCGTTCGTGTGTGTGTGTGTGTGTTTGTGTGTGCGTGTGTGTGTGTGTCCACGCGCATTTGTGTACGCGTGTGTGTGTGTGTGTGTGTGTGTGTGTTTGTGCATGTTCGTGTG
>CAWUDS030001858.1:175000-185000 GCA_963859935.3 Lathyrus sativus
TGCGAGTGTGCGTGTGAGTATGTGTGCGCGCACTCGTGTGTCTCTGTCTGTGTGTGTGTGTGTCTGTATGTGTGCGCGCGTGTGTTTGTGTGTGTGCACACGCGCGTGCGTGTGTATGTGTGTTTGTGTGTGTGTGCGTGTGTGCGTATGTGTGTGTGAGTGTGTACATATGCACGTGTGCGCGTGTATGTGTATGTGTGTGTGCGTGTGTGCACGCGTGTGTTTGTATGTGTCTGCGAGCGGCGCGCGTTAGTGCAGGCGTGTGTACGTGTGTGTGTGCGTATGGGTATGCGTGTACGAGTTTGTGTGTGTGCGTGCATGCGCGTGTGTGAGTGTGTGTGGATCGCACGCGCACACACATGTGTTTGTGTGTGTGTATGTGTACGTGTGTGTATGTGGGTGCGTGCGTAAGTGCGTGTGTGTGTGAGTGTGTATGTGTTTGTGCGCGTGCGTGTATGTGTGTGTGTGTATGTGTTTGTGTATGCGCGCACGTGTGTGTGTGCATGTGTGTGTGTGTGTGTGCGCATGCGTGTGTATGTGGGTGTGGGTGTGTGTGTGTGTGCATGTGCGTGTATGTGTTTGTGGGTGTTTGTGAGGGTACGTGCGTGCGGGAGTGTGTGTGTGTATGTGTGTTGGGGTGTGTGGGTGTATGTGTGTGTGGGTGCGCGTGTATGTGTGTGTGCGCATGCGTTTGTGTGTTTACACGCGCACGCGCGTGTGTATGTGTGTGTGTATGTGCATGTGTGTGTGTGTGTGTGTGTGTGTGTGTGAGTGTGTGCGCACGCGTGTGTATATGTGTGTGGGTTTGCATGTGTGTGTGTGTGTGTGTGCACACGTGCACGTGTTTGTATGCTTGTGCATGTGGGTGCGTGCGGGCGTGCATGTGTGTGTGTGTGTATGTGCGTGCGCATGCGTGTGTGTGTATATGCCAGCGCAAGCACGCGCGTGTGTGTTTGAGTGTACGCGCACGTGTGTGTCTGTGTGCGTATGTGTTAACGTGTGTGTGTGCGAGTGTGCACGTGTGTGTATGTGTGTACGTGCGTGCGTGTGTGCGTGTGTGTGAGTGTGTGTGTGTGTGTGAGTGTACGCGCAGACGGGCGAGCTTGTGTGTTTGTGTGTGCGCACGTATGCGTGTGTGTGTGCGTGACAGCGCAAGCGCGTGTGTGTGTATGTGCGGGTACTCGCGTGTGTGCGTGTGTGCGTGTGTGTGTGTGTGTGTTAGTGTGTGCGTGCGCGTGCATCCGTGCATGCATGAGTCCGTGTGTGCACACGCGTGTGTGTGTGCGGATGCGTATGTGTGTGTGTGAGAGAGAGAGTGTGCGCATGCGTATGTGTGTGCTTGCGTGTGTGTGTTTGTGTGTCCGTGTGTGTATGTGCACGCGCGCGTGTGTGTATGTGCACGCGCGCGTGTGTGTATGGGTGTGTGGGTGTGTGCGCTCGCGCACGCATGTGTGTTTGCATGTGTGTGCGTGCAAGCACGTGCGTGTGTGTGCGCACGAGCGCGCGCGTGTTCGTGTGTGTACGTATGTGTGCGCGCACATTAGTGTGGGTTTGTGTGCGTGTGTGTGATCGCGCACGTGTGTGTTTCTGTGTGTTTGTGTGTCTTTGTGTGCGTGTGTGAGAGAGAGAGTGTGAGCACGCGTGTGTGTGCGTGTGTGTGTCAGTGTTGCACGCGAGTGCGTGTGTGTGTGTCTGGGTGTGTGTGTGTGTGCTTGTACGTGCGTGCTTGCGTTCGTGAGTGCATGCGTTATTGTGTGTGTGTGTGTGCGCGTGTGCTCGCGTTTGTGTATGTGTGTGTGTGTGCGTGCGTGCGTGCGTGTGCGTGCGCACACGCGCGTTTCGGTGTGCGTGAGCGCACTTGTGTGTCTCTATCTTTGTGTGTGTGTGTTTGTGTGTGTGTGTCTAAGTGCGCGCGCACGCGCGTGTATGTATGTGTGTATGTACAGGTGTGTGTGTGTGTGTGTGTGTGTGTGTGTGTGTGTGTGTGTGCATGTACGTGCGTGCCTGCGTGTTTGTGTGTGTGTGTGTGTATGTGTGTCTGTGCAGGTGTGTGTGTGTGTGTGTGCGTGTGTTTGTGTATGGGTGTGTGCGTGTGTGTGCGCGCGCACGTGGATGTGTGTCTGTGTGCGCGCGCACGTGTTTGTGTATCTGTGTGCGTGTGTGTTTGTGTGTGTGTGTGTGCGCGTGTGTGTGTGTCTGTGTATGTGCAGGTGTGTTTGTGTGCACGCGAGTGCGTATGTGTGTGTGTGTGTGTATGCATGTATGTGTGTGTGCGTGCATGAGTGTGTGCGCGTTTGCGCACGTGTGTGTATATGTTTGTATGCGCACGCTAGTGTGTGTCTATGTATGCGTGTGTGTGTGCACGAGCTCGTGTGTTCGTAGGTGTGCACGCGCGCATGTGTTTGTGTGGGGGTGTGTGCGCGAGCGGCGTGCTTTAGTGCATGCGTGCGTGCGTGTGTTTGTGCGTGTACCCGTGAGCACGAGCGCGCGGGTGTGTGTGTGTCAGAGTGTGTGCGCGCGTGTGCTTGTATGTGTGTGTGTGTGTCTAAGTATGCGCACGCCCGCACATGTTTGTGTGTGTCTACACAGGTGTGTGTGTGCGCCTCCATGGTTGTGTTTGTGCGTGCGCGTGCGTGTGAGTGTCCGGGCGGGGATGTGTGCGCGTGTGTGTGAGTGTGCATGCGTGCGTGTGTGTGTATGTGTGTGTGTGCGCGCACACGTGTGTGTGTTTGTGTGTGCTCATGTGTTTGTGTGTGTGTGTATGTGTGTGTGTATGTGCACGCATGTGTGTGGGAGCGTGTTTGTTTGTGTGTGTGTTTGGCGTGTGTGCGTGTGTGTGCGTGTGAGTGTGCGTACGCGTGTGTATGTGTGTGTGCGTGTGAGTGTGCGTACGCGCGTGTGTGTGTATGTGGGTGCACGCGTGTGTGTGTGTGCGCGCGTTTTCTAATTTTTGTGTGCGCATGTGTGTGTGTGTGTGCGCGCGTGCACGTGTGTTCTTGTGTGTATGTGTGTATGTCTATATGTGTGTGTGAGAGAGAGATAGTGTGAGCATGCGTTTGTGCATTGTTGAGTGTGTGCGTATGTGTGTGTGAGTGTGTACATGTGCACGTGCGCGTGTGTCTGTGTATGTGTGTGTGCGCGTGTGCACGTGTGTGTGTTTATGTGTGTGCGAGCGGCGTGCGTTAGTGCATGCGTGTATGCGTATGTGTATGCGTGTGGGTATGCGTGTGCGCGTTTGTGCGTGTGCGCGCACGCGTGTGTGTGTGTGTGGAATCGCAGGCGCACAAACATGTGTTTGTGTGTGTGCGCGTACACGCGTGTGTATGTGGGTGCGTGCGTAAGTACGTGTATGTGTGTGTGAGTGTGTATGTATTTGTGTGCGTGCGTGTATGTGAGTGTGTGTGTGCGCACGTGTGTGTGTGCATGTGTGTGTGTGTGTGTGTGAGTGTGTGCGCATGTGTGTGTATGTGTGTGCGGGTGTATGTGTGTGTGCACGTGCGTGTATGTGTTTGTGGGTGTTTGTGTGGGCGCGTGCATGCGTGAGTGCGTGTGTGTATGTGTGTGTGTGTGCGCACGCGTTTGTGTGTTTACGCGCGCACGCGTGTGTCTTTGTGTGTGTGTGTGTGTGTGTGTGCGCACGTGTGTGTGTGTGAGAGAATGTGTGCGCACATGTGTGTATGTGTGCGTGGGTTTGCGTGTGTGTGTGTGCACGCGCGCGCGTGTGTTTATGCTTTTGCATGTGGGTGCGTGGGAGCGTGCATGTGTGTGTGTACGTGCGTCCGCATGCGTGTGTGTGTAAATGCCTGCGCAAGCGCGCGCGTGTGTGTTTTAGTGTACGTGCACGTGTGTGTGCGTGTGCGTATGTGTTAACGTGTGTGTGTGAATGTGCACGTGTGTGTATGTGTGTGCGTGTGTGCGTGTGTGTGTGTGTGCGTGTGTGTGTGTATGCGTGTGTGTGTGTGTGAGAGTGTACGCGCAGACGGGCGAGCTTGTGTATTTGTGTGTGTGGATGTATGCGTGTGTGTGTGTGTGTGCGTGAGAGCGCACGCGCGTGTCAGTGTGTGTATGTGTGGGTACGCGCGTGTGTGCGTGTGTGCGTGTGTGTGTGTTTGTGTGTGTGCGCGCGTGCATCCTTGCATGCATGAGTCCGTGTGTGCGCGCGTGTGTGTGTGTGTGCGTGTGTGTGTGTGTGTGTGAGAGAGAGTGTGTGCACGCGTATGTGTGTGCTTGCGTGTGTGTGTTTGTGTGTTTGTGTGTGTATATCCACGCGCGTGTGTGTGTATGTGTGTGCGGGTGTGCGCGCACGCACGCGCATGTGTGTTTGCGTGTGTGTGTGTATGTGCAAGCACGTGTGTGTGTGTGCGCACGCGTGTTTGTGTGTGTGCGTATGTGTGCGCGCACGTTTGTGTGGGTTTGTGTACGTGTGTGTGATCGCGCACGTGTGTGTTTGTGTGTCTTTATGTGTGTGTGTGAGAGAGTGTGTGTGCGCACGTGTGTGTGTGTGTGTGTGTGTGTGTCAGTGTGTGCACGCGAGTGCGTGTGTACGTGTGTGTGTTTGTGTAGGTCTATGCACGCGCGTGTTCTTATATGTGTGAGAGAGAAAGTGTGTGCACGTGTGTGTGTGTGAGAGAGAGAGAGTGTGCATACTCGTGCATGTGTACGTGTGTGTGTCTGTGTGTGCACGCGAGTGCGTGTGTACGTCTATGTGTGTGTGAGTGTGTATGGGTTTGCGTGTGTGTGTGTGTGTGCAAGTGCGTGTGTGTGTGTGTCTGTGTGTGTATATGTGTCTGTGTGTGTGTGCACGTGTGTGTGTGTGTGTGCGTGTGTGTGTGTGTGTGTGTGCATGTGTGTGTGCACATGCGTGTGTGCGTGTGTGTCTGCGTGTGTGTATGTGTGTGTATGTGTGTGTGTATACGTGTTTGTGTGTGTGCACGCGTGTGTGTGTGTGTGCATGTGTATGTGTATGTGTGTGTGAGCGACCTGCGTTAGTGCATGCGTGCGTGTGTGTGGAAACTCACGCGCACACACATGTGTTTATGTATGTGTGTGTGTGTGTGCGTGTGTGCGCACATGTGTGTGTGTGTGTGTGTGTATGCGTGTGTGTGTGTACACGTGTATGTGTATGTATACGTGTGTGTGTGTGTGTGTGTTTCTCTGCACGTGTGTGTGTACATGTGTGTGTGTGTGTGTGCATGCGCATGGGGGCGCACTTGTGTGTTTGAGTCTGCGCACGTGTGTGTGTGTGTGAGTGCGAGCACGAGCGCGTTTGCGTGTATATGTGTGTGCGCGTGTGCGTGTGTGTGTGTGTGTCTGCACACACGCGTGTGTGCGTGTTTGTGTGTGTGTGTGCGTGGGTGCGTCCGTGTGTGTCTGTGCGTGTGTGTGTGAGTGTGTGCACGCGTGTGTGTGTGCTTGCGTGTGTGTATGTGTGTCTGTGTGTGTGTGTGCATGCGCTTGTGTGTGTACGTGTGAGTGCGCGCATGTGCGTGTGCGTGTGTATGTGCACACACGCGTATGTGCGTGTTTATGTGTGTGTGCATGTGAATGCGTGCGTGCATGCGTCTGTGTGTATGTGTGTGTGTGCGCACGTGAGTGTGTGTGTATGTGCGTGTGTGTGTGAGAGAGAGAGAGAGAGAGTGTGTGCGCACGCGTGTGTGTGTGCTTGCGTGTGTGTGTGCGTCCGTGTGTGTATGTGCACGCGCGTGTTTCTGTGTGTGTGCGTGTGAGTGTGTGTGTGTGTGTGTGTGCGCGTGTGGGGTGTGTCCACGTGCGTTTGTGTATGTGTGTGTGCGAGTGTGCGTATGTGTGTGTGTATGTGTTTGTGCGCGTGCACGTGTGTTCTTGTGTGTATGTGTGTATGTCTATATGTGTGTGTGAGAGAGAGATAGTGTGAGCATGCGTTTGTGCATTGTTGAGTGTGTGCGTATCTGTGTGTGAGTGTGTACATGTGCATGTGCGCGTGTGTCTGTGTATGTGTGTGTGCGCGTGTGCACGTATGTGTGTTTATGTGTGTGCGAGCGGCGTGCGTTAGTGCATGCGTGTATGCGTATGTGTATGCGTGTGGGTATGCGTGTGCGCGCATGTGTGTGTGTGTGTGTGCGCGCGTGCACGTGTGTTCTTGTGTGTATGTGTGTATGTCTATATGTGTGTGTGAGAGAGAGATAGTGTGAGCATGCGTTTGTGCATTGTTGAGTGTGTGCGTATGTGTGTGTGAGTGTGTACATGTGCACGTGCGCGTGTGTCTGTGTATGTGTGTGTGCGCGTGTGCACGTGTGTGTGTTTATGTGTGTGCGAGCGGCGTGCGTTAGTGCATGCGTGTATGCGTATGTGTATGCGTGTGGGTATGCGTGTGCGCGTTTGTGCGTGTGCGCGCACGCGTGTGTGTGTCTGTGGAATCGCAGGCGCACAAACATGTGTTTGTGTGTGTGCGCGTACACGAGTGTGTATGTGGGTGCGTGCGTAAGTGCGTGTATGTGTGTGTGAGTGTGTATGTGTTTGTGTGCGTGCGTGTATGTGAGTGTGTGTGTGTGTGCACGTGTGTGTGTGCATGTGTGTGTGTGTGTGTCAGTGTGTGCGCATGTGTGTGTATGTGTGTGTGGGTGTATGTATGTGTGTGCACGTGCGTATATGTGTTTGTGGGTGTTTGTGTGGGCGCGTGCGTGCGTGAGTGTGTGTGTGTGTATGTGTGTGTGTGTGCGCACGCGTTTGTGTGTTTACGCGCGCACGCGTGTGTGTTTGTGTGTGTGTGTGTGTGTGTGCGCACGTGTGTGTGTGTGAGTGAATGTGTGCGCACACGTGTGTATGTGTGTGTGGGTTTGCGTGTGTGTGTGTGTGCACGCGCGCGCGTGTGTGTATGCTTTTGCATGTGGGTGTGTGGGAGCGTGCATGTGTGTGTATGTGCGTCCGCATGCGTGTGTGTGTAAATGCCTGCGCAAGCGCGCGCGTGTGTGTTTTAGTGTACGCGCACGTGTGTGTGTGTGTGTGTGTGTGCGTGTGCGTATGTGTTAACGTGTGTGTGTGAATGTGCACGTGTGTGTATGTGTGTGCGTGTGTGTGTGTGTGTGCGTGCGTGTGTGTGTGTATGCGTGTGTGTGTGAGAGTGTACGCGTAGACGGGCGAGCTTGTGTATTTGTGTGTGCGGATGTATGCGTGTGTGTGTGTGCGTGAGAGCGCACGCGCGTGTCTGTGTGTGTATGTGTGGGTACACGCGTGTGTGCGTGTGTGCGTGTGTGTGCGCGCGTGCATCCTTGCATGCATGAGTCTGTGTGTGTGCGCGCGTGTGTGTGTGTATGTGTGTGTGTGTGTGAGAGAGAGTGTGTGCACGCGTATGTGTGTGCTTGCGTGTGTGTGTTTGTGTGTTTGTGTGTGTATGTGCATGCGCGTGTGTGTGTATGTGTGTGCGGGTGTGCAAGCACACACGCGCATGTGTGTGTATGTGCAAGCACGTGTGTGTGAGTGTGTGCGCACGCGTGTTTGTGTGTGTGCGTATGTGTGCGCGCATGTTTGTGTGGGTTTGTGTATGTGTGTGTGATCGCGCACGTGTGTGTTTGTGTGTCTTTATGTGTGTGTGAGAGAGAGTGTGTGTGTGCGCACGTGTGTGTGTTTGTGTGTGTGTGTGTGTGTGTGTGTCAGTGTGTGCACGCGAGTGCGTGTGTACGTGTGTGTGTTTGTGTACGTCTATGCACGCGCGTGCTTATATGTGTGAGAGAGAAAGTGTGCGCACGTGTGTGTGTGTGAGAGAGAGTGTGCATACGCGTGCATGTGTACGTGTGTGTGTCTGTGTGTGCACGCGAGTGCGTGTGTACGTCTATGTGTGTGTCTCTTTATGCACGCGAGTGCGTGTGTGCGTCTGTGTTTGTGTGCGTTTGTGTGTATGTGTGTGTGTGTGTGTGCACGTGTGTGTGTGCGTGTGTGTGTATGCGTATGTTTCTGTGCACGTGTGTGTGTATACGTGTGCGTGTGTGTGTGTGTGCGTGTGTGTCCATGTGTGTGCGAGCGGCGTGCGTTAGTGCATGCGTGAGTGCGTGCATGCGTGTGTGTGTGTGTGTGGGTATGCGCGTGCGCGTTTGTGCGTGTGGGTGCACGCGCGTGTTTGTGGAATCGCACGCGCACATACATGTGTTTGTGTGTGTGTGCGTGTGCACGCGTGCGTGTGTGTGGGTGCATGTGTGAGTGCATGTGTGTCTGTGTGTGTGTGTGAGTGTGTATGTGTTTGTGTGCGTGCGTGTATGTGTGTGTGTGTGCGCATGTGTGTTTGTGCATGTGTGTGCATGCGTGTGTGTGAGTGTGTGCGCATGCGTGTGTGTGAGTGTGTATGCACGTGCGTGCATGTGTTTGTGGGTGTTTGTGTGCGTGCATTCGTGCGTGAGTGCGCGTGTGTATGTGTGTGTGGGTGTGTGCGTGTGTGTGTGTGGGTATATCTGTGTGAGCGCGTACGCATTTATGTGTTTACGCGCGCACGCGCTTGTGTATGTGGGTGTGGGTGTGTGTGTGCGCGTGTGTGTGTGAGTGAGCGTGTGCGCACGCGTGTGTATGTGTGTGTGGGTGTGCATGTGCGTGTGTGTGCACGTGCGCACGTATGTTTTTGCTTGTGCATGTGGGTGCGTGCGAGCGTGCATGTGGGTGTGTATGTGCATGCGCATGCGTGTTTGTATAAATACCTGCGCAAGCACGCGCGTGTTTGTTTGAGTGTGCGCGCACGTGTGTGTGTGTGTGTGTGTGTGTGTGTGCGTATGTGTTAACATGTGTGTGTGAGTGCGCACGTGTGCGTATGTGTGCGTGTGTGTGAATGTGTGTGTGTGTGTGTGAGTGTACACACGGACGGGAGAGCTTATGTGTTTGTGTGTGCGCATGTATGCGTGTGTGTGTGTGTGTGAGTGAGAGCGCACGCGTGTGTGTGTGTATGTGTGAGTACGCGCGTTTGTGCGTGCGTGTGTGTGTGTGTGCATATACGCGTGTGTGCATGTTTGTGTGTGTGTGTGTGCGTGTATGCATCCGTGTGTGCGTGTGTGTGTGTATGTGCGTGTGTGTGTTTGTGAGAGAGAGTGTGTGCACGCGTGTGTGTGTTTGCTTGTGTGTGTGTGTGTGTTTGTGTGTATGTGCATGCGCGTGTGTGTATGGGTGTGGGCTAACGCGTGCGCATTTTTGTTTGCGCGTGTGTGCGTGTGTGTGTGTGTGCTCGCACGCGCGCGCGTGTGTGTGTGTGTGTATGTGTGCACGCGCGTGCTTGTTCGTATATGCGTACGTGTGTGTGGGTTTGTATGCGCGCACATGTGTATTTTTGTGTGTTTGTGTGTCTTTATGTGTGTGTGTGACAGAGAGAGTGTGCGCATGCATGTGTGTGTGCGTTTGTGCGTGTGTGTGTCAGTGTGTGCACCCGTGTGTTTGTGTGCACGCGAATGCGTGTGTGTGTATGGGTGTGCGCGCACGTGTGCACACGCGTGTGTGTGTGTGTGTGTTTGTGCGTGTGTGCTTACATGCGTGCGTGCATACGTTATTGTGTGTGTGTGTGTGTGAGTGTGTGTGTGTGTGTGTGTATGTGCGAGCCGCGTGCGTTAGTTCATGTGACCGTGCGTGTTAGTGTGCGTTTGCACGCGCACGCGCGTTCCTGTGTGTGTGCATGCACTCGTGTGTCTCTGTCTGTGTGTGTGTGTGTGTGTTTGTGTCTGTGTGTGTGTGCGCGTGTGTTTGTGTGTGCGTCTAACTGTGTACGCACGCGCGCATGTGTGTGTGTCTGTATGTGTTTGTGCAGGTGTGTGTGTGCGTGTGTTTGTGTATGTGTGTGTGCGTGTGTGTGCGCGTGCACTTGTGTGTGTCTGTCTGTGTCTGCGTGCACACGTGTGTGTGTGTGTGTGTGCGTGTGTGCGTGTGTGTGTGTGTCTGTGTATGCGCAGATGTGTTTGTGTGCACGCGAGTGCGTATGTGTGTGTGTGTGTGTGTATGCGTGTATGTGTGTGTGCGTGCGTGAGTGTGTATGCGTTTGCGCACGTGTGTGTATAAG
>CAWUDS030001858.1:190000-195000 GCA_963859935.3 Lathyrus sativus
GTGTGTGTGTGTGTGTCAGTGTGTGCACGCGAGTGCGTGTGTACGTGTGTGTGTTTGTGTAGGTCTATGCACGCGCGTGTTCTTATATGTGTGAGAGAGAAAGTGTGCGCACGTGTGTGTGTGAGAGGGAGAGAGAGTGTGCATACTCGTGCATGTGTACGTGTGTGTGTCTGTGTGTGCACGCGAGTGCGTGTGTACGTCTATGTGTGTGTGAGTGTGTATGGGTTTGCGTGTGTGTGTGTATGTGCAAGTGCGTGTGTGTGTGTCTGTGTGTGTATATGTGTGTGTGTGTGTGTGTGTGCACGTGTGTGTGTGTGTGTGTGCGTGTGTGTGTGTGTGTGTGTGTGCATGTGTGTGTGTATGTGCGTGTGTGCGTGTGTGTCTGCGTGTGTGTATGTGTGTGTATGTGTGTGTGTATACGTGTTTGTGTGTGTGCACGCGTGTGTGTGTGTGCATGTGTATGTGTATGTGTGTGTGAGCGACCTGCGTTAGTGCATGCGTGCGTGTGTGTGGAAACTCACGCGCACACACATGTGTTTATGTATGTGTGTGTGTGCGTGTGTGCGCACATGTGTGTGTGTGTATGCGTGTGTGTGTGTACACGTGTATGTGTATGTATACGTGTGTGTGTGTGTGTGTTTCTCTGCACGTGTGTGTGTACATGTGTGTGTGTGTGTGTGCATGCGCATGCGGGCGCGCTTGTGTGTTTGAGTGTGTGCACGTGTGTGTGTCTGTGTGAGTGCGAGCACGAGCGTGTTTGCGTGTATATGTGTGTGCGCGTGTGCGTGTGTGTGTGTGTGTGTGCACACACGCGTGTGTGCGTGTTTGTGTGTGTGTGTGCGTGCGTGCGTCCATGTGTGTCTGTGCGTGTGTGTGTGAGTGTGTGCACGCGTGTGTGTGTGCTTGCGTGTGTGTATGTGTGTCTGTGTGTGTGTGTGCATGCGCTTGTGTGTGTACGTGTGAGTGCGCGCATGTGCGTGTGCGTGTGTATGTGCACACACGCGTATGTGCGTGTTTATGTGTGTGTGCATGTGAATATGTGCGTGCATGCGTTTGTGTGTATGTGTGTGTGCGCGCACGTGAGTGTGTGTGTATGTGCGTGTGTGTGTGTGAGAGAGAGAGAGTGTGTGCGCACGCGTGTGTGTGTGCTTGCGTGTGTGTGTGCGTCCGTGTGTGTATGTGCACGCGCGTGTTTCTGTGTGTGTGCGTGTGAGTGTGTGTGTGTGTGTGTGTGCGCGTGTGGGGTGTGTCCACGTGCGTTTGTGTATGTGTGTGTGCGAGTGTGCGTATGTGTGTGTGTGTGTGTTTGTGCGCGTGCACGTGTGTTCTTGTGCGTATGTGTGTATGTCTATATGTGTGTGTGAGAGAGAGATAGTGTGAGCATGCGTTTGTGCATTGTTGAGTGTGTGCGTATCTGTGTGTGAGTGTGTACATGTGCACGTGCGCGTGTGTCTGTGTATGTGTGTGTGCGCGTGTGCACGTATGTGTGTTTATGTGTGTGCGAGCGGCGTGCGTTAGTGCATGCGTGTATGCGTATGTGTATGCGTGTGGGTATGCGTGTGCGCGCATGTGTGTGTGTGTGTGTGCGCGCGTGCACGTGTGTTCTTGTGTGTATGTGTGTATGTCTATATGTGTGTGTGAGAGAGAGATAGTGTGAGCATGCGTTTGTGCATTGTTGAGTGTGTGCGTATGTGTGTGTGAGTGTGTACATGTGCACGTGCGCGTGTGTCTGTGTATGTGTGTGTGCGCGTGTGCACGTGTGTGTGTTTATGTGTGTGCGAGCGGCGTGCGTTAGTGCATGCGTGTATGCGTATGTGTATGCGTATGGGTATGCGTGTGCGCGTTTGTGCGTGTGCGCGCACGCGTGTGTGTGTCTGTGGAATCGCAGGCGCACAAACATGTGTTTGTGTGTGTGCGCGTACACGCGTGTGTATGTGGGTGCGTGCGTAAGTGCGTGTATGTGTGTGTGAGTGTGTATGTGTTTGTGTGCGTGCGTGTATGTGAGTGTGTGTGTGCGCACGTGTGTGTGTGCATGTGTGTGTGTGTGTGTGTGTGTGAGTGTGTGCGCATGTGTGTGTATGTGTGTGTGGGTGTATGTGTGTGTGTGCACGTGCGTATATGTGTTTGTGGGTGTTTGTGTGGGCGCGTGCGTGCGTGAGTGCGTGTGTGTATGTGTGTGTGTGTGCGCACGCGTTTGTGTGTTTACGCGCGCACGCGTGTGTCTTTGTGTGTGTGTGTGTGTGTGTGTGTGTGTGCGCACGTGTGTGTGTGTGTGAGGGAATGTGTGCGCACACGTGTGTATGTGTGTGTGGGTTTGCGTGTGTGTGTGTGTGCATGCGCGCGCGTGTGTGTATGCTTTTGCATGTGGGTGTGTGGGAGCGTGCATGTGTGTGTGTATGTGCGTCCGCATGCGTGTGTGTGTAAATGCCTGCGCAAGCGCGCGCGTGTGTGTTTTAGTGTACGCGCACGTGTGTGTGTGTGTGTGTGCGTGTGCGTATGTGTTAACGTGTGTGTGTGAATGTGCACGTGTGTGTATGTGTGTGTGTGTGTGTGTGTGTGCGTGTGTGTGTATGCGTGTGTGTGTGAGAGTGTACGCGTAGACGGGCGAGCTTGTGTATTTTTGTGTGCGGATGTATGCGTGTGTGTGTGTGCGTGAGAGCGCACGCGCGTGTCTGTGTGTGTATGTGTGGGTACACGCGTGTGTGCGTGTGTGCGTGTGTGTGTGTGTGTGTGCGCGTGCATCCTTGCATGCATGAGTCTGTGTGTGCGCGCGCGCGCGTGTGTGTGTGTGTGTGCGTGTGTGTGTGTGTGAGAGAGTGTGTGCACGCGTATGTGTGTGCTTGCGTGTGTGTGTTTGTGTGTTTTTGTGTGTATGTGCACGCGCGTGTGTGTGTGTGTATGTGTGTGCGGGTGTGCAAGCACACACGCGCATGTGTGTTTGCATGTGTGTGTATGTGCAAGCACGTGTGTGTGAGTGTGTGCGCACGCGTGTTTGTGTGTGTGCGTATGTGTGCGCGCATGTTTGTGTGGGTTTGTGTATGTGTGTGTGATCGCGCACGTGTGTGTTTGTGTGTCTTTATGTGTGTGTGAGAGAGAGTGTGTGTGTGCGCACGTGTGTGTGTGTGTGTGTGTGTCAGTGTGTGCATGCGAGTGCGTGTGTACGTGTGTGTGTTTGTGTACGTCTATGCACACGCGTGCTTATATGTGTGAGAGAGAAAGTGTGCGCACGTGTGTGTGTGTGAGAGAGAGAGAGTGTGCATACGCGTGCATGTGTACGTGTGTGTGTCTGTGTGTGCACGCGAGTGCGTGTGTACGTCTATGTGTGTGTGAGTGTGTATGGGTTTGCGTGTGTGTGTGTGTGTGCAAGTGTGTGTGTGTGTGTGTGTTTGTGTGTGTATGTGTGTGTGTGTGTGTGTGTGTGCACGTGTGTGTGTGTGTGTGTGTGCGAGTGTATGTGTGTGCACGTGTGTGTGCACGTGCGTGTGTGCGTGTGTGTCTGCGTGTGTGTATGTGTGTGTATGTGTGTGTGTATACGTGTTTATGTGTGTGCACGTGTGTGTGTGTGCGTGTGTATGTGTATGTGTGTGTGAACGGCCTGCGTTAGTGCATGCGTGCGTGTGTGGAAACTCACGCGCACACACATGTGTTTATGTATGTGTGTGTGTGTGTGCGTGTGTGCGCACATGTGCGTGTGCGTGTGTGTGTGTGTGCGTGTGTGTGTGTACACATGTGTGTGTATGTATATGTGTGTGTGTGTGTTTCTCTGCACGTGTGTGTGTGTGTGTACATGTGTGTGTGTGTGTGTGTGTGTGCGTGCGCATGCGGGCGCGCTTGTGTGTTTGAGTGTGCGCACGTGTGTGTGTGTGTGTGTGAGCGTGAGCACGAGCACATTTGCATGTATATGTGTGTGCGCGTGTGCGTGTGTGTGTGTGTGCACACACGCGTGTATGCGTGTTTGTGTGTGTGTGCGTGCGTGCGTCCGTGTGTGTCTGTGCGTGTGTGTGTGAGTGTGTGCACGCGTGTGTGTGTGCTTGCGTGTGTGTATGTGTGTCTGTGTGTGTGTGTGCATGCGCTTGTGTGTGTACGTGTGAGTGCGCGCATGTGCCTGTGCGTGTGTATGTGCACACACGCGTATGTGCGTGTTTATGTGTGTGTGCATGTGAATGCGTCCGTGCATGCGTCTGTGTGTATGTGTTTGTGTGCGGACGTGAGTGTGTGTGTATGTGCGTGTGTGTGAGAGAGAAAGAGAGTGTGCGCATGCGTGTGTGTGTGCTTGCGTGTGTGTGTGCGTCCGTGTGTGTATGTGCACGCGCGTGTTTCTGTGTGTGTGCGTGTGAGTGTGTGTGTGCGCGTGTGGGGTGTGTCCACGTGCGTTTGTGTATGTGTGTATGTGTGTGTGTCTGTACGTGTGTGTGCGAGTGTGCGTATGTGCACGCACGCGCGCGCGTGTGTGTGTGTGTGTGTACGTGTGTGTGTGTGTGGGTGTGTATGTGCGTGCGCGCGTGTGTGTATATGCGTGCGCGCGTGTGTGTATGTGTGTGCGTGTGTATGTGTGTGTGTGCGAGCGGCGTGCATTAGTGCATGCGAGCGTGCGTGTGAATGTTTGTGCGAGCGGCCTGCGTTAGTGCATATGTGCGTGTGTGTGGAAACGCACGCGCACACACATGTGTTTGTGTGTGTGTGTGTGTGCGCGTGCGTGTATGTGTTTGTGGGTGTTTGTGTGGGTCCGTGAGTGCGCGTGTGTATGTGTGTGTACGGGTGTGTGCGTGTGTGTGTTGGTGCGAGCATGCGTGAGTGCGTATGTGTATGTGCGTGTGTGTGCGCACGAGTTTGTACATTAGCGCGCGCACGCGCGCGTTTATCTGTGTGTGTGTGCGTGGGCATGTGTGTGCGCACGTGTGTGTGTGTGTGTGGGCACGTGTGTGTGAGTGAGTGTGTGCGCACGTGTGTGTATGTGTGTGTGGGTGTACGTGTGTGTGCATGTGTATGCATGCGCGCGT
>CAWUDS030001858.1:200000-207500 GCA_963859935.3 Lathyrus sativus
GTGTGTGCGAACGGCGTGCATTAGTGCATGCAAGCGTGCGTTTGAATGTTTGTGCGAGCGGCCTGCGTTAGTGCATATGTGCGTGTGTATGGGAACGCACGCGCACACACATGTGCATGTGTGTGTGTGTGTGTGCGCGCGTGCGTGTATGTGTTTGTGGGTGTTTGTGTGGGTGCGTGAGTGCGCGTGTGTATGTGTGTGTGCGGGTGTGTGCGTGTGTGTGTGTGTTGGTGCGAGCATGCGTGAGTGCGTATGAGTATGTGTGTGTGTGTGCGCACGAGTTTGTACATTAGCGTGCGCACGCGCGCGTTTATCTGTGTGTGTGTGGGGGGGGGCACGTGTGTGTGAGTGTTTGAGTGAGTGTGTGCGCACGTGTGTGTGCGTGTGTATGCACGCGCGTGTGTGTATGCGTGTGCGCGGGGGTGCGTTCTAGCGTGCATGTGTGTGTATGTGCGTGCACATGCGGGCGCTTTTGTGATTGTGTGTGCGCGAGCGCGCACACGTTTTTGTGTAAGTTTGTGTGCGCGCGTGTGCGTGTGTGTGTGTGTGCACACACGCATGTGTGCGTGTTTATGTGCGTGTGCGCGCGTGCATGCGTCCGTGTATGCATGTGTGTGTGTGAGAGTGTGCACGCGTGTGTGTGCTTGCATGTGTGTGTCTGTGTGTGTATGTGTAGCGCTTGTGTGTGTATGTGTGAGTGCGCGCATGTGCGTGTGTGTGTGTATGTGCACACACGCGTATGTGCGTGTTTGGGTGTGTGAGCGCGTGCATGCGTGCGTGCATGCGTCCGTGTGTGTGTGTGTGCGCACGTATGTGTGTGTGTATATGTGCGTGTGTGTGTGTGAGAGAGAGAGAGAGTGTGCGCACACGTGTGTGTGCTTGCGTGTGTGTGTGTGTGTGTCCATGTGTGTATGTGCACGCACGTGTTTCTGTGTGTGTGCGTGTGAGTGTCTGTGCGTGTGGGTGTATTCACGCGCGTTTGTGTATGTGTGTGTCTGTGCGTGTGTGTGCGAGTGTGTGTATGTGCACGCACGTGTGTGTGTGTGTGTGTGTGGGTGGGTGCGTGTGCGTATGTGTGTGCGCACGTGTGTGTGGGTGTGTGTGGGTGTGTGTCTTTGTGTGTGTGTGTGTATGTGTGCGCGCACATGTGTGCGTGTATGTGTGTGTGTCTTTGTGTGTGGGTGTGTGTGTGATAGAGATTGTGCGCACGTGCGTGCTTGTGTGTGTAAGTGTGTGCACGCGCGTGCTTATGTGCAGGCGGGTGCGTTTGCGTGTGTGTGTGGGGGGGGGGGGGGGGCGCACGGGTGCGCACGCGCTAACGTGTGTGTTTGTGCTTGCTAGCTTGCCTGCGTGCGTGCATGCGTTAGTGTGTGTGTGTGTGTGTGTATATGTGTGTGTGTGTGTGTGTGTGTGCGTGCGTGCGTGCGAGCAGCGTGCGTTAGTGCATACGAGCGCGTGTGTGAATGTGCGTGTGCGCGCGCTCACGCGCGTGTGGATGTGCATCCGCACATGCGTGTGTCTTTGTCTGTGTGTGCGGCTTTGTGTTTGTGAGTGCGCGCGCGTGTGTTTTTGTATGTGTGTCTAAGTGCGCGAGCACGCGCACGCGTGTGTGTGTATGTGTGTCTGCGCAGGTGTGTGTGTGTCTATGTGTGCGCGTGCATGCGTGCCTGCGTGTTTGTGTGTATGTGTATTTGTGTGCGTGTGTGTGTGCACGTGTGTGAGTGCCTGCGTGCGTGAGTGTGCAGGCGTTTTTGTGTGCACGCGAGTACGTGTGTGTGTGTGTATGCATGTATGTGTGTGTGCATGCGTGAGTGTGTGTGTATGCGTGTGCGTGCGCGTGTGTGTGTGTATTCGCGTGGGTGTGTATGCGCGTGTGTGTGTGTGCACGAGCGGCGTGCGTTAGTGCATGCCAGCGTGCGTGCATGTGTGTATGTGCGTGCGTGCACACGCGCGCTGGTGTTTCTGTGTCAGTGTGTGCGCGCGTGTGCTTGTATGTGTGTGTCTAAGTATGCGCCAGCGCACGCGTGTATGTGTGTGTCTGTGCATGTGTGTGTGTGTGTGTGCGCGTGTTTGTTTGTGTGTGTGTGCGTGTGTGCGTGTGTGAGTGTGTGTGTGTGTGTGTGTTTGCGTGTGCGCGTGTGTTTGTGTGTGTGTGTGTGTGTGCACGTGCGTACGTGTGTGTGTATGTGTGAGTGTGCGCACGCGTGTGTATGTGCGTGTGTGCACGCACGTAAGTGTGTGCGCGCGTGTTCGTGTTTATGTGTGCGCACGTGTGTGTGTGTGTGTGTGTGCGCGCACGTGTGTGCATGTATGTGTGTCTGTATGTCTCTGTGTGTGAGAGAGAGAGAGTGTGTGAGCATGCGTGTGTGGGTGTGTGTGTGCGTATGTGTGTAGGTGTGTGCGAGCGGCGTGCGTTAGTGCATGCTTGCGTGTGTGTGTGCATGTGCGTGCGCACACATCTTTTTGTGTATGTATGCGCGTGCACATTTGTGTGTGTGTGGGTGGGCGGGTGCGTGCGTGCGTAAGTGCGTGTGTGTATGTGTGTGATATGTGTAGCGCGGACGTGTTTGTGAGTTTGCGCGTCCACTTGCGCGTGTATGTGTGCGTGTGTGCGCGTGGACGTGTGTGTGTTCGTGTGTGTGTGTGTGAGTGTGTGCGCACGTGTATGTATTTGTGTATGGGTATGCATGTGAGTGTGCACGTGCGTGTATGTGTGTGAGGGTGCGTGCGTGCGTGAGTGTGCGTGTGTATGTATGTGTGGATGTGTGCGCGTGTGTGTGTGGGTGCGTGCATGAGTGCGCGTGTGTATGTATGTGTGGTTGTGTGCGTGTGGGTGTGCGGGTGCGTTCGTGCGCGAGTACGTGTGTGTATGTGTGTGTGTGCGCACGCGTATGTGTGTTTGTGCACGCATGCGCGCGTGTATGTATGTGTGTGTGTGTGTGTGCGCACGCGTGTGTATGTGTATGTGGGTGTACGTGTGTGTGTTGCGTGCACGCGCATGTGCGTGTGTATGCGTGTGCAGGTGGGTGCGTGCAAGCGTGCATGTGTGTGTATGTGCATATGCATGCGTGGGTGTGTGAATGCCTGCACACGCGCGCTCGTGTATGTGTTAAGGTGTGTGCGCACGTGTGTGTGTGCGTATGTGTTAACGTGTGTGCGTGTGTGTGTTAACGTGTGTGTGTGTGTGTGAGTGTGCACGTATGTGTATGTGTGTACGTGCGTGCGTGCGTGTGTGCGTGTGTGTGAGCGTACGCGTAGACGGACGCGCTTGTGTCTTTGTGTGTGCGCACGTGTGTGTTCGTGAGTGTACGCGCGCGTGTGTGTGTGTATTTGTATGTGCGCGCGTGTGCGCGTGTGTGTGTGTGTGTGTGCACGTGTGTGTGTGTATGCGTGTGTTTGTGTGGGGGTGCATGTGTGTGTATGTGCGTGTGCGAGCGGCGTGCGCTAGTGCATACGTGCGTGTAAGCGTGTGTGTGCCTTTGTGCGGGTGTGCGTATGTGTATGCGCGCGCGCGCATTCGAGTGTGTGTGTGCATAAGCGCACGCGCGTGTGTTTGGGTGTGTGTTTGGGTGCGCGCGCGCGTTTGTTTATGTGTGTGTGAGTGTATGTGCGTGTGTGTATGTGTCTGTGCAGGTGTGTGTGTGTGTGTGTGTGTGTGTGTGTGTGTTTGTGCGCGTCCGTGTGTGTATGTGTGTGTGCGCGTATGTGTGTGTGCGCACGTTTGTGTGTGTGTCTGGTTGTGTGTGTTTGTGTGTCTGTGTGTGTGAGAGGGAAAGAGAGTGTGCGCACGTGTGTGTGTGTGTGTGCGCGCGCGTACGCGAGCGTGTGCGTGCGTGTGTGTCTGTGTGTTCCCGCACGTGTTTGTGTGCATGCGAGTAGGTGTATGCATGTGTGTGTGTGTGTGTGTCTGTCTGTGTGTGCGTGCGTGTGTGTGTGCGTGTGTGTGTGCGTGTCTGCCTGCGTGTGTGTGTGTGTGTTTGTATGTGTCTGCGCAGGTGTGTGTGTGTGTGTGTGTGTGTATGTGTGCGCGCCTGCGTGTTTCTGTGTGTGTGTGTATGTGCGCGCACGCGCACAAGCGTGCGTGCGTGCGCCTGTGTGTGTGTGTGTGCAAGTGTATGCCCGCGCACATGTGGGTGTATGTGTGTGTGTGTGCGTGTGTATGCCCGCGCACGTGTGTGTGTGTGTGTGTTTGTGTGTATGTGTGTGTGTGTTTGTAGGTGCGTGTGTGTGGGTGTGTGCGCGTGTGTGTGTGTCTGTGTGTGCACGGGCGTGTTTGTGTGCAAACGAGTGCGTGTGTGCGTGTGTGTGTGTGTGTGTGCACGCGTGTGTGTGTGCGTGTGTGTGTGTGTGCGAGCGACGTGCGTTAGTGCATGCGTACGTGCGTGTGTGCGTGTGCGTGTGTGTGCGTATGAGTATGTGTATGCGCGTGTGTGTTTTTGTGTGTGTGTGTCTAAGTGTATGCGCACGCGTGTGTGTGTGTTTGCGCAAGTGTGTGTGCGTGTACGAGTGCGTGCGTGCCTGCGTGTTTGAGTAGGCGCGCGCGCGTATGTGTGTGTGCGTGCGTGCATGCGTTTGTACGTGTGCGTGTGTGTGTATGTGTGTGTGCACGCGTGTGTGCACGCGTGTGTATGTTTACGTGTGTGTGTGTGTCTGTGTGTGCGTGTGTGTGTGTGTGTGTTTGTCTGTATGTGTGTGTGTGTGTGTGAGAGAGTGTATGTGCATGCGCGCGCGTGTGTGTGTGTGTGCAAGGGAGTGTTTGTGTGCTTACGTGTGTTTACGTGTGTGTGCGCGTGCGTGTGTGCGTGTGTGTGTATGTGTGTGCGCACGCATGTGTGTGTTTAAGTATGTGCCCGTGCGCGTGTGTGTGCGCGTGTGAGTGTTTGTGTGTGTGTGTGTGTATCTGTGTGTGCACGCGCGTTTGTGTATGCGTGTTTGGGCGTGTGTGTGTTTGTGCGTGTGCGTGTGTGTGTTTGGGCGCACGCGCGCGCGTGTTTGTGTGTCGGCGTATGTGAGCGTGCACGTGTGTGTGTGCGTGTGAGTTCGCACGCGCGCGCGTGTTCGTGTTTGTGTGTGTATGTGTCCTTGCACGTGTTGGTGTATGTATGTGTGTGCATGTGTATGCCCACGCACGTGTGTGTGTGTATGTGTGTGTGTGTGTGTGTGTTTGTGTATATGTGTGTATGTATGTGTGAGAGAGTGCGCGCACGCGTGTGTGTGTGTGAGAGAGTACGCGTACGCGCGTGTGTGTGTATGTGTGTGCACGGGTGTGTGTGTGTGTGTGCATGCGTGTGTGTGTGAGTGTGCGCACTCGTGTGTGTGTGTATGCGTGTGTGTGTGTGTGTTTGTGTGTGTGTATGTGTGTATGCGTGTGTGTGTGTGTGTGCGCACGCGCGTGAGTGTGTGTGTGTGTGTGCGTGTGTGAGTGCGTGCGTTAGTGCGTGCGCACGCGTGTGTGTGTGTGTGTGTGTGTGCACGTGCGTGTCTGTGTTTGTGTGCGTGTATGAGTGCGAGCAGCGTGCGCTAGTGCATGCGTGCGTGCATGTGTGTGTGTGTGCGTGTGCGTATGTGTATGCGCGCGCGCATCCGAGTGTGTGTGTGAGCGCGAGCACGCGCGCGCGCGTGTTTGTATGTTTGTGTGTTCGCGCGTGTGTGTGTGTGTGTGTAAGTGTGTGCACGCGTGTGCTTATGTGCAGGCGAGTGCGTTTGCGTGTGTGTGTGTGGGGGGGGGGGTGGGCGCACGGGTGCGCACGCGCGAACGTGTGTGTTTGTGCTTGCGAGCTTGCCTGCGTGCGTGCATTCGTTAGTGTGTGTGTGTGTGTGTATCTGTGTGTGTGTGTGTGTGCATGCGCGCGCGTGTGTGTGTGTGCGTGCGTGCGTGCGAGCGGCATGCGTTAGTGCATACGAGCGCGTGTGTGAATGTGCGTGTGCGCGCGCGTGTGTTTTTATATGTGTGTCTAAGGGCGGGAGCACGCGCGCGCGTGTGTGTGTTTATGTGTGTCTGCGCAGGTGTGTGTGTGTCTATGTGTGTGTGTGTGTGCGTGCGTGTCTGCGTGTTTGTGTGTATGTGTGTGTGTGTGTGTGTGTGTGTGTGTGTGTGTGCGTGTGTGTGTGCACGTGTTTGAGTGCCTGCGTGCGTGAGTGTGCAGGCGTTTTTGTGTGCACGCGAGTACGTGTGTGTATGTGTGTATGCGCGTATGTGTGTGTGTGTGCATGTGCGCGCGCGCGTGTGTGTGTATTCGCGTGTGTGTGTATGCACGCGTGTGTGTGTGTGTGCGTGTGTGCGCGAGCGGCGTGCGTTAGTGCATGCCAGCGTGCGTGCATGTGTGTATGTGCGTGCGTGCACGCGCGCGCTGGTGTTTCTGTGTAAGTGTGTGTAAGTGTGTGCTTGTGTGTGTGTGTCTAAGTATGCGCAAGCGCACGCGTGTATGTGTGTGTCTGTGCATGTGTGTGTGTGCGTGCATGTTTGTTTGTGTGTGTGCGCGTGTGTGCGTGTGTGAGTGTGTGTGTGTGTGTGTGTGTTTGCGTGTGCGCGTGTGTTTGTGTGTGTGTGTGTGCACGTGCGTACGTGTGTGTGTATGTGTGAGTGTGCGCACGCGTGTGTATGTGTGTGTGTGCACGCGAGTAAGTGTGTGCGCGCGTGTTCGTGTGTATGTGTGCGCACGTGTGTGTGTGTGCGCGCACGTGTGTGCATGTATGTGTGTATGTATGTCTCTGTGTGTGTGTGAGAGAGAGTGTGAGCATGCGTGTGTGGGTGTGTGTGTGCGTATGTGGGTAGGTGTGTGCGAGCGGCGTGCGTTAGTGCATGCGTGCGTGTGTGAGTGCGTGTGCGCGCGCTCACATCTTTTTGTGTATGTATGCGCGTGCACATTTGTGTGTGTGGGTGTGTGGGTACGTGCGTGCGTGAGTGCGTGTGTGTATGTGTGTGATATGTGTAGCGCGGACGTGTTTGTGAGTTTGCGCGCCCACTTGCGCGTGTATGTGTGCGTGTGTGCGTGCGGACGTGTGTGTGTTCGTGTGTGTGTGTGTGTGAGTGTGTGCGCACGTGTATGTATTTGTGTATGGGTATGCATGTGAGTGTGCACGTGTGTGTATGTGTGTGTGGGTGCGTGCGTGCGTGAGTGTGCGTGTGTATGTATGTGTGGGTGTGTGCGCGTGTGTGTGTGGGTGCGTGCGTGAGTGCGCGTGTGTATGTATGTGTGGTTGTGTACGTGTGGGTGTGCGGGTGCATTCGTGCGTGAGTGCGTGTGTGTATGTGTGTGTGTGTGCGCACGCATATGTGTGTTTGTGCACGCACGCGCGCGTGTATGTATGTGTGTGTGTGTGTGTGTGCGCACGCGTGTGTATATGTATGTGGGTGTACGTGTGTGTGTTGCGTGCACGCGCATGTGCGTGTGTATGCGTGTGCAGGTGGGTGCGTGCGAGCGTGCATGTGTGTGTATGTGCGTGCGCATGCGTGTGTGTGTAAATTCCTGCGCACGCGCGCTCGTGTATGTGTTAAGG
>CAWUDS030001858.1:217500-225774 GCA_963859935.3 Lathyrus sativus
TGTCTATGTATGCGTGTGTGTGTGTGCACGAGCTCGTGTGTTCCAAGGTGTGCACGCGCGCGTGTATGTGTGTGTGTGGGTGTGTGCGCGAGCGGCGTGATTTAGTGCATGCGTGCGTGCGTGTGTTTGTGCATGTACCCGTGGGCACGCGCGCACGGGTGTGTGTGTGTGTGTCAGAGTGTGCCCGCGCGTGTGCTTGTATGTGTGTGTGTGTCTAAGTATGCGCACGCCCGCACGTGTTTGTGTGTGTCTACACAGGTGCGTGTGCGTGCGCGTGCGTGTGAGTGTCCGGGCATGGATGTGTGCGCGTGTGTGTGTGTGTGCATGCGTGTGTGCGTGTGTGTATGTGTGTGTATGCGCGCACGCGTGTGTGTGTTTGCGTGTGCTCGCGTGTTTGTGTATGTGTGTGCATGTGTGTGTGTATGTGCACACATGTGTGTGGGAGCATGTTTGTTTGTGTGTGTGTTTGGCGTGTGTGCGTGTGTGTGCGTGTGAGTGTGCGTACGCGTGTGTATGTGTGTGTGGGTGCACGCGTGTGTGTGTGCGCGCGTTTTCTAATTTTTTTGTGCGCATGTGTGTGTGTGTGTGTTTGTGCGCGTGCACGTGTGTTCTTGTGTGTATGTGTGTATGTCTATATTTGTGTGTGTGAGAGAGAGATAGTGTGAGCATGCGTTTGTGCATTGTTGAGTGTGTGCGTATCTGTGTGTGAGTGTGTACATGTGCACGTGCGCGTGTGTCTGTGTATGTGTGTGTGCGCGTGTGCACGTATGTGTGTTTATGTGTGCGCGAGCGGCGTGCGTTAGTGCATGCGTGTATGCGTATGTGTATGCGTGTGGGTATGCGTGTGCGCATATGTGCGTGTGCGCGCACGCGTGTGTGTGTGTGGAATCGCAGGCGCACAAACATGTGTTTGTGTGTGTGCGCGTACGCACGTGTGTATGTGGGTGCATGCGTAAGTGCGTGTATGTGTGTGTGAGTGTGTATGTGTTTGTGTGCGTGCGTGTATGTGAGTGTGTGTGTGCGTACGTGTGTGTGTGCATGTGTGTGTGTGTGTGAGTGTGCGCATGCGTGTGTATGTGTGTGTGGATGTGTGTGTGTGTGTGTGTGCACGTGCGTGTATGTGTTTGTGGGTGTTTGTGTGGGTGCGTGCATGCGTGTGTGTATGTGTGTGTGTGTGTGCGCACGCGTTTGTGTGTTTACGCGCACACGCGTGTGTCTTTGTGTGTGTGTGTGTGTGTGTGTTTGTGTGTGTGTGTGTGTGCGCACGTGTGTGTGTTTGAGTGAATGTGTGCGCACACGTGTGTGTATGTGTGTGTGGGTTTGCGTGTGTGTGTGTGTGTGCACGCGCGCGCGTGTGTGTATGCTTTTGCATGTGGGTGCGTGGGAGCGTGCATGTGTGTGTGTATGTGCGTCCGCATGCGTGTGTGTGTAAATGCCTGCGCAAGCGCGCGCATGTGTGTTTGAGTGTACGCGCACGTGTGTGTGTGTGTGTGTGTGCGTGTGCGTATGTGTTAACGTGTGTGTGTGAATGTGCACGTGTGTGTATGTGTGTACGTGTGTGCGTGTGTGTGTGTGTGTGTGTGTGAGAGAGAGAGTGTACGCGCAGACGGGCGAGCTTGTGTATTTGTGTGTGCGGATGTATGCGTGTGTGTGTGTGTGCGTGAGAGCGCACGCGCGTGTCTGTTTGTGTATGTGTGGGTACACGCGTGTGTGCGTGTGTGTGTGTTTGTATGTGTGTGCGCGTGCATCCTTGCATGCATGAGTCCGTGTGTGAGCGCGTGTGTGTGTGTGTGTGCGCGTGTGTGTGTGTGAGAGAGTGTGTGCACGCGTATGTGTGTGCTTGCGCGTGTGTGTTTGTGTGTTTGTGTGTGTATGTGCACGCGCGTGTGTGTATGTGTGTGCCGGTGTGCACGCACGCACGCGCATGTGTGTTTGCGTGTGTGCACGCGTGTGTGTGTATGTGTGTGAGAGCGGCGCACGTTAGTGCAGGCGTGTGTGCGTGTGCGTGTGGGTATGCGTGTGCGAGTTTGTGCGTGTGCGTGCACACACGCGTGTGTGTGTGTGTGGATCGCACGCGCACACACATATGTTTGTGTGTGTGTATGTGTGTGTGTGTGTGGGTGCGTGCGTAAGTGCGTGTGTGTGTGAGTGTGTATGTGTTTGTGCGCGTGCGTGTATGTGTGTGTGTGTATGTGTTTGTGTATGCGCACACGTGTGTGTGTGTGTGCGTGTGTGTGTGTGTGTGAGCGCATGCGTGTGTATGTGTATGTGGGTGTGGGTGTGTGTGCACGTGCGTGTATGTGTTTGTGGGTGTTTGTGTGGGTACGTGCGTGCGGGAGTGTGTGTGTGTGTATGTGTGTGTGTGTGTGTGTATGTGTGTGTGTGTGTGCGCGCGCGCGTGTGTGTATGTGCACATGCGTTTGTGTGTTTACACGCGCACGCGCGTGTGTATGTGTGTGTATGCGCATGTGTGTATGTGTGTGTGAGTGAGTGTGTGCGCACGCGTGTGTATGTGTGTGTGGGTTTGCATGTGTGTGTGCGTGTGCACACGTGCACGTGTTTGTATGCTTGTGCATGTGGGTGCGTGCGGGCGTGCATGTGTGTGTTTGTGTATGTGTGTGCGCATGCGTGTGTGTGTAAATGCCTGCGCAAGCACGCGCGTGTGTGTTGGAGTGTGCGAGCACGTGTGTGTCTGTGTACGTATGTGTTAACGTGTGTGTGTGTGTATGTGTGTACGTGTGTGCGTGTGTGCGTGTGTGCGAGTGTGTGTGCGTGACAGCGCAAGCGCGTGTGTGTGTATGTGCGGGTACCCGCGTGTGTGCGTGTGTGTGTGCACACACGCGTGTGTGTGCTTGTGTGTGTGTTTGTGTGTGCGTGCGCGTGCATCCGTGCATGCATGAGTCCGTGTGTGCGCACGCGTGTGTGTGTGTATGTGCGTGTGTGTGTGTGTGAGAGAGAGTGTGCTCATGCGTATGTGTGTGCTTGCGTGTGTGTGTTTGTGTGTCCGTGTGTGTATGTGCACGCGCGCGTGTGTGTATGGGTGTGTGGGTGTGCACGCTCGCGCGCGCATGTGTGTTTGCATGTGTGTGCGTGCAAGCACGTGTGTGTGTGCGTGTGCACGAGCGCGCGCGTGTTCGTTTGTGCACGTATGTGTGCACGCACATTTGTGTGGGTTTGTGTGCGTGTGTGTGATCGCACACGTGTGTGTTTCTGTGTGTTTGTGTGTCTTTATGTGCGTGTGTGTGAGAGAGAGTGTGCGCACGTGTGTGTGTGTGTGTGTGTGTGTGTGCGTGTGTGTGTCAGTGTTGCACGCGAGTGCGTGTGTGTGTCTGGGTGTGTGTGTGCTTGTGCGTGCGTGCTTGCGTGCGTGTGTGCATGCGTTATTGTGTGTGTGTGTGTGTGTGCGCGTGTGCTCGCGTTTGTGTATGTGTGTGCGTGCGTGCGTGGGCGAGCGCACACGCGCGTTTCGGTGTGCGTAAGCGCACTTGTGTGTCTCTATCTCTGTGTGCGTGTGTTTGTGTGTGTGTGTCTAAGTGAGCGCGCACGCGCATGTATGTATGTGTGTCTGTACAGGTGTGTGTGTGTGTGTGCATGTACGTGCGTGCCTGCGTGTTTGTGTGTGTGTGTGTATGTGTGTGTGTGCAGGTGTGTGTGTGTGTGTGCGTGTGTTTGTGTATGTGTATGTGTGTGTGTGTGCGCGCACACACAGACACACATCCACGTGCGCGCGCACACACACACACACATACACATACACAAACACACACACACACACCTGCATGAGTGTGCCTCCATGTTTGTGTGTATGTGTGTGTGTGTGTGTGTATGTGTGTGCCTCCATGTTTGTGTGTGTGCGTGCGCGTGCGTGTGAGTGTCCAGGCGTGGATGTGTGCGCGTGTGTGTGAGTGTGCATGCGTGCGTGCGTGTGTGTATGTGTGTGTGTGTGCACGCGTGTGTGTGTTTGCGTGTGCTCGCGTGTTTGTGTATGTGTGTGTATGTGTGTGTGTGTGTGCACGCATGTGTGTGGGAGCGTGTTTGTTTGTGTGTGTGTTTGGCGTGTGTGCGTGTGTGTGCGTGTGAGTGTGCGTACGCGTGTGTATGTGTGTGTGGGTGCACGTGTTTTCTAATTTTTTTGTGCGCATGTGTGTGTGTGTGTGTGTGCGCGTGCATGTGTGTTCTTGTGTGTATGTGTGTATGTCTCTATGTGTGTGTGTGAGAGAGATAGTGTGAGCATGCGTTTGTGCATTGTTGAGTGTGTGCGTATCTATGTGTGAGTGTGTACATGTGCACGTGCGCGTGTGTCTGTGTCTGTGTGTGTGCGCGTGTGCACGTGTGTGTGTTTATGTGTGTGCGAGCGGCGTGAGTTAGTGCATGCGTGTATATGTATGTGTATGCGTGTGGCTATGCGTGTGCGCGTATGTGCGTGTGGGCGCACGCGTGTGTTTGTGTGTGGAATCGCAGGCGCACAAACATGTGTTTGTGTGTGTGCACGTACGCGCGTGTGTATGTGGGTGCGTGCGTAAGTGCGTGTATGTGTGTGTGAGTGTGTGTGTGTGTTTGTGTGTGTGTGTGTATGTGAGTGTGTGTGTGCGCACGTGTGTGTGTGCATGTGTGTGTGTGTGTGTGTGTGTGTGAGTGTGTGCGCATGCGTGTGTATGTGTGTGTGTGTGTGTGCACGTGCGTGTATGTGTTTGTGGGTGTTTGTGTGGGTGCGTGCATGCGTGAGTGCATGTGTGTATGTGTGTGTGTGTGCGCACGCGTTTGCGTGTTTACGCGCGCACGCGTGTGTCTTTGTGTGTGTGTGTGTGTGTGTGTGCGCGCACGTGTGTGTGTGTGAGTGAATGTGTGCGCACACGTGTGTATGTGTGTGTGGGTTTGCGTGTGTGTATGTGTGTGCACGCGCGCGCGTGTGTGTATGCTTTTGCATGTGGGTACGTGGGAGCGTGCATGTGTGTGTATGTGCGTCCGCATGCGTGTGTGTAAATGCCTGTGCAAGTGCGCGCGTGTGTGTTTGAGTGTACGCGCACGTGTGTGTGTGCGTGTGCGTATGTGTTAACGTGTGTGTGTGTGTGCGTGTGCGTATGTGTTAACGTGTGTGTGCGCACGTGTGTGTATGTGTGTACGTGTGTGCGTGTGTGCGAGTGTGTGTGTGTGTGAGAGTGTACGCACAGACGGGCGAGCTTGTGTATTTGTGTGTGCGGATGTATGCGTGTGTGTGTGTGCGTGAGAGCGCACACGCGTGTCTGTGTGTGTATGTGTGGGTACACGCGTGTGTGCGTGTGTGTGTGTTTGTGTGTGTGCGCGCGTGCATCCTTGCATGCATGAGTCCGTGTGTGCGCGCGTGTTTTTGTGTGTGTGTGTGTGAGAGAGAGAGAGAGAGAGTGTGTGCACGCGTATGTGTGTACTTGCGTGTGTGTGTTTGTGTGTTTGTGTGTGTATGTGCACGCGCGTGTGTGTATGTGTGTGCGGGTGTGCGCGCACGCACGCGCATGTGTGTTTGCGTGTGTGTGTATGTGCAAACACGTGTGTGTGTGTGCGCACGCGTGTTTGTGTGTGTGCGTATGTGTGCGCGCACGTTTGTGTGGGTTTGTGTACGTGTGTGTGATCGCGCACGTGTGTGTTTGTGTGTCTTTATGTGTGTGTGTGAGAGAGTGTGTGTGTGCGCACGTGTGTGTGTGTGCGTGTGTGTGTTTCAGGGTGTGCACGCGAGTGCGTGTGTACGTGTGTGTGTTTGTGTATGTCTGTGCACGCGCGTGCTTATGTGTGTGAGAGAGAAAGTGTGCGCACGTGTGTGTGTGTGTGTGTGTGTGAGAGAGAGAGAGAGAGTGTGCATACGCGTGCATGTGTACGTGTGTGTGTGTCTGTGTGTGCACGCGAGTGCGTGTGTACGTCTATGTGTGTGTGAGTGTGTATGGGTTTGCGTGTGTGTGTGTGTGCAAGTGCGTGTGTGTGTGTGTGTGTGTCTGTGTGTGTATACGTGTGTGTGTGTGTGTGCACGTGTGTGTGTGTGTGCACGTGTGTGTGCACGTGCGTGTGTGTGCGCGTGTGTGTATGTGTGTGTATGCGTGTGTGTGTGTATACGTGTTTGTGTGTGTGCACGTGTGTGTGTGTGTGTGTATGTGTATGTGTGTGTGAGCGGCCTGCGTTAGTGCATGCGTGCGTGCGGGCGGAAATGCACGCGCACACACATGTGTTTGTGTGTGTGTGTGTGTGTGTGTGTGCGGGTGTGCGCACATGTGTGTGTGCGCGCGTGTGTGCGTACGTGTGTGTATGTGTGTGCGTGTGTGTGTGTGTGTATACGTGTGTGTGTGTGTGTGTGCGTGTTTCTCTGCACGTGTGTGTGTACATGTGTGTGTATGTGTGCGAGCGGCCTGCGTTAGTGCATGCGTGCGTGTGTGTGGAAACGCACGCGCACACACATGTGTGTTGTGTGTGTGTGTGTGTGTGCGTGCGTGTATGTGTTTGTGGGTGTTTGTGTGGGTGCGTGAGTGCGCGTGTGTATGTGTGTGTGGGTGTGTGCGTGTGTGTATGTGTTGGTGCGAGCATGCGTGAGTGCGTATGTGTATGTGTGTGTGTGTGCACGTGTTTGTACATTAGTGCGCGGACGCGCGCGTGCTTCTGTTTGTGTGTGTGTGGGCACGTGTGTGTGTGTGAGTGAGTGTGTGTACACGCGTGTGTATGTGTGTGTGGGTGTAGGTGTGTGTGTGTGCGTATGCACGCGCGCGCGTGTGTATGCGTGTGCGTGGGGGTGCGTGCAAGCGTGCATGTGTGTGTGTGTGTGCGTACGCATGCGGGCGCGCTTGTGTGTTTGTGTGTGCGCACGTGTGTGTGTTTGTGAGCGCGAGCACGAGCGTTCTTTGTGTGTATATGTGTGTGCGCGTGTGCGTGTGTGTGTGTGTGCACACACGCATGTGTGCATGTTTGTGTGTGTGTGTGTGCATGCGTGCGTCTGTGTGTGCGTGTGTATGTGCACGCGTGTGTGTGTGGTTGCGTGTGTGTATGTGTGTCTGTGTGTGTATGTGCATGCGCTTGTGTGTGTACGTGTGAGTGCGCGCATGTGCGTGTGCGTGTGTATGTGCAAACACGCGTATGTGCGTGTTTATGTGTGTGTGCATGTGAATGCGTGCGTGCATGCGTCTGTGTGTATGTCTGTGTGTGCGCACGTGAGTGTGTGTGTATGTGCGTGTGTGTGTGAGAGAGAGAGTGTGTGTGCGAGTGCGTATGTGTGTACGTGTGTGCGTGTGTGCGAGTGTGTGTGTGTGTGTGAGAGTGTACGCACAGACGGGCGAGCTTGTGTATTTGTGTGTGCGGATGTATGCGTGTGTGTGTGTGCGTGAGAGCGCACACGCGTGTCTGTGTGTGTATGTGTGGGTACACGCGTGTGTGCGTGTGTGTGTGTGTTTGTGTGTGTGCGCGCGTGCATCCTTGCATGCATGAGTCCGTGTGTGCGCGCGTGTTTTTGTGTGTGTGCGTGTGTGTGTGAGAGAGAGTGTGTGCACGCGTATGTGTGTACTTGCGTGTGTGTGTTTGTGTGTTTGTGTGTGTATGTGCACGCGCGTGTGTGTATGTGTGTGCGGGTGTGCGCGCACGCACGCGCATGTGTGTTTGCGTGTGTGTGTATGTGCAAGCACGTGTGTGTGTGTGTGTGTGTGTGCGCACGCGTGTTTGTGTGTGTGCGTATGTGTGCGCGCACGTTTGTGTGGGTTTGTGTACGTGTGTGTGATCGCGCACGTGTGTGTTTGTGTGTCTTTATGTGTGTGTGTGTGAGAGAGTGTGTGTGTGCGCACGTGTGTGTGTGTGTGTGTGTGTGTGCGTGTGTGTGTGTCAGGGTGTGCACGCGAGTGCGTGTGTACGTGTGTGTGTTTGTGTATGTCTGTGCACGCGCGTGCTTATATGTGTGAGAGAGAGAAAGTGTGCGCACGTGTTTGTGTGTGTGTGAGAGAGAGAGAGAGTGTGCATACGCGTGCATGTGTACGTGTGTGTGTGTCTGTGTGTGCACGCGAGTGCGTGTGTACGTCTATGTGTGTGTGAGTGTGTATGGGTTTGCGTGTGTGTGTGTGTGCAAGTGCGTGTGTGTGTGTGTGTCTGTGTGTGTATACGTGTGTGTGTGTGTGTGCACGTGTGTGTGTGTTCCCGTGTGTGCATGTGTGCACGTGTGTGTGCACGTGCGTGTGTGTGCGCGTGTGTGTATGTGTGTGTATGCGTGTGTGTGTATACGTGTTTGTGTGTGTGCACGTGTGTGTGTGTGTGTGCGTGTGTATGTGTATGTGTGTG
>CAWUDS030001859.1:0-15000 GCA_963859935.3 Lathyrus sativus
GACATTTTGCTAAAAGGTAAAAGATATAATAACATTTTTATGATTTCTTTTGATGACTCTTCCTTGAAGGTAAAGTGTCTTATGGCAAACAACAACGAGGCATGGATTTGGCATAAAAGATTTTCTCACATCCACATGGAGCATCTAAACAAATTGATAAAGCATGATCTAGTTGTTGGACTCCCAAAGATAAAATTCATCAAAGATAAATTATGCGATGCATGTCAAAAAGGGAAACAAACCAAGACAACTTTCAAATCCAAGCAAGTGGTTTCTACATCAAGGCCACTTCAATTGTTGCATATGGATCTTTTTGGTCCATCAAGAACAAAAAGCTTCGGAGGTAATTTTTATGCTTTAGTCATTGTTGATGATTTCTCTCGATACACATGGACATTGTTTTTAGTACAGAAAAATGATGCTTTCAAAGCATTCAAGAAGTATGCGAAGCAAATTCAGAATGAGAAATCACTCACCACAGCCTCTATAAGAAGCGATCACAGTGGAGAATTCCAAAATTCATACTTTGAAGATTTTTGCGAAGAGCATGAAATTTCTCATAATTTTTCAGCGCCAAGAACACCTCAACAAAACGGTGTCGTAGAACGGAAGAATAGATCACTGGTGGAGCTTGCAAGGACAATGTTTAGCGACGCAAATCTTCCTAAATATTTTTGGGCAGATGCAGTTAGTACAACATGCTTCGTAAGCAACCGTGTCAATATTCGACCACTTCTCAAAAAGACTCCGTATGAGTTGTTCAAGGGTAGAAAACCAAATATAGCATTTTTCCACATATTCGGATGCAAATGCTTTGTTCTCAACAACAATAAGGATAATCTCGGTAAGTTTGATGAGAAATCCGACGAAGGTATATTTCTTGGTTATTCTCTTTATAGTAGAGCATTTAGAATTTTTAATAAGAGAACTCTTACTATTGAAGAATCCATTCATGTTTCTTTTGATGAGACTAACCCCTCAAAAGAGGATAATATTACTGTTGATGATGATGATGACATAGTAGTTACTCAACAAGAGGAGATTTCAAAGAATCAAGAAATATCCCAAAAAGATATCACGCAAGTCATTGAAGAACATCAAGATCTTCCGAACGAATGGAGAACACATAGAGATCACCCAATAGACAAAATTATTGGTGATATTAGCCAAGGTGTTGCAACTCGACTTAATCTAAATGATGCTTGTCTCAACATGGCTTTTGTGTCTCAAATTGAACCATCCAAGATTGATGAAGCTTTAGGCGACGACCAATGGATTGTAGCAATGCAAGAAGAACTCAAACAATTCGAAAGGAATCAAGTTTGGAGTCTTGTACCAAGACCAGATCATAAGCACATCATAGGAACAAAATGGGTGTTCAAGAACAAACTTGACGAGAATGGGATCATAGTTCGTAACAAAGCAAGATTGGTCGCTCAAGGCTACAACCAGGAGGAAGGAATTGATTTTGATGAAACGTTCGCTCCGGTAGCAAGGTTAGAATCAATTAGATTATTACTTGCTTACGCTTGTTCTATGAATTTTCAGTTGTTTTAGATGGATGTCAAAAGCGCTTTCCTGAATGGCTACATCAATAAGGAAGTCTACATCAAACAACCTCCGGGTTTTGAAGACTTCAAGAATCCCTCGCATGTTTACAAACTAAAAAAGGCACTCTACGGACTAAAACAAGCACCAAGAGTATGGTATGACTGCCTTAGCAATTTCTTATGTGAGAAGGGATTTACAAAAGGAAAGGTTGACAAGACATTGTTCATAAAGAAGATCAAAGGAAACACCCTATTTGTTCAAGTCTATGTCGACGACATCATCTTCGGATCAACAAACAAAGAGCTTTGCGAAGAATTTTCACTTATGATGCAAGGAGAATTCGAGATGTCCATGATGGGAAAATTGAATTATTTTCTTGGACTACAAATCAAGCAAACAAAGGATGGCATCTTCCTCAACCAATCCAAGTATTGCAAGGAATTGTTGAAGAAATTCGATATGGATAATTGCAAGGTGATGTCCACTCCTATGGGATCCGGAACGTACATTGATCAAGATGAATCCGGTACTCCAGTTGATATAACAAAATATCGAGGTATGATCGGTTCATTACTATATTTGACGGCAAGCCGTCCTGACATTATGTTTAGCGTTTGTTTGTGTGCACGCTTTCAAGCAAGTCCGAAGGAATCACATCTCATAGCCGTAAAGAGAATCATAAAGTATCTCAAAGGGACAATGAACGTCGGATTATGGTATCCTAAAGGTAGTACTTGTTCTTTAGTTGGTTACTCTGACGCTGACTATGCAGGATGTAAGACCGATAGAAAAAGCACAAGTGGTACGTGTCACATTCTCGGGAATGCACTAGTGTCATGGGCCTGCAGGAAGCAAGCATGTGTGGCTCTCAGTACAGCCGAAGCGGAATATATTGCAGCAGGAAGTTGCTGTGCTCAAATTCTGTGGCTCAAGCAACAACTCCTCGATTACGATGTAGATCTCGGTTGCATTCCTCTTCGATGTGATAACACAAGTGTCATCAACATCACGAAGAATCTGGTCATGAATTCAAGGACAAAGCATATAGATATCCGACATCACTTACTTCGAGATCACGTTTTTAATGGAGATGTAGATGTTACTTTCGTCGACACGCACAATCAACTCGCCGACATTTTTACCAAACCATTGGCGAAAGAACCATTCTACAAAATTCGGCGAGAACTTGGGATTCTTGATGAAGGTGACATCTGACCTTTTGCTATTTTATGTATGCATGATGTTATGTATGTTTTCAATTATGTTTGCATTCTGATTTTAACAATTTTTCCAAAATTTTCATGTGTTAACCGATTAACCTATATGGTTAACCGATTAACACTGTTAAATTTTCAATTCTGACTCAATTTTTTAATGTGTTAACCGATTAACCTATATGGTTAACCGATTAACACTGTTCAAATTTCTAAAAATCAGAAACGAAAATTAATTAGAATTTTTGAAACATTATATGTGTTAAATGCTTTTTTATATGGTCAATATTCTCCTAAGTGTCCAAAATCCATATCCTTGGAATCATATTCCCTCTTCAAGAGTATTTGAAACTTCCCTCTTCAAACCCTAAGTTTAAAATCCACTACCTCTCTCCCACTCTCTAAGTTGGATAACTCCTCATAACCATCTCCATCTTCTCAAACCCTAACTTCCTCAGAACCCACAACTTCAAACCCTAAAAATTCAGCAAACCCCAATCTCTCAACACCTCTCAAACTTTCATCCATGGAATCCTCACACAAGGGCAAGGGAAAACTTCCTGAATATGCTTCTGCCTCTGAAGACGACAGCATTCCCATGGAGACTACCAAGAAGAGGCAAATGGACTTCAAGGTTCGTGTCCGACAACTTCTGCCGGTAAAGTATGTGAATCTTAAAGCATTTCCAGCATCTTCATTTGATTTCCCTGCACTGCTTGAGTATCAGCACATAGATAAGTTTGTTTCAGACTCTGGTATCATTTATCCAGACTTGGTTAAAGCTTTTATGAATAAATTGGCTATATATCTAGATAATGATGAAAATCATATGATCAGTTATGTGGTTAGAGAACATGAGTTTACTGAGAAACTGTCCACCATTGCTAGACACCTCAAAATACCTTCAAGAGGTTGTTTCTTAAGGAAGGGTGTCAACCATGTAGATGGGTTATGGGCAAACTATGACAAAATGGAGTATTATCATCAAATCTGCCAGTTCCCCAAAGAGACGGTCATAGCAAACTCTCGGACCGCCCGCATGTTGTGTTATGCAAAAAACCTGACGGTTTCCGATAGAATGCTGCACTATGTGATCTGTTATGTTCTGATACCCAAGGATTCAAATCATTCACAAATTAATGACTTGGAGATGCAACTTATGTATGCAATCAAGAACAGAATTATGGTGAACTGGATTTTGACTATCATGTACCATCTTCAGCAACAACTTCACTGCATAACAAGGCTGTCGTATGCACGGTTGATTTCAAGGATTCTGGAGTTGACAGAATTGGATCTCAACAGAGAACCGTCCACCAAGATGAAACCTACCACAAATGAAATCAACGAGATCAACATTGTTAAGAATACGGGTATCATCAAGGAAGCTAACGAAACATACCGATATGCAGATGACGATCCTGCCAATCAGGCCTATCCTATTCCCGAAGGAGGATGCACCAGTGAATTTATCTATACTACCATTATGAACCAGCATAGGGAATCCATGAATATGCACCGCGAAACCTCCAGAGCCATTGCCTCTCTCCGCAACCTCGTCCTTAATCCTCAACATTCAACCACCAGGGTCGTGGAAGACGTGATTGAAGAAGCAGATGATAGTGAAGAAGAGGAAGAAGACGAGGAGGATATGGCTGATGAGGACATTTGAAGAATATGTTGTTGTTGTTGTCTTTTATTGCTTTCTAGTCATTAAATTTTAAGTTTATGTTCTTAACTTTGTTTCATTTGTGTTATACTCATACACTATTTTGGTTACACTCTGCTGCATGCTTAATTTTATTTCAGTATGTTTTGCTTACCTACGTGATTATTCTTTTGATTGCTTTCATAATTGTCGATATCTTCTAGTTTTGTTTGAAAGCTCCTTCCTTTTTGCTAATGACAAAGGGAGAGAAGAGCTTTGGCTTTCTAATGTCTATGTGTGCATAATTTTTGTCTGTTTTTAGCCTCTATTTTTAGAAAGGGGGAGTTCATGGACATAGGGGGAGAAACAAGACCAGGACCAAAAATCGTCAAAGCACTGCACAAGACTCAATTGGTTGTCATCATCAAAAAGGGGGAGATTGTTGAAGCATGCTTCACCTCAAGGTTTCAAGGTTTTGATGACGACAACAACAAGACTCAAGCTCATTTCATATATGCAAAAAGTCAAAAGCTTTCAAAAGACCAAGATCAAAGTATTATGGAAGTGATCAATATTCAAGCTTCATGTATATTTGCTCGATCATCTTTCAAGACTTGGACACAAGCTATGGTATATCAAAATTCTCTAATTTAATTGATATACAAGTGTTCAAATATTTTATCATTTGATCATAATGCATAAACATATTTTTTAAACAATTGGAATTGGTATAACATTGTTTTATTAAGTATTTTTCTGAAAAATAACAGTGTTAACCGATTAACCATATAGGTTAACCGGTTAACCATTTCAAAACTTAAATTTTCTGGCCTAACGTTTCAGTGTTAACCGATTAACCATATAGGTTAACCGATTAACATTGAACGTTTTCTGAAAAATTGCTTTGTTTTGAATTCAAATATTGTGTAATTGTTATACCATTTCATCTTTTGAATTATACTTTAATATACCCTTTTGAAATGGTGTTTTGGCTCATATAAATTCTGATAATTTCAAATCAAAAAACACCTCCAACAATTTTCAAAAACAATCATTGAATCATATTCACTATTTTTCAAATAATTTCATATACATTCAAAAAGTGTTCATACTTGCATAACCTTTCACATCCATTTGTTTGAACACTTGTATTGAGATTAAGTTATGAATTCTGATTAAAGGAGAAGATCAATATCTGTATTGATATTACTATTGTACTTTCGAATTATAAAAAGAATTACAGAATAGTCTGTTGTGACTTGTGATCCAGGATTGTTGGACACAAGGGTTAGTGTTTTGCAAGAGGATTGTTCTTGCACACTAGTTTGTTTTGTTGTTAGATTGTAGGCCTCATCGGTTGATGGTGTGATAGGTTGTACTTTCTAAAACAATAGTGAAAACTCTCTTTCATGTGGAAAGGGGAGTGGAGTACCTTCGGATTGTGAAGGGAACCACTATAAATCTTGGTGTCCACTTTCTTTATGCTTTCTACTGCATCCATCACCAAGAACATAACCAAAGAAAAATTAAAGAACACCAAAAATCTGAAAAAGTTTTAAAAGGCCTAATTCACCCCCCCCCCCCCCCCTCTTAGGCATACTCTGAACTTACAATTGGCATCAGAGCAGGTTAAGTTAACCTGTTCCTAACGGTTCAGTATGGCTTCTGCAAGTACCAACCCGATTTTCAAAGATGGTGGAAGTAGTAACAAGCCACCACTCTTTTCTGGAGAATATTTCGATTTTTGGAAAATCTGTATGAAAGCACATCTTGAGGCTCAAGGAGACGGTATATGGGAAACCGTAGAGACTGGTCCACATGTTCCTACAAGTGTGGTAAATGGTGTTGGAACACTAAAGATAAAATCCTCATATGATTAAGATGACAAGAAGAGAATTTTGAATGAGAAGAAAACAATCAACATACTTCAAAGCGCTCTCAGTATGGACGAATTCTTCCGTATATCACAATGTAAATCAACAAAGGAGATTTGGGACACCTTGGTAGAAACGCATGAAGGGACAACCGAAGTAAAAAGATCAAGACTTAATACTTTAAGTCAAGAATATAAAATGTTCTGTATGCAGCCTGGTGAATCCATTGTTGCCTTATAAAAGAGATTCGTTCATCTAACAAATCATTTGATTGCTCTCGAGAAAATGTTCACCAATGATGATCTCAACTTGAAAGTCCTAAGATCCTTAACAAGAGAATGGCAACCGAAGGTGACCGCTATTTCTGAAAACAAGAATCTTTCAACGATGACTTCCGCTTCCTTATTTGGCAAACTTCAAGAGTGTGTGTGTGTGTGTGTGTGTGTGTGTGTGTTTGTGCGCATGTGCGTGTCTGTGTGTGTGTGTGAGAGAGAGAGAGAGTGTGTGTGTACGCGTGTGTGTGTGCGTGTGCGCGCGTGTGTGTGCCTGAGGTGTATGTGTATGCGTGTGTATGCGTGCGGGCATGTGTGTGTGGGTGCGTGCGTATGCGTGTGTGTGTGTAAGTGCACTTACACGCGCGCACGCATGTGTGTGTATTCGTGCACGTGTTTGTATGTGTGTGTGTAAGTGTGCGAGCGCACGCGCGTGTGTGTTTCTGCGCGCGTGTGTGTGTGCGGGCGTGTCTGTGCGTGCACGCGCGCATGTGTGTGTGTGTATGTGTGAGTGCGTCTGCATGCGTGTGTATGCGTGTGTGTGCATGTGCGCGTACATGTGTGTGTATGTGCGTACGCGCGCAGGCGCTTTCATGTTTATGTGTGTGTATGTGTGTGCGCACGTGTGCGTGTGTGTGTGTGCATTTGTGTGTGTGTGTATTTGTGTGTGTGTGTATGAGAGAGTGCCCGCACGCGCGCACACGTGCGTGTGTGTATGTGTGCGTGTGCACGCGCGTGAATATGCGCACGCGTGTTCGTATTTATATGTGCGCATGTGTGTGTACGTGCACGTGTGTGCATGTGTGCGTGTATGTCTGTGTGTGTGAGAGAGAGTGTGAGCATGTGTGTGTGTGTGCGTGTGCGCACGTGTGTGTGTGTGCACGTGTGTGTGTGTGTGTGCGTGAGAGAGAGAGAGAGAGAGTGTGCACGCGTGTCTGCGTGTGCACGCACGTGTATGTGTGTCTGTCTGTGTGTGTTAGCGTGTGCAAATGCGTGTCTGCCTGCGAGTGTATGTACGCGCACGCGCGCGTGTGTGCGTGTGCATGTAATAGTGTGTGTGGGTGTGTGGGTGCGTGCGTGCGTGCGTGAGTGCTTGTGTGTGTATGCGTGTGTGTGTTTACACGAACGTGCGCGTGTGCGTGTGTTTGTGTGTGCGCGCATGTGTGTCTCTGTGTGTGTGTGTGTGTGTGTGTGAGAGAGAGAGAGAGAAAAAAAAAAGTTTGCGCACGCGTGTGTGTGTGTGCGTGCGCGTGTGTCTGTGTTTGTATACGTGCGTGTGTGTGTGCCTGTGGTGTATGTGTGTGTGTGTTTCTGTGCGTGCATGTGTGTGTGGGTGCGTGTATGTGTGTGTGTGTGTGTCAGTGTGTTTGCACGCGCGCGCGCATGTTTTTGTGTATGCGTGCACGCGTTTGTATATGTGTGCATGTGTGAGTGTGTGTGAGAGAGAGAGAGTGTGTGAGCGCACACGCGTGTGTGTTTATGCGTGTGTGTGTGTGTGTGCACGCGCGTTTGTGTGTATGTGCGTGTGTGTGTGTGTGTGCGTGTACATGTGTGTATGTGTGCGTCCGTGTGCGTGTGTGTGATCGCACGCGCGCACGCATGTTTGTGTGTATGTGTCTTTGTATGTGTGCCCGCACGTGTGTGTGTGTGTATGCATGCACGCACGTGTGTGTGTATGTATGTGTGTCTGTGTATTTGTGTGTGTGAGAGAGAGAGAGAGTGTGTGAGCATGCGTGTGCGTGTGTGTGCGTGTATCTGTGTATGTGGGTGTGCGTGTGTGTGCACGTGTGTGTGTGTGTGAGTGTGTTCGCACGTGTGTGTGTGTGTGTGTGTGTGTGCATGTGTGTGCATGCGGACGTATGTGTGTGTCTTTGTATGTGTGTGTGTGTGTGTGTGTGATAGAGAGAGTCTGCGCACACGTGCGTGTGTTCGTGTGTGTGTGTGTCTGTGTCTGTGTGAGCACGCGTGTGTATGTGTGTGTGTGCACGGGCGTGCTTGTGCGCGTGCGTGTTCGTATTTATGTGTGCGCACGTGTGTGTGTGTATGTGTGTGCCCACGTGTGTGTGTGTATGTCTGTGTGTGTATGTGAGAGAGAGAATGTGAGCATGTGTGTGTGTGCGCGTGTGTGCACGTGCACGTGTGCATGTGTCTGTGTATGTGTGTGTGTCTGTGTGAGAGAGAGTGTGTGTGTGCACGCGTGTGTGTGGGTGAGCGCGCACGTGCGTGTGTGTGTGTGTGTGAGTGTGTGTATGCGTGTCCGTGCGTGCGTACATGCGTGCATGTGTGTGTGGGTGCATGCGTGTGTGTGTGTGGGTGCATGTGTATGCGTGTGCGTAGGTGAGTTTGCACACGCATACGCATGTGAGTGTTTGTGTGCGTGCATGTGTTTGTATGTGTGTGTGTGTGTGCGTGATTATGTGTGTGTGTGAGAGAGTGTGTGAACGCACGCGTGTGTGTGTTTGTGCGTGTGTGTGCGTGTGTGTGTGTGTATGTGTGCATGCGCGTTTGTGTGTGTGTATGCGTATGCGTGTGCGTGTGTGTGTATGCGTGTACGTGCGTACGTGTGCGTGTGTGTGTGTATGTGCGTGTCCGTGTGTGTGTGCGCACGCACGCGCGTATTCATGTTTATGTGTGTGTATGTGTGCGCGCACGTGTGTGTGTGTGTGTGCATGTGTGTGTGCGCGCATATTTGTGTGTGTGCGTGTGCGTGTGTGCGTTTTTTGTGTGTGTGTGAGAGAGTGCGCGCACGCGTGCGTGTGTGTGTGTAGGTGTGTGTATGCACGCGCGTGTTTTTGTGCACGCGAGTGCGTGTGTGTGTGTGTGTTTGCGTGCGTCTCTATGTGTGCACGTGTGTGTATGTGTGTGCGGACGCGCGTGTGTTTGTGCGTGCGCACACGTGTGTGTGTGCGCGTGTGTTTGGGTATGCGTGTGTGTATGTGTGTGCATGCGAGCGCATGTATGCGTGCGCACTCGCGTGTATGTGTGTGTGCGTACATGCGTGTGTGTGTGTGTGTGTGTGCCTGTGGTGTATGTTTGTGTGTTTCTGTGTGTGCGTGCGTGCATGTGTGTGGGTGTGGATGCGCGCGCGCGTGTGTGTGTAGTGCGTTTGCACGCGCGCGCGAATTTGTGTGTGTATGCGTGCGCGTGTTTGTATGTGTGTGCGCGTGTGAGTGTGTGTGAGAGAGAGTGTGTGAGCGCACACGCGTGTGTGTTTGTGTGTGTGTGTGTGTGTGTGTGTGTACACGCACGTTTGTGTGTTTGTGTGTGTGTGTGTGTGTGCGTGTATGTGTGTATGTGCGCGTCCGTGTACGTGTGTGTGCGCATACGCGCGCGTATATTCGTGTGTATGTGTTTGTGTATGTATGCGCGCACGTGTATGTGTGTCTGTATGCGCGCACGTGTGTGTGTATGTGTCTGTGTGTTTGTGTGAGAGAGTGTGCGCACGCGTGCATGTGTGCGTGTGTGTGTGTGTGTCAGTGTGTGCACGCACGTGTTTATGTGCACGTGAGTGCATGTTAGCGTGCCCGCGTGTGTGTGTTCGTGTGTGTCTGTGTGTGCACGTGTATGTGTGTGTGCGTACACGTGTATGTGTATGCGTGTGTGGGTGTGTATGTGTGTGTATGTGTGTGTGTGTGCATGAACAAGCGCGCATGTGTGTAGGTGCTTGTGAGCGCGTACGCCCGTTTGTGTGTGTGCACAAGCGTACGCGTGTGTGTGCTTGTGTGTGTGTGTGTCTAAGTGTGCGCGCACGCGCGCGTGTGTGTCTGTCTGCGCAGGTGTGTGTGTGTGTGTGTTTCTGCGTAGGTGTGTGTGTGTGGGCACGTGCATGCGTGCCTGCGTGTTTGTTTGTGTCTGTGTATACGCGCGTGTGTGTGTGCGTGCTTGCGTGAGTGCGTGTGCGTTTGCTCGTGTGTGTGTGTGTGTGTGTGTTTGCACGTGTGTGTGTGTGTATGTGAGTGTGCGCACGCGTGTTTATGATTGTGTGTGGACACGCGTGTGTGTGCGCGTGCGTGTTCGAATTTATGTAAGCGCATATGTGTGTGTGTGTGTGTGTGTGTCTATGTGTATGTGAGAGAGTGTGAGCATACGTGTGTGCATGTGTGTGTTTGCGTGTGTGTACGTGCACGTGTGTGTGTGTGTTTGTGTATGTGTGCGCGCGCGTGAGCGTACGTGTGTGTGTGTGTGTGTGTGTGAAAGAGAGAGAGAGTGTGCGCACGTGCGTGTATGTGTTTATGCGCGCGTGTGATGGTGTATGTGTGTGTGTGTGCCTGCGTGTGCGCGCGCGTGTCTGCGAGCAAGTGTTTGTGTGCGCGCACGCGTGTGTGTGGTTGTGTGCGTGTAACTGTGTGTGTGGGTGCATGCATGCGTGAGTCGTGTGTGTGTATGAGAGAGTGCCCGCACGTGTGTGTGTGTGTGTGTGTGTGTCTGCGTGTGCATGCGTGTGTATGTGTGCGTGTGCACGCGCGTGAATATGCGCATGCGTGTTCGTATTTATGTGTGCGCACGTGTGTGTGTGTATGCGCGCACGTGTGTACATGTGTGCGTGTATGTCTGTGTGTGTGTGTGAGAGAGTGTGTGAGCATGCGTGTGTGCGTGTGCGCACGTGTGTGTGAGAGAGAGAGAGAGTGTGTGCGCACGCACGCGTGTGTCTGTTTGCGCGCGTGTGTCTGTGTGTGCGCGCGTGTTTGCGTGTGCACGCACGTGCATGTGTGTGTGTGTCTATGTGTGTTAGCGTGTGCGCATGCGTGTCTGCCTGCGAGTGTATGTGCGCGCACGCGCGTGTGGGTGTGTGCATGTAATAGTGTGTGTGGGTGCGCGCACGCGTGCGTGAGTGCTTGTGTGTGTCTGTGTGTGTGTGTGCGCGCACGCGTGTGTGTGTTTGCACGAACGCGCGCGTGTGCGTGTGCGTGTGTTTGTGTGTGTGCGTGCATGTGTGTGTGTGTGTGTGTGAGAGAGATAGAGAGAGAGAGAGAGAAAGAAAGAGTGTGCGCACGCGCGTGTGTGTGTGTGTGCGCGTGTGTCTGTGTTTGTACACGTGCGCGTGTGTGTGCCTGTGGTGTATGTGTGTGTGTTTCTGTGCGTGCATGTGTGTGTGTGGGTGCGTGTATGTGTGTGTGTGTGTGTGTGTGTAAGTGTGTTTGCACGCGCGCGCATGTTTTTGTGTATGCGTGCACGTGTTTGTATGTGTGTGCGTGTGTGAGTGTGTGTGTGAGAGAGAGAGTGTGAGCGCACGCGCATGTGTGTTTATGCGTGTGTGTGTGTGTGTGTGTGCGTGTGTGTGCACGCGCGTTTGTGTGTGTGCGGTTGTATGTGCGTGCGTGTGCGTGTGTGTATGTGCGCGTCCGTGTGCGTGTATGTGTGCACACGCGCGCACGCATATTCGTGTGTATGTGTCTTTGTATGTGTGCGCCCACGTGTGTGTGTGTGTGCGCGCGCACGTGTATGTATGTGTGTTTGTGTCTGTGTATTTGTGAGAGAGAGAGAGAGTGTGTGTGAGCATGCGTGTGCGTGTGTATGTGAGTGTATCTGTGTATGTGGGTATGCGTGTGTGCGCACGTGTGTGTGTGTGTGTGAGAGCGTGTGCGCACGCGCGTGTGTGTCCATGCGCGTACGTGTGTATGTGTGTTTATGTGTGCACGCACACGTGTGTGTGTGTGTGTGTTCGCGTGTGCGCGTGCGTGTTTGTGTGGGTGTCTGTGTGTGTGTGTGTGTGAGCGCACGCGTGTGTATGTGTGTGTGTGTGCGTGTAACTGTGTGTGTGGGTGCATGCGTGCATGAGTGCGTGTGTGTGTGTATGTGTGTGTTTGCACGCGTGTGTGTGTGTGTGTTTGTGTGTGTGACAGAGAGAGAGTGACAGTGTGCGCACGCGTGTGTGTGTGTGCGCGCGTGTGTCTGTATGTGCATACATACATACACATAAACACGCACTCGTATTCGTGTTTATGTGTGTGTATGTATGTGCGCACGTGTGTGTGTGTGTGTGTGCATGTGTGTGTGTGCGGACGTATGTGTGTGTCTTTGTATGTGTGTTTGTGTGTGTGTGTGAGAGAGTCTGCGCACACGTGCGTGTGTTCGTGTGTGTGTGTGTGTGTGTGTCTGTGTGAGCACGCGTGTGTATGTGTGTTTGTGCACGCGCGTGCTTGTGCGCGTGCGTGTTCGTATTTATGTGTGCGCACGTGTGTGTGTGTATGTGTGCGCGCACGTGTGTGTGTGTGTGTGTATGTCTGTGTGTGTATGTGAGAGAGAGAATGTGAGCACGTGTGCATGTGCACGTGTGCGTGTGTTTATGTATGTGTGTACGCGCGTGAGCGTAGTTGTGTGTGTGTGTGTGTGAAAGAGAGAGAGAGAGTTTGCGCATGCGCGTGTATGTGTGTGTGTGTGTGTGTGTGTGTGTGTGTGTTTGTGTGTGCCTGCGTGTGCGCGTGCGTGTCTGCGAGCGAGTGTTTGTGTGCGCGCACGTGTGTGTGGGGTTGTGCGCGTGTAACTGTGTGTGTGGGTGCATGCATGCGTGAGTCGTGTGTGTGTATGTGTGTGTGTGCACGCGTATGTGCGTTTGCCCACACGCGCGCGTGCGCATGTGTGTGTGTGTGTGCGTGCATGTGCGTGTCTGTGTGTGTGTGTGTGTGTGAGAGAGAGAGAGAGAGAGTATGTGCACGCGCGTGTATGTGTGTGGGTGTGTGCGCGTGTGTGTCTGTGTGTACACGCGCGCATGTGTGTGCCTGTGGTGTATGTGTGTGTGTGTGCATCTGTGCATGTGTGTGTGTGGGTGTGTGCGTATGCGTGTATGTCTATAAATGCGTACGCACGTGTGCGCGCATGTGTGTGTGTACGTGCACGTGTTTGTATGTATATGCATGTGTGTGAGAGAGAGTGTGTGTTTATGTGTACGCGCATGTGTGTGCGTGTGTATGTGTGTATGTGTGTGTGAGAGAGAGAGTGTGAGCATGCGTGTGTGCGTGTGTGTGTGCGTGTGTGCACGTGCACGTGTGCGTGTGTCTGTGTATGTGTGTGTGCGCGTGTGCGCACGTGTGTGTGTCTGTGTGTGTGTGAGAGAGAGAGTGTGTGCATGCGTGTATGTTTGTGCGCGCGCGTGTGTGTGTTTGTGCGCGCACGTGTGTGTGTGTCTGTGTCTGTGTGTCTCTGTGTGTTAGCGTGTGCGCGTGCATGTCTGCGTGTGTGTGTGTGTGTGTGTGCGCGCGCGCACGCGCACGTGTGTGTGCGTGTAACTATGTGTATGGATGCGTGCGTGCCTGCATGAGTGCGTGTGTATGTATATGTGTGTGTGGGCGCACGCGTGTGTATGTTTGCCCGCACACGCGTGTGTGTGTGTGTGTGTGTGTGTGTGTGTGCGCACGCGCATGTGCGTTTCTGTATGTGTGTGTGTGTGTGTGTGTGAGAGAGAGAGAGAGAGTGTACGCACGCGCGTGTCTGTGTATGTGCGCGCGTGTGTCTGTGAGTGTACACGCGCGCGTGTGTGTGCCTGTGGTGTATGTGTGTGTGTGTGTGTGTGCGTACACGTGTTTGTATATGTGTGTGTGTGCGCGTATGTGTGAGCGCACACACGTGTGTATTTGTGTGTGTGTGTGTGTGTGTGTGTGTGTGTGTGTGTGCACGCGCTTTTGTGTGTGTGTATGTGTGCGCGTGTGCGTGTGTGTACGTGCGTGTGTGTGTATGTGCGCGTCCGTGTGTGTGTGTGTGTGCGCATACGCGCGTGCGTATTCTTGTGTATGTGTGTGTGTGTGCGCATGTATGTGTGTGTGTGTGTGGGCATGTGTTTGCGCGCATGTGTGTGTGTGTTTGTGTGTGTGTGTGAGAGAGAGATTGTGCGCATGCGTGCGTGTGTGCGTGTGTGTGTTTGTGTCAGTGCGTGCACGCGCGTGTTTGTGTGCACGCGAGTGCGTGTGTGCGTGGGTGGGTATTTGCGTGCGTGCGTGCGTGTGTCTCTGTGTGTGCACATGTGTGTGTGTGTGCGCGCACGCGTATGTATGTGTGTGTATGTGGATATGCGTATATGTTTGTGTACACGTGTGTTTGTGTGTGTGTGTGTATGTGTGTGCGAGCGGCGTGCATTAGTGCATGCGTGCGTGAGTGCGTCTGTCTGTGTATGTGTGTGTGTGTGCATGTGTGTGTCTGTGTGTGTGTAAGAGAGAGAGAGAGAGTGAGATAGTGTGCGCACGTGTGTGTGTGTGTGCGTGCGCGCGTGTGTGTCTATGTGTACACGTTTACGTGTGTGTCCCTGTGGCGTATGTGTGTGTGTGTGTGTTTCTGTGTGCATGTGTGTACGTGGGTGCGTGCATATGCGTGTGTGTGTGTAAGTGCATATGCACTCACGCGCATATGTGTTTGTGCGTTCACGTGTTTGTATGTGTGTGCGTCTGTGAGTTTGTGTGAGAGAGAGCGTGTAAGCGCTCACGCGTGTGTGTTTGTGCGTGTGTGTGTTT
>CAWUDS030001859.1:22500-30000 GCA_963859935.3 Lathyrus sativus
GTGTGTCTGTGTGAGTATGTGCGCCCGCTTGTTCTTATATATGTGCGCGCACGTGTGTCTGTGTATGTGCGCGCACGTGTGTCTGTGTGTCTGTGTGTGTGTGAGAGAGTGTGAGCATCCGTGTGCGTGTTTGTGTGTGTGAGAAAGTGTGAGCATGCGTTTGTGTGCGTGTGTGTGTGTGCACGCGTGTGTGTTTGTGTGGTTCGCACGCGTGTGTGTGTTTGCGTATGCTCGCGTGTTTGTGTTTGTGTGTGTGTGTGTGTGTTTGCGTATGCACGCGCGTGTGTGTGTGTGTGTGTGTGTGAGTGTGCGCACGCGTGTGTATGTGTGTGTGTGTGTGCACGTGTGTGTCTGTGTGTACACGCGCGCGTGTGTGTGCCTGTGGTGTATGTGTGTGTGTGTGTGTGTGTGTGTCAATGTGTGCATGTGTGTGAGTGGATGTCTGTGTATGCGTGTGTGTCTATAAGTGCGTATGCACGCGTGCGCGCATGTGTGTGTGTCTGTGCACGTGTTTGTATGTAGATGCATGTGTGAGTGTGTGTGAGAGAGAGTGTGTGAGCACATGCGTGTGTGTGTGTGTGTGAGTGTGTGCGCGCACGTGTGTGTGTTCGTATTTATGTGTGCGCACGTGTGTGTGTGTGTGTGTGTGTGTGTGTGCACGCACGTGTTTGCGTGTGTATGTGTGTACGTGTGTATGTGTGTGTGTGAGAGAGATAGAGTGTGAGTATGCGTGTGTGCGTGTGTGTCTGCGCACGTGTGTGTGTGTGTATGTATGCGCGCGCGCACGTGTGTGTGTGTGCGCGCACGTGTGTGCTTGTGTGTGTGTGTGTGTATGTCTGTGTGTGTGTGAGAGAGAGCGTGAGCATGCATGTGTGCGTGTGTGCGTACGCGTGTGTGTTAGTGTGTGCATGTGTCTGTGTATGTGCGGGTGCGTGCGTATGCATGTGTGTGTGTGTGAGTGTGTGTGTGTGTGTGTGTGTGTGTGTGTGTGCGCGTGCGTGCGTGTGCGTGCGTGCATGTGCGTGTGCATGTGTGCACGCGCGTTTGTGTGTGTGTGTGTGTGCGTGTGTGTGGGTACGTGTGTGTGTGTATGTGTGTATGTGCGAGTCCGTGTGTGTGTGTGCGTGTGCGCACGCGCGCGTGTATTCATTTGTATGTGTGTATGTGTGTGCGCATGTGTGTGTGTGCACGCACGTGCGCGTGTGTGTTTGTGCGTGCACGTGTTTGTATGTGTGTGCGTGTGCGCGAGAGAGAGTGTGCGAGCGTACACGCGTGTGTGAGTGTGTGTGTGCGTGTGAGTGTGTGCACGCGCGTTTGTGTATATGTGCGTGTGTGTGTGCATGCGTGTGCGTGTGTGTGTATATACGCGTACGTGTGTGTGTGTGTGTGCGCACGCGTATTCATGTTTATGTGTGTGTATGTGTGCGCGCACATGTCTGTGTGTGTGGGCATTTGCGCGCGCGTGTGTGTGTGCATTTGCGCGCGCGTGTGTGTGTGTGTGTGTTTGTGTGTGTATGAGAGAGTGTGCGCACGCATGCGTGTATGCGTGTGTGTGTGTGTGTGTGTGTGTGTCTGTGTGTGCACGCGTGTGTATTTGTGTGTGTGTGTCTGTGTGAGTATGTGCGCCCGCTTGTTCTTATATATGTGCGCGCACGTGTGTCTGTGTATGTGCCCACACGTGTGTCTGTGTGTCTGTGTGTCTGTGTGTGTGTGAGAGAGTGTGAGCATCCGTGTGCGTGTTTGCGTGTGTGAGGGAGTGTGAGCATGCGTTTGTGTGTGTGTGTGTGTGCACGCGTGTGTGTTTGTGTGGTTCGCACGCGTGTGTGTGTTTGCGTATGCTCGCGTGTTTGTGTTTGTGTGTGTGTGTGTTTGCGTATGCGCGCGTGTGTGTGTGTGTTTGCACGTATGTGTGTGTGTGTGTGAGTGTGCGCACGCGTGTGTATGTGTGTGTGTGTGCACGTGTGTGTCTGTGTGTACACGCGCGTGTGTGTGTGCCTGTGGTGTATGTGTGTGTGTGTGTCCATGTGTGCATGTGTGTGTGTGGATGTCTGTGTATGCGTGTGTGTCTATAAGTGCGTATGCACGCGTGCGCGCATGTGTGTGTCTCTGTGCACGTGTTTGTATGTATATGCATGTGTGAGTGTGTGTGAGAGAGAGTGTGTGAGCACATGCGTGTGTGTGTGTGTGTGAGTGTGTGCGCGCACGTGTGTGTGTTCGTATTTATGTGTGTGCACGTGTGTGTGTGTGTGTGTGTGTGCACGCACGTGTGTGCGTGTGTATGTGTGTACGTATGTATGTGTGTGTGTGTGAGAGAGATAGAGTGTGAGCATGCGTGTGTGCGTGTGTGTCTGCGTGCGTGCGTGTGTGTGTGTGCGCGCGCATGCGCGCGTTTTTGTGGGTGGGTGGGTGGGTCCGTGCGTGAGTGCGCGTGTGTGTATGTGTGTGTGTGCACGTGTGTGTGTGTTCGCCGGCACGCGCGCGTGTGCGTTTGTGCGTGTGCATGTGCGCGCATGTGCGTGTCTGTGTGTGTGTGTGTGTGTGTGTGTGAGAGAGAGAGAGAGAGAGAGAGAGTGTGTGTGTGTGTGCGCACACGCGTGTCTGTGTGTGTGTGTGTGTGTGCGGGCGTGTGTGTCTGTGTGTGCGCGCGTGTGTGTCTGTGAGTGTACACGCGTGCGTGTGTGTGTGCCTGTGGTGTATGTGTATGTGCGTGTGTGGGTGTGCGTGCATGTGTGTGTGTGGGTGCGTGCGTATGCGTGTGTGTGTGTAAGTGTGTTTGCAAGCGTGCGTGCATGTGTGTATGTGTGTGTGGGTGCACGAGTTTGTATGTGTGTGCGTGTGTGAGTGTGTGTGAGCGCACGCGCGTGTGTGTTTGTGCGTGTGTGTTTGTGTATGTGCGTGTGTGTGCGTGCGTGTGCGTGTGTGTGTGTGCGCGCGTCTGTGTGTGTGTGTGCGTACGCGCGCGCCTATTCGTTTGTATGTGTGCGTGCACGTATGTGTGTGTGTGTGGGGGCATGTGTTTGCACGCACGTGTGTGTGTGTCTCTCTGTGTGTGTGTTTGTGTGTGTGTGAGAGAGAGAGTGTGCGCACGCGTGCGTGTGTGTCTGTGTGTGCACGTGTGTGTTTGCGTGTGCGCGCACGCGTGTGTATGTGTGCGTGTGTGTGTGTGAGTATGCGTGTGTGTTTGTGTGCACGTGTGTTTATGTGTGTGTGTGTGTGTGTGTGTGCGAGCGGTGTGCGTTAGTGCATGCGTGTGTGAGTGTGTTTGTGTGTGTGCGTGCGCGCATGTGTGTGTTTGTGTGTGTGTGTGTGTGAGAGTGAGAGTGTGCGCACGCGTGTGTGTGTTTGTGTGTGCGCGCGCGCGTGTGTCTGTATGTGTACACGCGAGCGTGTGTGTGCCTATGGAATATGTGTGTGTGTGTGTGCGTGCATGTGTGTGTGTGGGTGCGTGTGTGTGCGTAAGTGTGTTAGCACGCGCGCGCATGTGTGTATGTGTGTGTGCACGTGTTTGTATGTCTGTGCGTCTGTGAGTGTGTGTGAGAGAGTGTGTGAGCGCACGCGTGTGTGTGTTTGTGCGTGTGTGTGTGTTTGTGCGTGTGTGTGTGATTGTGTGTGTGGGGGGGGGTGCATTTGCGTGCGTGCGGGTGCGTGTGTGTGTGTTTGTATATGCGCGTATTCGTGCGTGCGTGCGCACGCGCGTGTGTTCGTTTTTATGTGTGTGTATGTGTGTGCACACGTGTGTGTGTGTGTGCATGTGTGTGCGCGCGCACGTGTGTGTGTGTGGCTTTATATGTGTGTTTGTGTGTGTCTGAGAGTGTGTGCACGCGTGTGTGTGTGTTCGTGTGTGTGTGTGTGTGTGTGTGTGTATGTGTATGTGTGTTTGTACGCGTGTGTATGTGTATGTGTGTATGCACGCGCGTGCATGTGCGCGTGCGTGTTCGTATTTATGTGTGCGCACGTGTGTGTGTGTGTGAGTGTGTGCGCGCACGTGTGTGTGTGTGTGTGAGTGTGTGCGTGCACGTGTGTGTGTGTGCATGCACATGTGTGCTTGTGTGTGTGTGTATGTTTGTGTGTGTGTGTGTGAGAGAGAGAGTGTGAGCATGCATGTGTGCGTGTGTGCGTGCGCGTGTGTGTTAGTGTGTGCATGTGTCTGTGTATGTGTCGGTGCGCGCGTATGCTTGTGTGTGTGTGTGTGTGAGTGTGTGTGTGTGTGTGTGTGTGTGTGCGCGTGCGTGTGCGTGCAAGTGTGTGTGGGTGCATGCGTATGCGTGTGTGTGTAAGTGTGTGCGCGCATGTGTTTGTTTGTGTGCGTGCACGTGTTTGTATGTGTGTGCGTGTGTGAATGTGTGTGAGAGTGTGTGTGTGTGTGTTTGTGCGTGAGTGTGTGTGCGTGTGTATGTGTGCACGCGCGTTCGTATGTGTGTGTGTGCGCGTGTGTGTGGGTATGTATGCGTGTGTGTATATGTGCGTGTGCGTACATATGCGTGTGTGTGTGTATGTGTGTATGTGCGAGTCCGTGTGTGTGTGTGTGCGCACGTGCGTGTATGCATTTGTATGTGTGTATGTGTGTGCGCACGTGTGTGTGTGTGTGCACGCGCGTGTGTGTGTGTGCACGCGCGTGCGCGCGTGTGTGTTTGTATGTGCATGTGTGCGAGCGCACACGCGTGTGTGAGTGTGTGTGTGCGTGTGAGTGTGTGCACGCCTGTTTGTGTATGTGTGCGTGTGCGTGCGTGCGGATGCGTGTGTGTGTTTGTATATGCGCGTACGTGTGTGTGTGTGTGTGCGCACGCGCGCGCTTGTTCGTTTTTATGTGTGTGTGTGTGTGTGTGCGCGCACGTGTGTGTTTGTGTGTGTGCAAGTGTGCGCGCGCACACGTGTGTGTGTGGCTTTATGTGTGTCTTTGTGTGTGTGTGTGTGAGAGAAAGTGTGCGCACGCGTGTGTGTGTTCGTGTGTGTGTGTGTTTGTGTCTGTGTGTGCACGCGTGTGTATGTGTATGTGTATGTGCACGCGCGAGCATGTGCGCGTGCGTGTTCGTATTTATGTGTGCGCACGTGTGTGTGTGTGCGTGTCTGTGAGTGTGTGCGCGCTCGTGTGTGTGTGTGTGCACGCACGTGTGTGCTTGTGTGTGTGTGTGTGTATGTCTGTGTGTGTGTGAGAGAGAGAGCGTGAGCATGCATGTGTGCGCGTGTGCGTGCGCGCGCGTGTTAGTGTACGCATGTGTCTGTGTATGTGAGTGTGCGCACGTGTGCGTGTTTGTGTGTGTGTGTGTGTGAGTGTGTGTGTGTGTGCGCGTGCGTACGTGTGCGTGCGTGCGTGCATGTGTGCGTGTGGGTGCATGCGTATGCGTGTGTGTGTAAGTGCGTGCGCGCATATGTGTGTTTGTGTGCGTGCACGTGTTTGTATGTGTGTGCGTGTGTGTGCGGTGTGTGCACGCGTGTGTATGTGTCTGTGTGTGTGTGTGAGCGCACGTGTGTGTGTGTTTGTGCGTGTGTGTGTGTGTGGTTGTGTACATGTGCACGCGCGTTTGTGTGTGTGTGTGTGTGCGCGTGTGTGTGCATACGTGTGCGTGTGTGTATGCGTGCGTGTGCGTACGTATGCGTGTGTGTGTGTGTGTATGTGTATGTGCGAGTCCGTGTGTGTGTGTGCGCACGCGCGCGCGTATTTATTTGTACGTGTGTGTATGTGTGTGCGCACGTGTGTGTGCGTGTGTGCACGCGCGCGTGGGTGTGTATGCGTGCACGTGTTTGTATGTGTGTGCGTGTGTGAGTGTGTGCGAGAGAGAGTGTGTGAGCGCATGCGCTTGTGTGTTTGTGTGTGTGTGTGTATGCGTGTGTGTGTGCAGCGCGTTTGTGTATGTGTGTGTGCATGCGTGTGCGTGTGCGTGTGTGTGCGCACGCGCGCACGCGTATTCGTATTTATGTGTGTGTATATGTGCGCGCACGTGTGTATGTGTGTTTTTGTGTGTGTATGAGAGAGTGCGCGCACGCGTGCGTGTATTCGTGTGTGTGTGTGTGTGTGTCTGTGTGTCTGTGTGTGCATGCGTGTGTATGTGTGTGTTAGCGCACGCACGTGTGTCTGTTTGTGTGCGCGCACGTGTGTCTGTGTGTGTGTGTGTCTGTGTGTGTGTGTGTGAGAGAGAGAGTGTGAGCATGCGTGTGTGCATGTGTGTGTGTGTGTGTGTGAGAGAGAGTGTGAGCATGCGTGTGTGCGTGTGTGTGTGTGTGTGCACGTGTGTGTGTTTGTATGGTTCGCACGCGTGTGTGTGTTTGCGTATGCGCGCGTGTTTGTGTTTGTGTATGTGTGTGTGTGTTTGCACGTGCGTGTGTGTGTGCGTGTGAGTGTGCGCACGCGTGTGTATGTGTGTGTGCGTACACGCGAGCGTGTGTGCGCGTGTTCGTATTAATGTGTGTGCACGTGTGTGTGTGTGTGTGTGTGCGGGCACGTGTGTGCGTGTGTGTGTGTGTGTATGTCTGTGTGTGTGAGAAAGAGAGTGTGAGCATGCGTGTGTGCGTGTGTGTGTGCGTATGTGCACGTGTACGTGTGCGTGTGTCTCTGTATGTGTGTGTGTGCGTGCACGTGTGTGCGTGTCTACCCGCACGCGCACGTGTGCGTTTGTGTGTGTGTTTGTGCGCGCATAGGCGTGTCTGTGTGTGTGTGTGTGGGAGAGAGAGAGAGAGAGAGAGTGTGTGTGTGCGCACGTGTGTGTGCGTGTGCGCGCGCGTGTGTCTGTATGTGTACACGAGCGTGTGTGTATGTCTGTGGTGTATGTGTCTGTGTGTGTGTGTGCGCGCGCGTACATGCATGCATGCATGTGTGTGTGTGGGCGTGTGCGTATGCGTGCGTGTGTGTGTTTGTGTAAGTGTGTTTGCACGCGCACGCATGTGTGGGTGTGCGTGCACGTGATTGTATGTGTGTGCGTTTGCGAATGTGTGCGAGAGAGTGTGTGTGAGCGCACACGCGTGTGTGTTTATACATGCGTGTGTGTGTGTATGTATGCGCGCACGCGCGCACGCGTTTTCGTGTTTATGTGTGTGTATGTGTGGGCGCACGTGTGTGTGTGTGTGTGTGCATTTGCGTGTGTCTGTGTGTGTGTATGAGAGAGTGTGCGCACACGTGTGTGTGTGTGTGTGCACGCGTGTGTATGTGTGTGTGTGTGTGCACGCGCGCGTATGTGCGTGCGCGTGTTTGTATATATGTGTGCGCACGTGTGTCTGTGTGTGTGCGCGCACGTGTGTCTGTGTGTGTATGTATGTGTGAGAGAGAGTGTGAGCATGCGTGTGTGCGTGTGTATGTGTGTGAGAGAGTGTGAGCATGCGTGTGGGCGTGTGTGTGTGTGTGTGTGCACACATGTGAGTGTGTGTGTCAGTGCGCCCGCGCGTGTGTTTGCCCGCACGTGTGTGTGTGTGTGTGTGTGTGTTTGCGTGTGCGCGTGCGTGTCTGCATGCGTGTATGTGTGTGTGAGCGCACGCGTGTGTATGTGTGTGTGTGCATGTAACTGTGTG